>JAJOZX010000441.1:1260000-1470991 GCA_023014485.1 Bathynomus jamesi | reverse complement strand
GCGTTATATGTTTCTATATCGTAGTATACAGTTATACAAGGGTTATTTTTATGCTTAGCATCTTTCATATAACATACATGCTTTACTCCATCTGCCTTATATTCCTCCTGGCATGTAGGACAGTGAATTTCGTCACACTTGTGCTTAAATTTCCCAATTATCCATTGTGTGAAACATACCACATTCACAGATTCTCATTTTCCTGCACGTGCCAATTGATTTATGAAAATCAAAACAGCTATTATTGAAAAATGTGCGTCTACACACATCACAGTCTCTCTTCTCAGCTTCAACTACACGGCTTTCACATTTGGTGCTTTTACACTGTTCACATACCATGTGACATTCTTTACAATGTCTCACTATATCATCCGCAAACTCGAGGCACCCCTTACACAAATCATGATGTCTCCCATATTTTCGACTTTTGTCATAACTCGCGTAAAGCCACCTTATATTACGGATGGGGAGATACGTTGTCCCTGACAATCCTAAAATAAGTAGGGTCTTGTACGATCTCTCACACAGCTTTTAAAAACATACACAGTCCTACGACGATCATCCAACCCAAATACAACTATACGGACATTCATTTCCTGTTCTACCCTTCTCAACTCTTCAGGACCCATATTACAGTCAAATTCAAGTTCACAGTCTACAGCTAGTTTACGGGCACGCTCCACGACCGTAGGCAACCAAATTTTTGTGGTCTGTGTATTTTGTACAGTAAACATACGTGGTAAGAGTACTGCTATAAAGCCGCAACCACGATCGACGTTTATATGCTTTCGGTAAATAATCGGAGAATTGAAGTTAAGAGTATACGCTATGGCACTATGACCCGCAACACGGAATAAACGGTCAATATTTACCGTGAAGTTGTCCATATTAAAGGCTATACTACTTTGGGCGGCTTGCTTTATACGTCCTAATATATATTCTACATCTTCAGCCGCCAAACGTCTAAATGGCACTATCACCCAATAATCATCTACATCACCGTCATCTGACCCGAATCCGAAGGACAGACTCGTCCTGACTTCACGCTCGTCGCAATTCTGAAGAGCAAACTCTACAATACGCTGTACAACCCGGCGTAGCCCGCGCTCAATTCCATTGCTATACATGGCTCTAGGGTCGACCCTGACTCTATACCGATTTCTAGTCAAGGCGGGGGTGGGGGCTGCGGAGCGCACCAACTCAAACGTTATATCATCCTCAACAGAACGGGGGGCAACTGTGGCGGATGAATTAGGGGATATATTAGCGGAAGGTGCTGCTGGGGGGCCTGTTGCGTAGGAGGTTGAGGGTTGGGGATCTATTATTGTAGACTTAACAGAACGGGGGGCAACTGTGGCGGATGAATAAGGGGATATATTAGCGGGAGGTGCTGCTGGGGGATTGTTGCGTAAGAGGTTGAGGGTTGGGGATCTATTACTGGTGCAACAGGCGCGTATTTCGGTCGCTTTATACCTGACGTGGGGTTCTCTTCATCATACCTCCGCTTTGGACGTGCTACCGGTATCGCTGGTGAGGGTTCGTTGGCAGGGGAGGAGATCACAACTACACTGTCGTCGAGGTCATCCGTAATGTCAATGATGGGGTGCTGTACCTCATCTTCATTCACGGTTCTGTGGGAGAAGAAAACAAAATATAAGGAACAGCACTCAAAATTTGTAATATTGTGTAAATGACCCACTTAGGAGTGTGACGTGTTAGAAATGGACTCTGTAGAAAAATTCAGATTCACGAGCCCATCCACATGTATTATATCTCGACCTACAGGATGTGGTAAAACTGTGTTTATGCTTAAAATCATTAAAGAAAAGGGAGAGATGTTCTCGAAATTTGTGCATAAAGTTATATGGTGCTATTCGACGTATCAATCAGTGTTCAACGAGTACCAAGATCATATTTTGTTCCACAAAGGCGTATATGACGTTAATTCGTTAACGGGAAATGAACATACAATCATTGTAATTGACGATCTCATGTTGGAGATGGATAAAACGTTTGCCGAGACATTTACAGTATTCTCCCACCATCTTAACATAAGTGTGTTCTTCATCAATCAGAATCTATTTTTCAAAAATAGATACATGCGCGATGTGTCGTTAAATACGCAATATCTAGTCTTATTCGCACAACGTAGAGATGTATCACAAATTGGGGTATTAGCCAATCAAATGTTCCCGAATCAGCGTAAGGAGTTTTTGGAAGTTTATAAAGAAGCTACAAGCACGCGTTACGGATATTTGCTTTGCGACGTTCATCCGCGAAACACGTTTAGAGTGCTTCTACGAACGAATATATTTCCAAACGAGCCTGAAACGGTGTATACTCCAGAATGACAAAGAGACTAAAGAAATACCGTGAATTAATAAAAACCTATCATCGATTGCCCCGGGCAATGCAGCAGATGTTTATTAAAAATATCGACGCCGACTTTTTAAAATGCATCTGTGAAATCTGTCTTAACGTTATAAATTGTAATGTATCAATGAAAACCCCTCAGAAGGCTCGCCTACGCCATTACAAGAACATAATACGTGCACTCGCTCGTAAAAGTCAAACTGTAGCGAAGAAAAAACGAATTATTGTACAAACAGGAGGGTCATTTCTCCCCATCTTATTTTCAGTTTTGGGTCCTTTACTGACTAGATTAATATAATGAAGAAAGTGGTAGTGATTCCCCACGAGGTGTACGCTTCACTGCAAAGGAATCCAGACACAGTTCTAGATCCCCGTAAAAGCAGACTTAAAAGAATGGAAAGCGAATTGCTAGCCCTATTAAACAGTGAAAAAACACCTGATGAGAAAAGAATCTTATACCAAGAAGCTCTGCAGAAATTTCTTCACGAGTACGAAAATTATAAGAACCCTACAGAGATTCCTGTGGTTATTAGGCACAGCACGGGGGACGATGGACATGGCGACATAGGATCTGTGCCTGACGATACAGCTGACCAACCAAAAATTAAGGGATTAGCCGCACAACATATCGAGCATGTATTAAAAAGCACCCTCCCACATACATTGAGGAATAAAGGCTTAAGTCTTTATAATCTATTGAATGAGGATCCAGCCATACAATGGACCGATACAGGCGAGATCATTGTGGAAGGATCAAAGGTACAGGGATCGAATATCGTAGACATTGTCCATGATCTGGTGAGAAAGTGGGATAGGCCATCACCATCAGGATGGAAGCATATTAAAGCAAGACTACAACAAATAAATGTCCCTAAAACGTTGATAGGAAATCTGAACAGGTTAAAAGACTTGGAACATGCAACGCATGTGACACAATTGAAGACGCCGTCACCCCCGGCGGTAACACCTTTGAAGAGGAGAAAGAAGAGGTTAAACAACGGTCAACCCTACCCACGTGCCTCTAAAATACGCAAATGGCTAACGTATTAACTAAACGCTATTATGACATTTCTAACCCAGCCTCCTACGGCGGCGTAGATAGACTGTACAGAAGTGTTTACGGAGTAGGAAAAAAAGATTTTGAAAGATTTTTGAGGGAGCAGCACGCTTATACGCTTCATAAGCCTGTGAGAAAAAGGTTTAAAACAGCCAAGACAACGGCTTCCTCGATTGATTCTATTTGGCAAGCAGATTTAACAGACATGCAAAGATATTCTGTGTATAACGATGGTTACCGCTACATTCTATTCATAATAGACGTATTCTCTAGATATCTGTGGCTAGTTCCTCTGAAAAATAAATCACCTGAAACAGTTGCTAAAGCCACCAAAACGCTAATGTTAAAAGAAAACAGGGTTCCTGGCTATTTTTGTACGGATATGGGGAAGGAATTTATAGGCCGTGCTTTTCAGAACATGTTGACAGAGTTTGATATCAGCTATTACACAGTCAATTCTATACATAAGGCTTCTTTAGCTGAAAGAGTTCAGCGCACCATAAAGGAACGCATGCACCGTTATTTTACACATAAAAACACACAGATTTCTAGACATTCTGGAATCATTGGCATCATCCTACATCCGCTCACACCATCGCATGATTGGGACAACACCTAACGAAGTTTTAGAAAGAGGTACGCTCCCGAGAAGAGATGGGTCACCACCACCACCACACTCTCCGCGCTTCAAAATCAATGATTATGTAAGGCTGTCGCGTTCGGGGAATAAATTCGCAAAGGTTTTGAGCAAGGATGGACACGCGAGATTTTTAAAGTTAGGGCTATGAGACCTGAAGGTGAGATAATGATGTATTACACTGAAGATTTGAATGGGGAAGAAATCTCAGGAGGCTTTTACCGCGAGGAATTGCAGAAAGTTGCGTTTAATTTAGGAAAAAATGTGTTTAAAATTGAGAAAATTTTAGGAAGCAAAGGTTCAGGAAAGAGAAAAATGTACCTGGTGAAATGGCTAGGGTACCCAGAAAGCTTCAACACCTATATAAAATCTGATGCAATAATGAAGCTTAAATAGTATGCAACATGGCTCCTAACCATTTCTACGTCACGCTCCCGTCCTCCTCGTCCCTGTCTGTACACCCTAACAACACACTAGCCAACTTTGTAACAGAACTCCATGGGCACATTGAATTGGGTCGTGATTCGTATGAGGTGGGGATATGCGAAATTCAGCTGGACACCATCTTTTTTAATATTGAACATAAAGAAACCGTTTTTACGATTCTTAGAGACATTGACGAGTGTGAAAAAGCTGGGGTAGCTATGGATGAAACTATACGTATCGCTCGGACTAAGGTTGCACGGTATTACAGTACAGAAGTAAGACTAGGACCGGGTCAATATGGTTCGGTCGAGGATGTTGTGAGAGGCTTAAACGTAAGTTTAAGAAACTCAAACCTTACGAATGATTTAGTATACGAAATCGTAAACAAAGGAAACCCTGCACATACACTAATCCTAAAATCAAAGACTAACAGACGTATTAAAGACCATAGAATGTTCCAAATTCTAACCAATGGCCGATATAGCGCAGCCTTCCAAAGAGACACATTTCACGAGACACAGCATGACTTGTCCAGATTAATGTATCAATTGAAGATGGAGAAATTGGCTGAAAGGTCCCCAGACATGTGCTATATTTACAGTAATATAGTGGAGCACCAGTTTGTTGGGGATACCCAGGCACGCCTGCTGCGCATTGCTCACATCCCCAACCATAGAGGAAGGAGTTTGAGTATTACATATGACAGACCCCATTATGTGAATGTCGCAACTAATTTAATAACCAATATCTCAATATATATAAGAACGATTGAGGGTGAAAACTTCCCATTCGGTAACAGGAGCTTAACAGTGAAGCTACACTTTCGACGCACTGAGTTATAATGGATAGAAAGCCTTTCACCGTCTATCGAGGGGTGAGATACCAGCGCGATAGTGGACTTGGATCCAGTTTTTCATCCATACTACGTACGGCTGTTCCTTTGCTGAAGAGGGGTGCCAGATACCTCGGAAGGAAAGCGCTACAATCAGGTCTTAACACTGCAGAAGACATATTGGCCGGGGCTAAACCTAAAGAAGCTCTAAAAAAACATTTAAAGCGTACACGGGACGAAATCATCAAAGATGCAAAGAGAAAAATGCGTGGTGGCGGGAAGAAGAAGAAGAGGGCTGCCCGGAAGAAGGGGTCACGTGGTATTAAACGTAAAAGGATATCAAAAAAGAAGTGCTGTAAGCGAATGAAACCTATGGTTGACCACTTTTTTGACTGATATAAGCTAAGGACATTGATCTCATGAATCATAGTTTGTTTACTACTTGTCCGAGAGAGGTGGCACTAGTTCTAACTCGCCATGGCACGCTTCATCCACCCATGTAGTTCACAATGCTGTAAATCGGAGCTGTCCCTTTTTGAGCTGCCTCCAACCCAAGTTTCTATTGAGCACAGTGATTTTATTACAATTAACCCTTTAAACACAATTAGTTCCCCGAGTGCACCTATAGAATTAGTGATACCCAGCTCAGGCCCTTACTTTTTTGATCCAAGCTGTGTGCACATGTACGCTAAGCTACGTATAGCCCATTCTGATGGAACGGTCTGCGATGACAAATATGCTGCATATACGAGTGTTTTGGACGGCTGCACACAGATTTCACTTTACAGGAGAAGTTGCTTGTCAACGGGGTGGATATGAAAATAAAGCTCACCCGCACGAGTCCTGAGATCTGCTTAAATCTGGATGCTGATCAAGAAGAGGGTGCAAAGCCCGTTGTGGTTCACATTATGGACACACCTCCGCGTACGACAAGTGAAATTAAGTTCACCAAAACAACTAGAAATTGAGAAAAATTTACTAAACGCTACAGTGAAATATCCTATTAACAGAGTACAAATCAAACTATATACGGTTCCTGCAGGGTTGGCATCGAAGCAGATAGAAAACATTGCCCTGGGAAATCTTCCTAAATGGATATTAATCGGAATGCAGGACCATGCTTCGGTGAATGGAAAATATAAAGAGTGCCTTTAAATTCGAGAATTTCGGACTTAAAAATATAACTCTATACGTTAATGGCACTGCTTTGGGTGGAACAATGGGTACGGACTATTCATCAGACGCTGTGTTACCTCTTTTCGCCAGAGCCTATAGTAATCTGACCCATATTGCAGGTGATTGTGATGAGCTTGGTAATGGGGTAACGCAGGAAGAATTCATTGATCAATTTAACCTTTATCCGTTTGACATTACACCTGACTTATCTGCTAGCGTAAATACCCATTTAACCCCACAGCAGAGCGGAAACATCTCAGTGAGGCTGAAATTCGCCAAGCCTATAGACGCGCCTATTAGTGTACTAGTATATCTCGAATCGCAAGCCCTAATAGAAGTAGATAGATTTAGGAGCGTTATCACTGACTTTTAAAATGGATGCTAATACACTTCAGAAAGTAATGAATAGTGAACGAGTCACACGTTCCAAATTTATCGGCGTGTTTGCGAAGAATGAAACATTGAGTTTGCCAAGTACGCGAGAATGCGGTAGTCTTATTGTGAACACAGATGTCATCGGTAATGAAGGGATTCATTGGATCGCTGTCTATTTTAAAAATAGACAGCGCCTGTACTATTTTGATTCACTCGGTACTCAACCCTGGAGTGACCCTATTATTGTAAAATTTCTCGCTCAGTTACATATTCCCGAAGTTGTATGGAACCCGTTTCGTATACAAGGATATTTTAGTAATGCTTGCGGAATGTACTGCGTCTCATTTCTCATGCATATGTCATGTGATAAAGAATTTATAAATTTTTAAATTTATTTGACCCGTGTCACACTCGCCGAAACGATGAAATGGTATGCAGACAGATAAAAATCCGTTTTCCAATTGTACGTACTCGTTGTATAGTATAATGTTTTGTTCATGTGTGTATATTTGTAACGGTATATTCTGTAGTTTAAGATGGTTATTGTACTGATTTCTTTCATTTAATAAATTTATGAAAATATATTGTCTTCTTACCCAAAAAGATCGAAAAACACTTACATTATTTCGGTGTGACATTCATTATGCTGACTGATCAGTATATCCTCCGTATTCATGACACGAGATTCTTCAAAAGATTGTATAACACGTGTCAAATCCTCATCGGACCTTAAAGGAATAATGTTCATTCTTTTTAATAAAAACATATACAGAGTATACAGACAGACCCCATTATGTGAAGATATCTTTGGTTCGAAACTCATTTAAGAGGTAAATCCAAGTAACATTTAAAACGATTGCCATAAAAAATTTCGATTTTAGCATAATGGTGAGTATCTAAATGAAGTATTTGACGAGATACTACAACCCTCCATATATATAAAATCATGTTTCTTGTGAATAAATTATAAACACTTACATTTCTATGGTAGTCCCTTGCGTCGGATTGTAAGGAGTCACTGCAAATATCTTCAACGGTTTGCGTTGGAAATAATTCATCACGGTCAATTGCGTTAAAAATTAATTGCAGTTAATGCTGCAGTGTCACCTTCTTCATACAAATCCGGAAAAGCGTACAGTTCGTGGTCCATGGTGGAGGGAATGCACTGGCAGAAGGAATGATTATTCACTGACGCGAAAGTAGCTACTGTTACTCCAAACTGAAAAATATTTCCTTTTTTATGCACAATCGCCAAGCTCCGCCCCAAAAGATTAAGGCCAGATGTTCGTAGTGATTGGTTGCCAGTGTAGCTGGGTGGAGCTATGATAAGTTTGTGTACCAATCGTAACACCGCTATAACGGGTCCGGACGAGTAATGGCATCTTTATATTTTCTCCAATAGATTTAATGCTCGTATTACCCCTTGCTGTCTTTACCATGTTAATATTTTTCCCCCACTATTCCCGGATCATTAGTCACTAATGTAATCGAGAGGATTTTATAATAAAGAAATTATAAATATATCCTAATTATATTTTAAAAAAAAAGAGCATTCGGTTTCCACGTTAAACTGTGGGTCTAAGGCGGAGTGAAAACCTTTCCAATTCGGCGAGAGAGTTAATTACACTAGGGAACAACATTTTTGTTTCTTGAAAACTATTTGGTGTTTCTTATAGAACATTTGATGATTCCCAATATGGTTTCAGAATTTTTCTATCACCCATAGTTTTCGAGAAAATAATATTTCCATTTACTCAGAGTTTTCCCAAAATATTAGTTAAAATTAAGTGTATTAATTTAATTTTACTTTCTTTTTTTCCAGGTTAACTATATTTAATAGTATTTTTTGCATTAAAAAATATAGTTATTTAAACAAACAGATTTTTAATAAAAAGAAAGAAATTTTTTTCAAGTTTTGCTCAAATTTTAAAATTTTTCATAGTAGAAAAAATTGGTTTTTCATTCCAAAAAGTTTTCCATGATTTCAATAATTTTCCGCCAGCATGAATCGAAACTGTATTAATCCCAGAGATACATTTTGCTACGTATGTGGAGAACTGACCATAATGGCACAGAGAAAGACGATGACCCCATTCGTGAAGAAGGCTTACGAACTTTATTTTGGATGTAAGGTAGGCGACCAAGACAAATCCTGGGCACCTCATATCTCATGCATTTCCTGTGCCGTCACTCTTAGGGGCTGGATTAAAGGTACCCGCAAATCTATGCCATTTGCCATACCAATGATTTGGAGAGAGCCCAAGGGTCACCTAACGGATTGCTATTTTTGTATGACTAACGTTTCAGGATTCTCTGCCAAAAATAAACATAAAATTCAATACCCAAATCTTGCATCTGCCATGAGACCAGTACTACATGACGATGATAACCCAACTCCAACTCCCCCAAAGTCATGGACACTGGATGAAGAGTCTGAAGTTGAACCAATGGAAATTGATGACACTAAAGATACAGACTTTCAGCAACCTGAATCAAATAAACAACGTATGATAACGCAGGTTATGCTAAATGATCTCGTGAGAGATTTGGACCTTCCGAAAAAGAAAGCGGAATTATTGGGCTCCAGGTTACGTGAATGGCATTTGCTGGCAAAAGATACAAGCATATCGGCGTTCCGCACTCGCTGGGTCTAAGGCGGAGTGAAAAGCTTTAATTCGGCGAGAAAGAGTTACTTATTATTACTACTGTAATTTGTACCACCCTATATATATATATATATATCCATTCCTTTATTTATTTTTAAAAAATGAACAAAACTCTCTCTCTCTTTCTTTCTATATATATATATATATATATATATATATATATATATATATATATATATATTATTAGTACTTTCAGGTTTGCCAGAAAAGAGCATTCGGTTTCCACGTTAAACTGTGGGTCTAAGGCGGAGTGAAAACCTTATCCGTTGTTACAATTCGGGGAAGAGCTAGTTGTTATTATTACTGTAATTTGTACCACCCGATATATATATATATATATATATCCATTCCTTTATTTATTAATGAACAAAACTCTCTCTCTCTTTCTTTATATATATATATATATATATATATATATATATATATATATATATATATATATATTATTAGTACTTTCAGGTTTACCCACCTTATTTCTTTCGCTGATTATTATTTATTATAATTGTGTGTATATCTAAGAATTGGAGTGAAGAGAGATTTTGCTCGAGTTGACTGGAAGAAAGGTCAGATTATGGTCAAAAAAGGCCTCTGGGCAATCAGGTGTGATTCGAGTCGGGGGAAACGATTCCTCGTGTGTGCGTGTGTGTGTGTGTGTGTATATAGATTTGAGAATACGACCGTGTGTTTTGGCTTATTTTCATCAATCTTCGCAAGGTTTCTTTCCCACTGTTATTCGATATTTATAATAAAAATAGGAATTAAGTAATAAAGTTAATGTTTTAATTCACTTTAAGGTGAAAATCAATATATATATATATATATATATATATATATATATATATATATATATAGGATTGACAAAATATACGTTTGGCATTTTTTTCTGATTTTCATTCACATGATATGTACAGAGGCGTGTGTGTGTGCGTGTGTGTGTGTGTGTACGAGTTGTTCATTCGTTTATATATACAAACACAGATGGGGTGAGGAGATTGGGGGGAATGGTCGACCGTGTGTTTTGGTTAATTTTCACCAATCTTCGCAAGGTTTCTTTCCCACTGTTATTCGATATTTATAATAAAAATAGGAATTAAGTAATAAAGTTAATGTTTTAATTCACTTTAAGGTGAAAATCCATTTTTATATATATATATATATATATATATATATATATATATAGGAATGACAAAATTAAATAGACACGGTTATTATGATTCTTTCTATATATATATATATATATATATATATATATATATATATATATATATATATACTGTATATATACACATATATATATACACAAACACAGATGGGGTGAGGAGATTGGGGGGAATGGACGAGCGTGTGTTTTGGTTAATTTTCACCAATCTTCGCAAGGTTTCTTTTCCTACTGTTATTCAATTGTGATATTTATAATAAAAATAGGAATTAAGTGATTTATTGTGTAAAGAGCATGTGTTTAAATTATTTATTTAATAAACAGATGAATCTTCTTAATTCCAACAATTAAAAGAAATTCTGTATTGATTAACTACCATCATATAAATATATTGTGGTATTTTGATTAATATATGGTTTTAAATATTGCTATCTGGCAACTCAGCCTGAATACATGGCGCTATCTGGCAACTCAGCCTGGATACATGGCGCTATCTGGCAACTCAGCCGGATTAGAGGTCTATAAAAGAGTGAGAAGCTGATGACGGAGTCATTCAAACTCGGCTCCCAGCCGAGCAAGGACCTCTGGTCCTTTCTCTTTCTGTCCCTTTGGGAAAACCCCTTAGAGGCCTCTTAGGTTAGGTAAACGAAAATAGCTTGGGGGAGAACTCCGCCTCCAAGTTGCATGCCCTTGCAATCAAAGGCCGATACTCTCTCTCTCTCTCTCTTTCAGGTGTACCCCCACCCCTTGGATCCTTCTAAGCCAACTGGCTGATTAGGAGTCTATAAGACAACGCCTACTCGGCTGAAGTCTTAATATGCACTTGGCTCCTGCCAGGTGAACACCTCTCCTCCTTTCTCTTGGGGGATAACGCCGCCTCCAAGTTTCGCACCTGCAGCATCCCCCACCCCCTTTGCAGGGATTTTTTTTCAACACCCCCCTTTGCAACATTACGTAATAAATTGCAACATTCCTGCACTCTTACCTTTTTCGGCTATACTACTAACGCAAGCAAGTTTTGTCCGAAAAAAAATAAGCGAAACCGAAAATCGATTTTTAAGTAATATTTTTTTATTAAACACTATTTGTAAGTATACACAACTGTACAAAGGCTGAACACCAAACAAGTTAAAACACTAGAGTAAGTTGTAACAGGTTATATCAAGTGGGTAGTTTTGCGACAGGTTTTCCTTTCTATAATCAAATATTGTATGGTTCAAGATCTCAAGATACACATTTCGGGCAAAGAGATGATATCATATGTGAAAATCATAAAAAGTTTCGGTGAAATCGTGGTGATTGAAAATATGTGTACTGAGCTTTTGCCCCAATTTTCGGGTGTAATTGCCGAAAACATTCAGTCGGGCTAAGCCTCCTAAGCCTGTGTGTGTGTGTGTGTAAATTGATAAGTAAGGTTATCCTATCCCAATATATTAAAACATAATTAATTGCTGTATTTAATACACGCAAATTCTGTTTCTGATTTTAATTCTGATGCAATTTAAAAAATTTCAGACCTTAAACATTAATGAAAGCCAAATAATGATCATTACATTTTCCTCGTGGTCTCATTTAAGTCAAAATCCTTCGTGCCAAAAATGACGAGATGTAAAAACTGTTTCAAAATGTCTTTCATTCAACTATCGTAATAATATATTAAAAAATATTAATAAAGATTTTCTGATCACGCAAAACCCTCTCCGTCGTCGTATTTATTGTTCGTCCGATGTGAAATGTTTACACGCGTACATTCACGTCAAGTTATACGTACATAATCAACGAAAATGATGATTAGAGGCACAGTTTGAAGTTGGCGTAAACGTGGGAAGATTTTTATGGAGGTGTTCGAGTTCAAAGATGAAAAGTTTATTCCATCGGGAAATTTTAATCAAGGAGGTTGTAAGCACAGTTTCTCTCTCTCTCTCTCTCTCTTCTCTCCATATATATATATATATATATATATATATATTATAACAAGTATAGCCCCCTAATTTGTTGATGTATTTTGTATTCTTGTCTCAAGATTGCGATGAAATTGACGTAAAAATAAAAAAAAAATAAAGTTTTTCTTATTCCTTTTCTTATTTTTGTTTAAAAGAGAAAAATTATTTTATTTACCAAATAATAAAATATACTAAAATCAATCTATTAAATAGGAAGTATTTGTTTTGTTTTATATATATATATATATATATATATATATATATGTGTGTGTGTGTGTGTGTAAAAGATAGAAAGAATGACAAATATAGATAAACATATTTTAATGCATTATTCAAGGGTTTCAAAGTTATTTCATGTTTTTATTTCAGTATCCCTTCTATTCAGCTTTGTACGAAGACAGTCCCTTCCCTTGCAGTCAGAGGTGAAAAAATTTCCCTGAGCTAAACATAAACAATGTTGCGCAACCCTCATCTTTTGCGTTTCGCTTTCAGAAATGACGTTGTGCTTCTTAAGAAAACTAAGTTAAGCCGTCATTTATGTTTTAATTTAAAGCAATTTAAACCCTAAGAATATGACTAAAACATAAACTTCGGACTTAACTTACCTCATTAACCTCCAAGTGAAAATAACAATGATGTTTTGGGTTATTTAAAGGTTAAGTCGTGTAACGGAAGAGACCTACAGCTTTACGTGAGATCCACGGGTCGTTGCATCATCTGGACGCCGAAATGGTCATCTATATTCTATACAACCATTGACCAGATCCGATGTCACTTAATCTCGGGTCTAAGGGGAAGTGGTGTTACAATGTGGCCACGACGCAGCCCACCTAATCCCAACCTAACCTAATTTCGCTCTAACCTAACCTAACCTAGCTTAACAAACTTGCCATAAAATCTTCCCCCATAAAACCTCGCGATTAATCCCGGCAATCCAGTTACGATTTCAGGATTAAATCGGAAATTCGAATCCGAATTAAAAGAATTCAGAAGAGAATTGATCCTCTTTTGGAGATTGATTCAAATTTCAGCGGAGAAATTGGCTTTAAATTTCGCAGATGTTATCTTATTACCGGAAAATGGGCTTAAAAACGAGACATTTTGGGATACGATGAGCGGCCAACCTCATTTGGGGTGTCTCTGCTTCCCGGAACACACGAAGAAACTAGCGAATTTACTGGTTATATTTCTCTGTTCTTTATTTCATATCTTTCGTTATATTGATAATTACTACATTTATTTAATTACATAATTATAGAGGCCAAATTATAAGTTATTAATATAATAATTTAAAGCGATTTTGATCATTTTAAAACTTTATTTTGAAAGTGGTTGTGAGGAAGTAAGAAAGTAGTTGGTCAAGGAAGATAAGGAAGTGCCAGTAAGCAAGTTCAGTAAGTAAACAAACAAAGCAAAAAGAAGAAACAAATGAATGAGGAAAAGGAAAACCGAAATAAAAAGAAACTATAAGTGTTTCTATTTTGGTATTCGGAGGATTATTCCATTGGACGTAATGTTATAACCATTGTAACACTATGTAGCTTCCCCTTCCTTTAGGTCCCCAGAGGTAATGGACTATGGGGAATGACCGTTGGGGGCTAAACCCTCCCCACTGAGAATGTTTGAGAGGTTCCTCCAGCCTCCATTTCCCTAAGGGGTTCCCTTAACAGTTGGAGTCTAAATCCGTTTGGGATTAGATTCCTCACAAGATGCGATTAGATCTGCGACATTTTGCTTCAAAAAGTTAGTGATTGTCTTGTATTTTTAATGGAAAATATCGCATACTGTTTGTTTTATAGGCAAAGATTTTCATTGCCTATTTTTTATTTACGACTTAAGTCGAAAGAACTTGGCTCGAGTTTACTCGTGGAATGAAATTGATCTTCGGACGATTATGAAAATGATTAAAAAGGTAGATTATTGTAGGCTTTATAATTTTTTTCTCGCTTTCGAGGTAAATAAATAAATAATTAATTATCAGTCCGACACTTACGTGAACACTAAAAAAAAAAAATAACGAAGTAAACTTCAGAATGCCCTTACCTACTGTTTGTCTCTAAATGACTAATATATTGCTCCTACTTAAACATTTTCAATTAAACTCGTGGAAATAATGCTGTCCCCTTTCCCCATTGTCCCTGCGGTGACCCCTCAACCCTTCCAGCACCGCCTCGTGGTCAAATTAGATCATGTTCCCGAATTAGTTGGCGTTAGCCTGAGCGAGTAAACCCCCTTTCCACACTTCGTTCAAAAGATGTTTCAGTTTGATTGCCTTCCGCAATTATTATGGAAAGTCTTTGTTAAGTTTTTTCTGATTCAAGTCGGGATTAATTATTTTTTCTTTTAATTAAATTTGGATTGTGGAAAAAACATATTTTAAATAATTAACAGGAATTTCGATCACAAAATCAATAATTCTGAATTTTCAATCTATATTTCAAAATTTATTAATTAATCAGTTTAAATAATTATTAATAGTTTTCTTATGTTTATGAGCGTTCAACCAGCTTCTAAAAATTCTTTGCTCAGTAAGCATTATGAAAATGAAAAGGTTTATTGGCAGACTATAGTCCATATGACAATATTATTAATACAATGACAGTTCACGTATTAAGGATAGAAATATATACAATTGATTAGAAATAATACAGTAATGTCGAAGTTAAGTGGAGCTACAGACAGACGTTTTCGTACCAAGAATTCCTTAGCTTAGAGGACAAACGGCAGGACTCATGGATAGCTTGGCTAATCGGGTTGGTTGATTTTTTAATTCTTTGCATTAGACTGTATTGAGCACTTGTTACCTCCGGGAAGCTCGGCACCTTGCGGGTAGCAAACATTTGCGAAGCTGAACATCTCAATATATATATATATATATATATATATAATATATATATATATATATATATATTATATATATTATATATATACTGAACTGATCGTACCAAAACTTGAATACTAAGTCTTAACGTCCCCATATGAAAACGAAGAAATTAATAAACTAGAAGAAATTTAAAGAAATTTCAGAGCCAAAATTAATGGCTGCAAAGTACTCAACTACTGGAAAAGACTTAGTACATTAAATCTATATTCACTGGAAAGAAAAAAATACACGTGGAAAATACAGTAATAGAAAAACTGGTACCAAACCTCAAACTGAACCCAATGACCACCCAAACAACAGTGGAAAATAGGAAAGATAAAATGTGTAGTGTTCCCAAACTAAATGCCAGACAAGGGACACCCTCAACTCTAAAGGAGAATAGCTTGGGTGTTAGGGGGCCAAGAGTGGAACATCACGAGGTAAAGTGGAGTTCTTGAAAAGAAAACTAGAGTCCTGGCTCATGATCGTACCAGATAAGCCGGGTGTGCCTGGCTATGTGTGATGGAAATCGCAAGAGAGGAACTCGCTTCTCCACCAGTCCACGCCTAGAAAGGGGGCCACCAGCTTGACCTTCGTGTGAAGAAAGGCCGGCGGACTGAACTACTACGAGGTTACGAGGTGTATATTTCCCTAAGGGGAAACCTTGGTTAACCTTAGTTTTGCTTCCGCCCTAAGTGTTCATTCTGACGAAGGTCAAGCTTGTCACTCCACCTTAGACCTATAGTTTAATGTGAAATCCGAACCACGCTCCACCAGCAGCCCAGCGTCTTAACTACTGAGCTACCCAGGGTACCCAATTTATCCACCAACCAATTTCTTTATTATGTGGAAGGATGAACAGCTGGGTTTTGCTGCGAGCCGGCTGCCGTCACCCGGTCTCTATCCCGGGGCCGATGGATTTGTGGTCAGCGACGCTAACCACCACACCACCGAGGCGCATATATATATATATATATATATATGTGTGTGTGTGTGTGTGTGTGTGTGCCATTATAGTAGGGTATTCCATAATGAGTGAGTTGGAGACAATGTGATAATTTAATCCTGTCACGAAAAGAGCGAATCGTATAATCGTTACTGAGGAGTTCCGAAAAATACTACAAACGTCTTCAGAACTTTGAAATAAAAACAGTGTGAAAATGGTACGTAAAAGTAACAGTGAAAAGTGTGCATAAATTCTATATACATGAGTAGTCTAAAGCGAAAGTTAATTTGTCTTTCAAACAAAACCTGTTCTACTCAAGCATTTCGTGGCGGTAGCAGGTGAAGAAGCGGAGGTTCGAATGAGACATAAAAAAAACAAGTATTTGATTGCGTGCATCTTTATGAGATGAAAGAAACAACAAATATGCGTTTGCTAAAACTTATGACGCCACAAAATTCGGATCATAACATGATTGATGATGTGAGAACAAGATCATGCTCAGGAAAGTCCGCGGGGAGTAATTTGGCATCGGCTTTTTTTGGGGGATATGAAGCAATTTAAAATTACTTTGTGGAATATTACAATTTAATTACTTTATAGTGAACATAGATGGGTAACTGGAGAAGCCTTAAAATGCCTTTCAAATGAGTGAGGCTAAATTATATAGTAGGTAAGACGATAAACATGACTATATATTAAAAATGTGTGTAATATTTACGCGTAAACAAAGTCTAAATAAGCTAAAATAGTCATTGATAAAAATTCTCTGTAGTGAAATAAATTATTCTACTAATTCAGAATGGAAAATACTGCAATAAATCAATGACATTCCCTATCAAGCCCTCTTTTTAATTCCATTACAGAAAATTGATGTGTCGTTTTCTAATCCACAATAAACAATTAGTCACTCCTTTTATACTGTTTTCTATGGTGTCTTTTTACCCACATTTCCATACTTATTGGGAGACTGCTCTGATTAGTCCACTGGGATATTTTGCGATAGGGGAGCTGTTCCCTGTTGACCGATTTGTATTTTCCAGTCATCTCCTTTTAAAATAAAATAATCCTAATATTGTCATGATGTGTGTATATATATATATATATATATATATATAAGGAGAGAGAGAGAGAGAGAGAGAGAGAGAGAGATATATACAGTTATTTGCCTATAAAATTAATGAGTTAAGTCAAAAGTTTCTGTACTGACAAATGTTCTCAGTTAAGCTACAGTTACATATAAGAAGTAAGTTTGAAGTTATTTCAAGGTTTCTTACGTTTCATGGGTTTGGGGGGGGGCAGTGAGAGACCCCCGACATGTCAAAATTTATTAAGTGCTACTCACAATGTACTTTATAATCAAATTAATATGAACAAGAATGATTAAATGTTATCAGCTAGACTGGTTATTTACAGTTAACTATCAAATTATTAAGTTAAGCAATAAATCATGAAATTTATAGCACCTAATGTAGTAGAGGATATCTTCTAGACTTCATTTTTGCTCCTGCGCTCATTTGTTTTTTGTTTACTGTGACGTCAGACGTTACTCATAGAGAGTTTTCAATTTTTTTTGTCATAATTCATTGTCATTATTTTATTCAAATTATTTTTAAAAGTGTTTAAACTACTAGCTCTACCCGATGAATTTCTGTTAACGCAAGAAATAACGGAAAATACAAGAAAAAACAACTGCCTAGATTTGGTATTCACAAGCAGCAACCTCATTGATAACAGAAATATCCTCAATTATAATATCAGATCACAACATTATTGAAATAATAACCAGTGTAAAAGCAACAGGAAAGGAAAGAACACGCATTACAGAAAGAAGCAAATTCGAAATTTTTAATTTTCACTCCAAAACTATAAACTGGGAAGTATTGCATCCAGATTGGAAGCAATAGACTGGAAAACCATTTTTAAGGGCAAGACAACGGAAGCGATGCTAATTACCTTAGAGGAGAAGACGCTGTAAATTGTGGAAAGACATGTCCCAAAAATGCAACAAAGATGAAAGAGAAGCAGATTCGAGAGACAAAAGAGGTCAATGTTTCGCAAGAGAAAAAGGGTGACTGTAAAATTAAGAAACTGCAAAGACAACATCAGAAAAATATTCTTTCATGTCTGAATTATGAAATTTTTATTTTAAAATTGTTTTCTTGTTCAAGCCATAATAACCTCTAATGTTCATATCGTAAGGCTCAAAATCGATTGTTAAGCTCATGTTGCCATAAGGTAACGGTCGGCGTTAAAAGGTTAAACGATAAACTCGAGAGAATAGGTTGCGCCATGCGGGGTCTAATTGAGAAACATACAGAGAAAGAAGATGACGCTATAGAAGCGATAAAGGTTAATTCAAAGTACTTTATAATTTTGCAAAAAGGAAGTCGACAAATCACGCGACTATCGGGGCCTTTGAAAAAGAAAAACAATGTTTTATCCCATGATCAAAAAGAAGTATTTGAAATATTAAGAGCTCAGTATGAATCATCTTTCAGTATCCCCAAAACTGATAAACTAATATGCGATAGAAACGCGTTTTTTGAAGAAGAACTACAAGGGGAAAGTATAACGGATTCGACTTTACAACAGATGTTATGACACAAGCTATGGGGAAACTAAAAGTACCCTCGGAGGCAGGCCGGACAAACGGAATGCCACACTGATTAAAAACTGCAAGAATGAAATCGCTAAGCCCCATAATGGATATGGAGACGATCACTAGACACGGGAGAAATACCGAGCATCCTGAAGAGATCGAACATAGTTTAGTCTATAAAGGAGAAGATCGATCCGAGGCCAAAAACTATAGGCCAGTGTCGCTTACATTTCATGTCATCAAAATATTTGAAAGAATAGTTAGAAAAAATCTACGACTTTTTGGAAACTCGAAAAAATGAAATGACCAACATGGATTCCGATCAGGAAGATCATGCCTATCACAACTAATGGAACACTCTACCAACATTAATGATGCACTTCAAAGTAATTAAAACTATGATTGGGACAAGTTCCTCCATTATTTTCAAGTGAAATAATGGTGTATCTCTCTCTTCTTCTTTGCCAAGGCGTTCGACAAGTGTGACCATGAAATCATAGCACATAAACTGAAATATATTGGAAGAACAGGGAAAGTAGGGAAATGGATATATAATTTCCTTACTGAGCATTACAGTTTAAGGAATATCTGCATCAGAGTCAGAAGTTCTTAGCTCAGTACACAAGGAACAGTATTAGTTTCATTACTCTTCATAATCGTGCTAACTAATATAGAAGAAGTTACCAGAGACAGCACAGTAGTATCCTTTGCCGATGACACAAAGATCAGTAGAAAAATAAGAAACCCAGAAGATATAGGATCTCTATAAACAGAATCTACAATTTAACACTGAAAATTTTCAACTATTAAGGTACGGAAGAAGGGAGGACCTAAAATCCATGGAATACTATACGTCAAATGGACAGGAAATTCAGAGAAAGTCTAAAGCAAAAGATTTAGGAGTTATAATGACTGATGACACGAAATTTGAAACACAAAATAAGATAGCAGTAAACAAAGCAAAAGGAATAACTGGGTAGCTACTAAGAACCTTTAAACGAAGGGATAGGAATATAATGATTCCTTTACTGAAAACGCTGATCATACCCAAGTTGGAATACTGCTTGGTCTTAACATCCCCACATAAAAAGGAAGACATTAGTCAACTAGAAGGGATTCAGAGAAGCTTCACAGCCAGTGGGTGCAAAGAACTAAATTACTGGTAAAGGTTACGTGAATTAAACTTATATTCACTGGAAAGAAGAAAAGAGAGGTACACCATTATTCCACTTGGAAAATAATGCAGGAACTTGTCCCTAATCTTACTTTGAGCCCTATAACCACTCAAACAACAGTGGAAAGCAGAAAAAGAAGAATGTGTCGTGTTCCCAAATTAAAGGCTAGACAAGGAACATCCTCAACCCTGAAGCAAAACAGCTTTGTTCTAAGAGCTCGAAGACTATTCAGTCAGCTGTCCAAAGAACTAAGGAACATGAGTGGTGTAGTAGTGGATATCTTCAAAAGAAGACTAGACGCCTAGCTCAAAAAAGTTCCAGATGAGCCGGGCGTACCTGGCGATGTGAGGTGGAGACTACAAAAAACCAATTCTTTACTTCAGACCAACTCAAGAAGAGGGGCAACAAGCTTGACCTACGTGAAATGAGGCCTCATCGCACGGAATATTTGAAAGATTGATAAGTACAACATTTATTTTATCGTTTTCGCTTGTAATTTTCATTTGTGTAAAGTTTGTTTTTATTTCCTCTGATGTTTTGGGTACCGTAGGTGTTTTGTAATTTTGATTTTTGCTGTGTTTATAACTTTGAACATAACATCTGCGTGTCCTTAACCATGATTGTAACAATAGTCTAATATAATTACCAAATCTCATCTCATTCATGAGTTGTTATACTAAAATTAATACAGATAATCTGCAACTTACGCTGACTATTTACAATTAACATATTCTACACAACTTTTCATCTCTCGGAAAGTAAGGAAAAGTTATATTGTTCTTGTTTCCTCTAATCTGTCTGTTATTACAACCGTAAAAAGCACAATATATAAAAGTCTTGGACCTAATCCAAAATTACCAGTCATTCAAAAGCGCGTCCACACACGTTCATAATTCACACGGCTGAATAACATTTGTAATTTGTAAAGCTCACATGGGAGGGTGCTGCAAATCAGTTTTTGTATGAATGTTTATGAATGAAATGAGATTTTATGGAAAGACTTGGTAATTATATATTGTAACTTGTGCCATTTACTTTGTAAAGTTATTGTTTTTGAGACTTTGGTGTATATGGGTATGTTCAGTGAAAACTGTTTACTCATTGCAATTATTATGTTGTATTTTTTTAATGTACTGACGAATGACTGCATCATTTTGTAGGGTGGGGTGGAATACTGTCAGCAAATGGTTTGATGACGTCACTGGAAAAGCATCTTGTTAAATATTGTGTTCCAATAATATTTAGAACGGTTAAATTTAATTACCAAAAAATTTTATCAGTCAATAATGATATTTTGTAAATAAGTGTCTTGTTGGATCCTTCAAACTATTATTAAATGTTCAGATATTATAATTTTTAGTAAATTTAAGTAATTATTCTAAAGTTCTGCCTGATTTCTCAATCTGCTCCATGTTACTGAAGGTTTGATCGTTTACCATTGGCTGTTGCCCTGAGGTGAGGTTTGTAATGAATATACTGTAATTGTTTTATGTGGAAGCATTTATTCAGGGGCGTAACTAACGGGGGGACATGCCCCCCGACGTTTGAACTGGGGGGGACATGTCCCCCCCCCCAAAAAAAAACTTTTGAACTGGGGGGGGGGGATAATATAGGTTTTGTCCCCCAAACTTTTGATCTAAGCTAGCTTACGTGAAGAAAAATATTTACGTTCTTGAAATAATCTATGATGAGTAAATCTTTAATTAATTATTAGTCCTATTAGTATGCTGGAAAGTAGTATTGATTCAGTACTAATACTGCAGTGATAGATACTTTAATGAGACATCTAGTTATTTTTTACTTTAATTATTGCATATATTGTTTTCCTTTAATGCTAAGTATATACTACTTGATATACATAAGATAGTTGTGAAAATGCTTCTTTGATTTTCCTATTACTATCATCAATATAGATCATTCTCTAAATCATAGTATTTTAAGAGCATCATTTTGGTCGCAAATTCGTTATAATACTAATAGATCAGAGCTTTATCGAGAGTCGAAAGAACCGCTATTCAGATATCATTGTTATATTCTACCAAAAAAATATGCCTTGGAAAACCAAATTTAAGACATTACCTACAGGATAGGAGCACAGAAATTCATCGCAGAATTTTGTATTATTATAGTTGTCTCCCAAAATTTTTCAAAGCTAGTTACGCCCCTGCATTTATTTATAGAATATTATTTATAGATTCATGATTAGATTTATGGATTTATAATTAAAGTTGCAGTTTTCTTTATCATATACAAATATTCCGTAGTTGTCTGCTGGCTCTGCTAAACGTGGCCGTTTATATTTTGCTATATAACTTGCCATTAGGAAGTAAGTTGTTCACTTAATTAAATGTCGATCCTCTTTTTTATATGAAGTTTTTCTTTTATTATAATTGATAGTTTTGCGGACAGAATTCAAGGATTAGATGAACTGAATTTTACATTCGTGTAATGTATATGTATACATAACTGAATGAAATATTTAAATATTTTTTTAACTTAGATATATTTACAAATAGTAATTATTATTTAACATAATTATATTGATCATGGCCTTAGAAGCCTTACATGGTGTAAATAAAAATCCATTTAGTAACAAGTTGTTGGTAGAGGAACCACTTGTTGGAGATGATTTCTTGACAACAGCATCCTCATCCACTTTTAATCAGTATTTCTCAAATCCATTAAATTTGTATTCACCACCTCTCTCTAAGGAAAGTATTTCCTCAGGTTCTTTCCTGGTGGATGAAACTGGAAAGAAAATTAACATAAACTATGACCATGGAACAACTACTTTAGGTTTTAAATTTAAAAATGGTGTTATTTTGGCTGTTTATTCACGAGCTACTTCTGGCCAATATATTGGTTCTGGGCGTGTCAAGAAAATCATAGAAATTAATCAGTACCTCCTTGGGACAATGGCTGGAGGAGCAGCTGATTGCACATACTGGGAGAGGGTTTTAGCCAAACAATGCCGTATTTATGAACTCTGAAATCGAGAAAGAATTTCTGTAGCAGCTGCCTCAAAACTACTTGCTAATATGATTTACCAGTACAAGGGCAGAGCTGGGCAGTATTTAAATACATTTGTATTTACGTATTTAAATACATTTGTGTATTTAGAACTGTATTATAAATACATTGTTTTTCATGTATTTAAATAGTATTTAAATACTTTAATGAGTATTTAAATACAATGTATTTAAATACTCAAAATATAAAAATGTAAATACTTTTACTGGTTTAATACACGTTCTGTACTAGTACAGTACGACGCGTCGACAGTGTAGTACAGCATGGTTTATGTTTCAACGTGTCAGTTCAATCAGTTGTGTGCCACTCTTAGTCGAAAGTGGTTGATTTCTTTATCGTGTGCGTGTCATGGCTTCAACAAGCAAATCCGCTGAATCAAACAGTGATATATCTGCAGATAACAATTTAAAATGTATTTACAAATGTATTTAAATACAATTGATGTATTTTGTATTTAGTATCTAAATACATTCGTAAAATGTATTTAGTATTTAGTATTTAAATACATTCGTAAAATGTATTTAGTATTTAGTATTTAAATACATTTCTCCCATGTATTTAGTATTTAAATACATTCACTGTATTTATTGCCCAGCTCTGTACAAGGGTTATGGGTTGCCAGTTGGAGTAATGATTTCGGGTTGGGATAAGAAGGGTCCGGGTCTTTATTACGTGGATAACGACGGCAACAGGCTCTCCGAAAATCTCTTCAGCGTGGGATCGGGTTCGCTGTACGCGTACGGTATTGTACACAACGGATACCGCTACGACATGACGGATGAGGAAGCTCACGAACTTGGAAGGAGAGCTATCTTTCACGCGACTTATCGTGATGGAGGCTCAGGAGGGATCTTGAGAGTTTACCACATCACTTCGGAATGTTGGGCCAAGATCAGCGAAGAAGATTCAAAGATCTTTATTATTATGTATGAAGAAGCGACTCAGTGAAGAGCTGCTCATTTCTTTCCCTTTTTTTTTTTAGTTTATCCAAATATCCTCGTTAATAATAAATATTTTTTAAGATAAAAAAAAAATAGAGGCGGGGGCCACCAGCTTGACCTCCTTGTGAAGAGAGACCAACACACGAAACAACATAAGGTTCATAAGGTTCAATAAATCGGGTAATATTCGTTTTAGCACACATCGTTGTTTTTCGATTAAAATCTATTTTTCTGGTCAAGTTTTAGTCGTTTTGCACGAATCTGATATCCGTTTTCTGTGCAAATGCGTAGTTTTTGCTATATCTTCAGAAGTGAAGATATCAAAAACTAACATTTGCACAGGAAATGGATGTGTTCGGACAAAACGATTAAAAATTGATCAGAAAAAGTTTTTGTCGAAAAACACCGATGTGTGCTAAAACGAATATTTACCAATAATTCTTTATTTATAATTTTTTAAAAATCGCAAAATTTTAACTTAACATTGTCAATTGGACTATATTTTATTTAATTTAGCCTCTAAACTTTAGGTTTTACTGGGCTCTCGCATTAAAGATGGTTAAAATTAATAATACATAGATCATAAATAAGTATTAATTAATTTAAAATACAACAGCGAATTAATACGTGAAAATTAGACAATGAATTTAAATCCTTGTGAAATCATTGAAGTCAATGTGAAAATAATTTTATTTATATTTATAAATTTATTTAAAATATTACAATTTCTGTTACAATAATACAATATTACAATTTTAGGAGCTATTGAAGAATACGGACCCCAGCCTTCTTTAGTTAGCTTCATAAGGCTAACTAACGAAAATATCATGACCTAACCTAACCAATTGTCAAGGGCGTACAGTTAACCTAACGATTGGTTAGGTTAGGTCGTGATATTTTCGTTAGTTAGCCTTATGAAGCTAACTAAAGAAGGCTGGGGTCCGTATTCTTCAATAGCTCCCAATTTTATACAATACAAATACAATAATGTCAATTGAATTATTTTTTATATAACTTAGCAATTAATCTTTAGGCTTTACTGGGGCTCTCAGGTTAGAGAAAATATAATGCATGACATACAAGTCACGTTCAGAGTGATTAATACACAAACGAACTAATAGTGGAAATACAGTAGGCCTATAAATTAATCTTAAGTTATTACAGATTTGAGTCCTTATTGTAGATATAATACCAATACAGTACAAAGAATTGATAGTTGGACACGAGAAGTGAACAAGTAATACAGTAATGTTCATAGGCGTATGAGGCGGGGGGGGGGGGTCTGTGGGGCGCCCCCCCCCCCCCGGGACTAGGTAATTGAGCAGTTTCAGAGCAAATATTGAGCATTTTCAGGGCAAATACTGAAATTTTCAGGGCAGATTTTTCCTGACATTCCTTTTTGTTTTTTAACTTGAGATGAATTAATTACTTACTACTATACTTGTAGTTAATAATTAAAACGTAAGTTGAGGACTTACTGAATTTTATATCAACTGCAATGCCGTAGCTTTGCTTGTCATTTAGAAATGTTGTAGCAAAATTTTCTTTTTTGTAAAATGTAATGTTTTTTATATCAAAAAGGCTTTGTGTTATTTTATGCTACACATAGTGCTTATGCGGAAATCGGGGAACCCTGAAGTGCCATCTCATACGCCTATGGTAATGTTTATTCGTTTTCCGTTATTAATAGAGATTTCAACTGATATACGTTTGAAATAAGAGTATTTTTTATATAAAGACTTGCATCATTTCATAGTTTGTCCAATGAAAATGGGTAATTTTTGAGGCGAAGACAATCTATCATAAATTGTGGAATAACACTCCTCAATCTATTTCTAGTCTGATACGAGTGAATTTCCGAGTTAAAAACTTATTTATCCAATGCAAGTTAGTGGTTTTGTTATAACGTTTGAAAGCGAAAATAAAATGTTGTAGTTTGAATTACATCTTTGATCTTTAATAGTTCGAGCCCTTTAAAGAATGTACTAGAATGATCTTCGCACGAAAAGAACGCAATTGTATTATCTACGAACATTATGAAGTTAAATATATCAGAAGAGCGTGGAAAGTCATTTATTATAATTGTTAACCCTGCGTCGATGGCTTTAGGTGGTTCGAAGTTGACGGGGGTTCTGGTTAAGTGACAGCAACAAATTTCTCACTCTGTAGTAGCTGGTACTGCGTAGGGGCGTAGGAAATCGTAATAATTGCTTTGTACTACACACACATTTCTTCTTGATCGGAGGGTTCTGCGAAAATTTGCTAGGTTATCTGACGGTTCCTCAATTCTTCTTGTAGTGTATTGGAGAAGTGTGTGAGACAATACTAGTCTCGGTCCTAAGACTTACTGATTTCTTAACTTTACTGCTTCTTGAAAATGGTGTTATTCTAACAAAAATACTTTGGAGAATATGGGGTTAGGGGTAGAATTAAAGATATCTTTTACTGACTTTCACTGCTTCAAAAATATTACAGGGTATGCTTTCAGCCTCTAGGTCAGATCGGACAGAACAGAATAATTTGAAAGATTACAATGATTTATATAAGATTTAATTTGGTGACCTCATTATTATTTAATGTTGACTTGTTTTTTCGATTCTTAATAGGCTGAATTATTTTGCTAACAATCATATTATGTGGATCTTGCAGAAACTGATAAAGCAAAATATATGAAGATGAAGGCAAATTCTGCTGTAAGCTCGTAAGAGCATATTAAAAAAATTTGATGTTATCATGATTTGCCGTGTCAACTAAAATGAAAATTAAGATATGCATTTCATTAAAATTAAATGTTTAAAATTTTAAATTAATTGCTAATTCAGGATACGATTTCATCTTTTATGATTTAAGAGAGAATTAAAAAAAAAATGAACATTGCAGAATTTAACAAGATTACTGATTAAGCTTAATACAGGGTGTACATAAAGTCAGGATCTATTTTTGTGAAGCACTTGGAAATTATATGGAATTCAATTATAAAATGATAAAGTGGTAACATTTATTAAATAATTAAGAGTAGGATTCGACGTGACGCCCATCAGTATCCCTGCACAGCTCAAATCGTTCCGCAGCATTTCTAAACACATTCTGGAGCATTTGCGGGGTTATGTTATCTGCAGCAGTTCGTATACGTGTACGTAAGTTTTCAGACTCGTAATCTTCGTCTGATAGACGTGCGATTCGATAAAGCCCCATGCAAAGAAATCTAAAGGGGTTAAATCTGGTGATCTCGCTGGCCAAGGTCTGTTGCTTCCGCGTCCGATCCAGCGATTTGGAAAACGTCCATTTAGATAATCCTGAACAATTTTGGCATAGTGACAAGGAGCACCATCATGTTGATAGACGACGGGGATAGGATTGTTAGTACCGTCGTCTATCAACATGATGGTGCTCCTTGTCACTATGCCAAAATTGTTCAGGATTATCTAAATGGACGTTTTCCAAATCGCTGGATCGGACGCGAAAGCACAGACCTTGGCCAGTGAGATCACCAGATTTAACCCTTTAGATTTCTTTGCATGGGCCTTATCAAATCGCACGTCTATCAGACGATGATTACGAGTCTTGAAAACTTACGTATACGAACTGCTGCAGATAACATAACCCCGCAAATGCTCCAGAATGTGTTTAGAAATGCTGCGGAACGATTTGAGCTGTGCAGGGATACTGATGGGCGTCACGTCGAATCCTACTCTTAATTATTTAATAAATGTTACCACTTTATCATTTTATGATTGAATTCCATATAATTTCCAAGTGCTTCACAAAAATAGATCCTGACTTTATGTAGACCCGGTATAAAAAATGGATCACTTTAACATATTGCTTCCCAAAGCATTCGGGAAGCAATATGTTAAAATGATCCCTCCTGGGAAGCAATATGTTAAAATGATCCCTCCTGGGAAGCAATATGCTAAAATGATCCCTCCTGGGAAGCAATATGCTAAAATGATCCCTCCTGGGAAGCATATGTTAAAATGATCCCTCCTGGGAAGAATATGTTAAAATGATCCCTCCTGGGAAGCAATATGCTAAAATGATCCCTCCTGGGAAGCAATATGCTAAAATGATCCCTCCTGGGAAGCAATATGCTAAAATGATCCCTCCTGGGAAGCAATATGCTAAAATGATCCCTCCTGGGAAGCAGTATGCTAAAATGATCCCTCCTGGGAAGCAGTATGCTAAAATGATCCCTCCTGGGAAGCAGTATGCTAAAATGATCCCTCCTGGGAAGCAGTATGCTAAAATGATCCCTCCTGGGAAGCAGTATGCTAAAATGATCCCTCCTGGGAAGCAGTATGCTAAAATGATCCCTCCTGGGAAGCTGTATGCTAAAATGATCCCTCCTGGGAAGCAGTATGCTAAAATGATCCCTCCTGGGAAGCAGTATGCTAAAATGATCCCTCCTGGGAAGCAGTATGCTAAAATGATCCCTCCTGGGAAGCAGTGTGCTAAAATGGTCCCTCCTGGGAAGCAGTGTGCTAAAATGGTCCCTCCTGGGAAGCAGTGTGCTAAAATGGTCCCTCCTGGGAAGCAGTGTGCTAAAATGGTCCCTCCTGGGAAGCAGTGTGCTAAAATGGTCCCTCCTGGGAAGCAGTGTGCTAAAATGGTCCCTCCTGGGAAGCAGTGTGCTAAAATGGTCCCTCCTGGGAAGCAGTGTGCTAAAATGGTCCCTCCTGGGAAGCAATGTGCTAAAATGGTCCCTCCTGGGAAGCAGTGTGCTAAAATGGTCCCTCCTGGGAAGCAGTGTGCTAAAATGGTCCCTCCTGGGAAGCATGTGCTAAAATGGTCCCTCCTGGGAAGCAATGTGCTAAAATGGTCCCTCCTGGGAAGCAATGTGCTAAAATGGTCCCTCCTGGAAGCAATGTGCTAAAATGGTCCCTCCTGGGAAGCAATGTGCTAAAATGGTCCCACCTGGGAAGCATGTGCTAAAGTGGTCCCTCCTGGGAAGCAATGTGCTAAAGTGGTCCCTCCTGGGAAGCAATGTGCTAAAGTGGTCCCTCCTGGGAAGCAATGTGCTAAAGTGGTCCCTCCTGGGAAGCAATGTGCTAAAGTGGTCCCTCCTGGGAAGCAATGTGCTAAAGTGGTCCCTCCTGGGAAGCAATGTGCTAAAGTGGTCCCTCCTGGGAAGCAATGTGCTAAAATGGTCCCTCCTGGGAAGCAATGTGCTAAAATAGTCCCTCCTGGGAAGCAATGTGCTAAAATGGTCCATCCTGGGAAGCAATGTGCTAAAAAGGTCCATCCTGGGAAGCAATGTGCTAAAAAGAGAAAGGTTGGTTGGTCCCTTTGTGTGACCATATAGCGCAACAATTCTAATAAATTTATTTTCAATCTAATATTTTAACATGTTATGATTTACTTTTTATGCCTTTACTTTATTAAAACGAACATTTAGGATCACCTGAAGATCCGTCACCCCAGCCTTTTTTAGTTAGCTTTATAAGGGTAACTAACGGAAATATCACGACCTAACCTAACAATCGTCAAGGGCGTACAGTTGACCTAACGATTGGTTATGTTAAGTCGTGATATTTTCGTTAGTTAGCCTTATAAAGCTAACTCAAAATGGCTAGGGTGACGAATCTTCAGGTGATCCAACATTTTTTTATTGTATTCCTTATCCTAAATATTGGGAAGCAATATGTTAGTGATTAACACTGGGAAGCAATATGTTAGAGAGTTTCCTGGGAAGCAATATGTTAGTGATCCTAAAAAATTATTAGGTAATAAAAAAAATTCATCAAGTATTGGATAAAATAAAATAAAGAAAATTTAAATTTAAATTTTCCAAACTTGCAGAATTTTATATACAGTTAGTGTCATGCGAGTTTGGGCTTTATATGCAAAAATGAATGTTAGATTTATCATTTTTACATAATAAAAGTAACAGTGGACCCACGACTGAACCCTCGGGGGTACACCATGTTTAACAATCGTTTCGGTTGAGTCCACCTTTTTTAATGATACAGATTGATATCAATTGGACAAATAGCTTTTAAACCAGTGATGCACAAACCCTGGCCCGCGGGCCAAATGTGTCCCCCACGGGTCTTTTCAATTCAATGAAAAAGTTAGAATATAAAAGTGACCCAATTTATGACTTAGATGGAAAGTAAGTAGGCTAATACATTTAGTTATTTTCTTCGCTTGGCCCTCACATCAAAAAAGTTTGTGCACCACTGTTTTAAACCAATCACTGATAACTCCTCTAAAGCATCAAAAAAGTTTGTGCACCACTGTTTTAAACGAATCACTGATAACTCCTCTAAAGCAGTGGTCCGCAACCTTTTTCTCACTTGTGGACGCAGAAGAATATAAATTATTTTTTAGGACCCTTTAGCAAAAATAATTTGTATAGTCTAATTTTGTGTGAATTAGAATATACCCCTTGTCCTCTGCGGACGTCAGGTTGCGGACCACTTTTCTAAAGCCATAACAGTATAATTTAAGTAGAATATGAGTCTATTACATCAAAGACCATATTCATATCTATAAATATAGAAACCATTATTTCTTTCTCTTTAGCGACATTTGCACGTCCCATAAGTTTCAAAATAATCATTTGCTTTTTATTTTTACGAAAGCCATATCGATTTGGTGATAATAAATTATGATTCTAAATATTGCTGCATTCTACGTTTTTATGAACATACCAGTCTGTAATTAGTTGCTAGTGTACAGGATCAACCCCCACTTGAACAGGAATGTTATATAATCAATTTTTAGCATTGATGGGAATATTCCTTTGGAATTACTTTAATTTTAGCCAAAGTTACGGGTATTTTATCTTTAACAATTATCAATATAGGTACAGGAAAGTTATGAATGTGCTTTTTTTTGTATTTTTTAATTTACCAATAATATTCCGGACGTCACTAAAGTTAACATGGACGAGAGAAAATGAATTAATGGGCTGGGTGGCATGTACACTGTACAGTCTCAACGGCGAATAATCATTTAGTAATTGTGAGCGAAGCTTATCAAGTTATTAGGTAATGAAATAAAATAATTATTTAGAGAGTTTGCTGTAGAAATATCATCAATAATTTCCTTATTATCAGCATTTAGTTTAATAAATTTTTCTTAATTTGGTTTTCGATAAAACTTTGTGGTTGTCCATGCGTTTCTCGTGTCCTTCGTGTTTGGAAAATTATTCGTTATAAGTTATATTTTTTGCAATGTTGATTAATTTAATTTGTTTCTATATTGAATATATTGTAGATTAAGAATTTTGCTTTGCAATTGCAATAATTTTTTAATTGAAGTGCCCTGGTGTTCAAGATCCAAGAAGCTTATTTCCCCACGACGTGGGGGTGAATGTGCCCCAAAAGTCGCCTGAGCCAGAACAGAAACGGAGTAAGCGGCCAACTCCACTCTACCCCGTCCGGGAGCGAACAAGCACCATGCCGCTCCGCTCGGAGTCCGCCACCATAACCACTAATTCATGATGAAATGATCCGTGGATTGGCAACACTTTTGGACGAAACTGTTTTATTCCTTAAAGGAAAGCAAATATTAAAAATTGTGAAACGTTGTTATACAAGAACAAACGCATGATCTGGATCATTCGTAGCTTCGTCACAATCATATCGAATATTTTCTACAGCCCAAATCAATTTTCTTTTATTAATCTCTGAAAATATTTTGTAATCAATAGTTTTTATATGCAACACGAGTAGAGTTATCGTATATAATGCAAGTGGGAATAATGATCACTGATGCTTGTGGTTATAATGCCAGAATTTACGAGGGCATTGCTATTTACCATTTATCAATTGTAGATTGTTATTCAATTACTATAGTTGCAGACTCGAGTGCGTTTAGTAATAATATGATTGAGATAGAAAGAATTCATTAAGTTCAAAAACTTACGAGAGAGTGACTCAGAGTGACTGTTAAAATGACGCGCAACTATGGCATTCGATTTATGGAAGTTGTGCGATATATTATCTAAATTAATTTTAAAAAGCTATTAAAATTAGTATTAGGTAGTCTATATATTGTATGAACATAATACACATTACTTTTCTTTTACAATTTTGTTAAATTCAAATGATTGATATCGGGACATATAATATGGAAATCTTGAAGGCCATTTCATCAGTAATTCATAAATTATTTAACTGAATATGGAATACGAGGGAATAAGGGTTTTAAGTATAAGAATAAAGAGTTAACTCCTAGTTGAGTTAAGAATGGGGAAACTCTAGTGAAGAGATTGTGGGCGGAATTATTCGCGCATCACCCGTGTGCCGGCTTTGGCCAAGGTATTTATTTTACTTTCAAGGAGTCTCTTTTTCTTTGATAAATAATCAACTTTGCCACAAGGAAGTAGATCCCCACCCACCCCGAGTCTTTTCGCTTCTATGAGTTTCTTCTGTTTTTTTAGTATTAAGTTTGAGTTTCATCCTCGCATATTATTTTTTTAGCTAAGGTGGACGGCCTAGATTAACTGGTATCTTTTACTATAGAATTTACTTTTTCTGATGGAGTTTTGGATAATCTCTAGGAGCGCTCCATTTTTCAATATTAAACATACACTCATAAAACATATACCATTTGAAAGCTCACATTTTTCCGAGTCTAAAAATGTAGTAATCCAAAAGTATCAATAGCAAATAAAAAGTAACTAGATTTAATTAATTGTTTGACGCGTGACGTCATTAACTACATTATAAAGGTTGGCTAAGTTATAAATCTTCAGTCTGTGTTGTAAGATGGTATTTTTGGTAATTGTTACGCTAACCTAACCTAACATGAATGTGTTATTACATTATCATTTGTATAATTTAGGTCTCGGGGGTACGGGGGCGGAGCCCCCGTAAAGATAACGCATCACAAATTGATCGGTATAGGGTTTTATATTTAAACCTATTTACTTTTTATTTGCTATTGATACTTTTGGATTACTACATTTTTAGACTCAGAAAAATGTGAGCTTTCAAATGGTATATGTTTTATGAGTGTATGTTTAATATTGAAAAATTGAGCGCTCCTAGCGATTTACCGGAGTTTTTCTTCAGTCTACAGGCACTTTTGATTATGATATTATCCAGTCTGTCTTTTATCATGTCCACCTTTTTTAGTTTGTCCGTTTCCTTTACGGAAGTGGTTCTCAACTTCTCATACTATGGTTTACGAATTGGCATCGGATCGGTCCTCTATGGTACTCTCGCCGGTCCGCTGAGGATGGGGCAGAAAATGTAATAGTTTTATAAATCTCGCTTTCGGAAATATAAAAAATTAACTCTTTGTGCGACACATGAAAAACTGCTTTAGTCGTGTTTGTATAATTTACTAATTTTCTTCAAATAATTATTGGAGAAAGAGAGATTTAATACATAACCAAAGAAAATGCTATTTGAATGGTTAGAAAACTGAAAAATAAGTTCTGTATAGTATAAATTTATAAAAAATATTAACTTATAAATTCAATAATGCCATTTTGCATCAACGTCTAACAAAGCGTTAAGTAATTGTCTTTAAGAATTATATCACAGAGTCCAGGAAATTCCATTTTAACCGTTTCATTATACAACTGGCTCCTTGCGAGTCACTTGGACGAGGAGGAATGGGTAGCAATGCTCGCCTATTTAGCCGATATTTTCGGACTGTTAAATTAACTTAATCTCAGTATACAAGGACATAGATATTTTCACCATGGTTAATAAAATTGATTGGTTTGAGAAGAAACTGAATAGGTAGACTGAGCGAATGATCCTTTATATTTGGCCCTTTAAGGATCATTCTAACAAGAGTCGGAAGTATATCAGGCACAGCTTCTTTGACAGTCTACAGAGAAGGATTCTTGAAAAGCATCTTGATTTTGGAGCAAGTCCTTTCTGATTATTTGTGCTGCTTTTACTAGCACCATTACCTCAGTCACATTTGCTTTCACTGGCAAATTTGACTGCAGCAACTATGTCTTTGTTATATGCAAGTAGCGCATTTCTGCCATGATCCTGGACCCTCAAATCAGGTATGATATCTAACAGACGTTCTTTCAGTCTTGTCGAGTTAACCTTGTGTTGCAAATCTGCCCCTAGTTATTCTAGTCGGTTAGAATACAACTTTGAGAGAGCAGAGTCTAAATACTGGAAGTGTCCTTTCACCTGATGTTGACTCCTCAATGTAGGCTGCTAACTCGGCTAGTGCGATAGCTTCAGCAGGTAGGGAGTATCCACTTTTAGTATCCCCATCTTTGTTCGAGTCCCGGCGTGCACTATTATAAAGAGCTATTAGATATTTTCTATGATACTGCGCATCTAAGGCATACATTGCAAGTTTAGCCAGTAGTATAGTGTCATGGAGCTTTGTGGAACACACACTCAGACATGAATGCCCATGTCTTTAGTGCATGCCTGATGCATTGGATCCTCAGACTTGTCACAGAAGAAACATTTTTGTGTACCATGTATGTGACTTGAAGTTCCAGGGCCCTGCAGGCTAGGACGAGTTTTCTTGGGAATTGGCTGGGAAGCTGTCCCAGAGGACCTTTTCTTGGCTCTCTCCAACCTCTTTCGAAAACTTCAGGTGGCATGATTTTGTGATACAAAGCTTTGTGTGCCACTAATGTTTCTACAACGCCAATACCATCATCTAGCTGTGCCAAATTGATGCTCATTGGAATGCTCCGTTTTCTTGAACTCCTACAAGTTGTTAGCAATTGAGTAATAGCCACATGACTTGCCTTTGGCATTTGCAGGACTCAACAGTCTTGCAGCTTTAAGGTCATTCTGACGAAGAAACAGTGTCCAGTCTGTTTGTTGTAAGGTATTGTGTGGTTCATGAGATTTCACTCTGATGAAATGCCATGTTTGCTATAAAATATCCAACACCAACTATTTAGCAGATTAGGCTGATTACAAGCTGATTATTCTTGTGTGTGTGTGTGAATTAGTTCATCTAGGTCCTGTTGTGCAACTGTAGACAGGGACTGTACACAATCTGAAACAGAAATACATACATTATTGCACTTTTATTTGATTGTTTGACCTTTTATTTGGTGGCTGATAATTGTAAAACTGTACATGTTGACTCTCATAATAGCAACTTATGCTGTACACAAAACATCACTTTACAAAGCATACTTTTTACCATGTATTGAATATGTAGGTCATTGAAATGTATCGCAACAGAACAATCTGTTGCTGTGATATTTTGGCAATAGAAGAAGAAATAAGAACCTAAAAATTCTAAATATTAATATGGAAATGGTGGTCCTCTTAACTGAAAATTATACTGCTGTGTATTCTCCGACATATTTACTCATTTGTATGCAAAATGTTTATTGTACATTGTAGCCATGCATTATGCATACTTAATTCCTACAGAAGCGGTTGATTATGACAATTCCTTTTTTTGGTTTAAATTAAAAGTACAGAAAATGAGAGCAAGCAATGTTAATACCTACCACTTAACTTGAAAGTAACTCTGTTGATGGATATCAATTAAAGTATCGTAATAAAATATTATTTTAAATGCTGTTTTTGTCGTTGTAGAGAAAAAATCTTCCATATTAATTCCTAATGTACTTGAATTGACCAAGACATGACATATGAATAATTTAAATGGATTTTGGAGATTATATAAAATGTACCTAAGTTCCGTAAAAACGAACTTTTAAATTTTTCTTATTTTAAGGGTTCCATCACTCTAACCTTAAGATTTTTCTTGGCACCCATCAGTAGTATACCCAAAAGAAGGGAGACAGAAATGGATCAATTTGAAAATTACCCCCCTCACTGTCCTTCACGGCGGTCCTCCACCGTCCTTCGTGGCGGTCCCTCCTTTATGAAGTGTCCTTCATGGTCCTTCAAAAAAAAAAAAAAAAAAAAAAATTAAGAAAGGATTGAACCTCGCCTTCCTTCTTTCAAAAAAGTTTCTTTCATGAGGCAAACAAGAACAAACATGAAAAAAAAACATACATACATTCAAGTACTTCCTGTTCAGGCAAATTCCGCCAGACAGTAGAAATGAAAACGAATATCTGAAAGGTCTAATAGGCCTAACGAGATTGCGCATTAACATCCAATTTTCGTCTGTTAACAAATTGCGAACAATACATAAATGAAAATCAGATTGAACATATTTTAAATCGAAAAACAAGTTCTTTGTTTAAGATCTGTATATGAAAAATAAAACTAATATTTATTATTATAATTTAAATAAATTAATTTCTCTCTTTTTTAAGGGAAACTGGCTTATTTTCAAACGAGATGACCTTCAAATACAATATATACTTATAGTACATGCATATTTGTTTATTTACTTTTAAGCATGTAGTTTTCTGTTATTTACACCGATATATACCATCACATTCACTTTCACATGCTATCTTCTGGTATATGAATTAATAATTTTACCGTTCATCAAATTTCGTTATAAAATTGCATGTGTTAATAAGAACCAAGTTGCCTAACGCGGCTATGAAACTGAAGCAGCAATTCTGTTATCCTCTCTAAAACATCCGCTTAAATATTATTACTAATATTGATTTATTGTTATTATTACATATATATGTACACGTATTAAGAGTATTTAAATTAAATATATTGACTTCAATTCCCTTCGTAATAAAAGCATCTGACAACTCTAACCAATCTTGCTATATATTTCTCTCAGTAATTGTTTTCAGGTTAGTTGTTAAGCTTAACTTTCTTCTAAACACTATTAGCTGCAACTAATCTTGTTATTATTATTATTATTATTATTATCATTATATATATATATATATATATATATATAACATCCAAATAAGTAGGTTCGGGTAAAAATTTTCTTATTAGATGCAATTAAAGAAAACGGGATATCGAATTTATGTGGGTTGTCATTTTTAAATAGATGCAGCGGGAAACAGGTACTGAAAGTTGAGAGATTTTTCATTAAGAACCTTTCTACTTGTAGTTATAGTTAAGACTATTCACATTACATTAATTATCATTTCTCTAATTTAACGGCTGTTCACAATTCCTCATAATTCTCATAATAAACGTATTTGTTTTCACACCAGTCAGGCCACTGTTTACATCAATCACACAGAATGTTCATGCTTATTGTTTTTGTCATTAGCTGTACCAATCATGTCTTTACAGAACTGAAGCCTACCGTTATACAACGTTTAAAATCTTATAATTTAATACTTTATGATATCAGATCTCGTATAAAAACATCATTATCTGTACAAATGGCCACAAAAATACTTTCAATCATAATAATGTACTCATAGAACGCACCATACGCTTTTCACTTGTATTAAAAACGTAAAACTGAAAGTTGTATCATCACGCGATATTCGATTCTGCAATGGCGTAAGCGAGCCCTAATATTTAATTTAAAATTATTTAACAGATCATTCGAGGGAACTGTACATCGATCTCATTATAACTTCTGACTCATAATAACCCGCTATGCATATTTACAAGAGTCGAATTTAAATAAATATATATATATATACAGGGTTATTCAAAGTAATTCATCCGATTTCAACTGAGAATACTTCCGTACTTATCAACCGTGCATCAACTGGGCATACACCACATGAAAGAGGAAATCTCCGAGTTTTACAAGATCACCGCGAGGGCTCCAAAGTCACACCGTGGCCTAGCCTAGCAACAAACAGTCAGTGTGAAAATGGCGTCCGCACAGCAGAAGGCATTTTGTGTGTTGCAGTTTTCGAGCTGTAAATCGGTAGTCAGAGTGCAGCGTGAGTTTCGTCGACGTTACAGAACAGATCCACCTTAAGGATAATGTGTACGTGCCACCGTTGCCCACATCTTTGGATGAGCTCCGAACTCGCATTGTTACTGCCGTAGAGTCAGTGACAACGGACATGCTGGAGCGAGTATGGGAGGAATTCGACTATCGTGTCGACGTTGCTCGTGTAACTAGGGGAAGTCACATAGAGTATTTATGAGGTGAGAGACAAAATTTGGACAGTTTTTCTTTTGGTTGATGTATCACAAATCACACTGTATTTGTAACATTAAAAAATATTCTCATTTGAAATCAGGTGAATCATTTTGAATAGCCCTGTATATATATATATATTATATATATATATATATATATATATATATATATATATATATATAAGGAGTTTGTATGTGGCATTCCAGCAGAAGGCAGGAAGTGTCTGAACCCTGTTTCTCCCATCACTGTCCTCTTCATCTGGTGGCCTTTTTACATGTCACGTCTACCGTGTAAGCAGTCCAGCATACTCTCAAACACGTGCTTCTCACTATATCCCTTACTACACACGCATGCATCTTACACACTACACAGTCTTTTCAAAAAAGGTGTAATTTCATTAGTTTCGGAGATTCGCGATTGGCCCCCTTCCTGCCTGCATCGTATATAGTACCAAGCAAGTCTCTCCACAGTTTACAGGTTTCCTCATTGTCTAAAATTTATAAAGTTCTCTCTTATTGTTTTCCTTATTGTAACGGACATCACAACCGAATTTAAATAGTATTTAAGTATTATGTCGAGCAACATAGCTAGATAACCCCGCCACAGCCTAGTTTCTTTGCATAATCATGAAACAAGATTATATATATATATATATGTTAAACACAGACCGTGCATGGAACAAGGAACTCTTCTGGGAAAATTAAATCTACTAAGTCCGAATAAGTAATGGTAAATGACAAATACCATAGTTTTTCTTTTTCATGATGCTAGCCCGACGTGGGCAACGGGTCTCTCGCAAAGAGATCCCATAAATATAGCTTCCCTCACCAGCTATCTGAGTTTGTTTGTATATATATATATATATATATATACACGGCAAAAGTAGTTTGAAGATTTATTCCATCACACGACTGATTATAATTATACACTTTAGAGGAGTTTGCAAATTGCATATACTTAGACAAAAAGTATTAGATCTTATGATGATTTCATGTCATTATCAGCATGCTTCACTGTCCTTTCAGTCATTGTGACCGTAGAACGTGCCAGAACTATGGTCTTGACAAACCACAATGTGTTAAATTTAAATACTGACTTATTGTTATTATTACATATATATGTACACGTGTTAAGAGTATTTAAATTAAATATATTGATTTAAATACATTTCGTAATAAGAGCATCTGGTAACTCTACCCCAATTTTGCTATATGAAAATGAAAAGGTTTATTGGCAGACTATAGGCCATATGGCAGATATTATTAATACAATGACAGTTCATACACTAAGGGTAGAAATATATACAATTGATTAGAAATAATACTGCACTGTCGAAGTTAAGTGGAGCTACAGACAGACAGACGTTTTCGTACCAAGAAGTCCATAGCTTAGGCCTTAGAGGATAAATGGCAGGACTCATGGATAGCTTGGATGAACGGGTTGGTTGATTTTTTAATTCTTTGCATTAGAATGTGTTGAGCACGTCTTGTTACCTCCGGGAAGCTCGGGACATTGCGGGTAGCAAACATTTCGAAGCTGAGCATCTCGGGGGTAATTTATGTAAGAGTCTAAAAGAACTGTTGTACAGCAAATTTAGGGTACTGCCAGAACCTTTTTTATAATTCACCCAGAGTTGCAGACCGTATATATTACTGCAGAAAGTACGAAAGAGTGTGTCTTTAGCTTCACTTGTACAGAAACGAAAGCTCTTTATGGTCATATTCGCTTTAGCATACAAGCTTCGAGACTGTTTTCTTATATCCGAGTCATCACTCAAGGAGCTGGTAATAGTTTGACCCAATTACTTAAACTCTTGTACTTCCTCAATTACTTCACCATTCATTTTAAACCTTATGTGAAAAATGCTCTGTATCAATTGGTCCACAATTAACCCACCCCTTATATCCACAGTCTAACTATAGAGTAGATTAAGTCTAGCCTTGTAGGGGTCAGCCTAGAGATTCCGGAAATGGTCCAGAGCGGGCAGGTAAATTGAGGTCCACAGTAGGATTCCTCACCAAATTAGGTTAGGGCAATCTACCTTCACCTTTGTTACGCTATGAGTTGGTGCTAGGTCTTAGGATACAATGTAGGCCTAATTTGTCTGACCCAGCTTAATTTACTGCGTTTACTTCTAACTGGGTTAGAAATACAATTAGACACTTACTACTAGTTATTAGAGACCCTTTTCCCCTTTTGTTTAATTGTTGAGAGCGTACTTGCTGGTGGGGATCTTTTTTCCGTTGTTTGTTCTTCCCCCTTCCCTCGTTCCGTCTTGTAGCCCCGTTCCTCGTTTTCGTTATCCCTTGTCCACCTTTTCGCTGGGCTTTTTCCACCAGCGACCTCCTGGTTTTTTTGGTTGGTTGATCGGTAATGTATATCTATTAACGAGCACGCGCTTGTCACACAGTATATAAATACTAGTGTGGAGAATAACTCTGGTGAGCAACCAATTGGTTTCATCCACCCAGTTATTGACATAAAAGGAATTTAATAATTGTTCGATTAACTACCAACCTACTCAGTGAACCATTTTCGTTACATCCCAACTACCCACACATCAGTTTTCCATATACTGGGGGCCCCGGGAGATAAAAATTTTGATGTCAATTTCACCAATTTTTATGTCTGAGTATAGACTAGCTAACTATTTGACTGTAAATGCCTGTTAATCTGATTAACAGTGACTATCCTCACCATCTCATGGAGAAGATGTAGCATTTAATTAGAAGAGAAAATATACATCCATAAGATGAAACTGTATATGGTCTTTACCATAAGAAAAGGAAAAGTGAAAGTTAGAAGATAAAATTACATTTCCCCAGCATCTATTTTTTGTAGTAAAACTAGTCGCGCCTTTAATGCTGTTTATCGCTGAGGTCATGTGTCTGCCACTGTTGTAGTAGGATGCGTTACCACTCCTACTATCAAAGGATTAGTTACTGGAAGTTCAATGTCTCCAGTTGTTACTGGCGGTGGAGAAGGTTCTCCAAAGTCCATTGTTTTGGATCCAGGCTCTAAGGGGTACAAAATAGAAATGTCTCTTGTTGTGTCACCCGTTGAAGTCCTTAATTTGACCACTCTTGTTACCCCGTCTGCCCCTGGTCTGAGTTCTAAAACTCTAGCCAGAGGCCAGTATTGTCTTGGAGTACTGTCATGTATGAGAACAAGGTCCCCTACCTTAATTGTGTCAGGCCAATCCTTCTTAGTCATTTGTTTATGTCTCTCCCTTAGACCCATCAAGTACTCAGTTTTCCGCTGTTTAATGAAATGAGCTTTAACTCTAGTTAAATGTTGTAACTTAGTCTGGAGCTCATCATGTCGTTGAGTCCAGTTTGGGTCTTCTGAAGAGTCTATATAGTTGTCCGGCAGGAGACTAACTTCTTCTCCCCGAATCAAATGATTTGGAGTTAATGGTTCCGGGATCATTAATGTTGTCACTTACATAAGTGAGTGGTCTATTGTTAATGATGTTCTCAATCTCAGCCAGGAGAGTGAGCAACTCAAACAAGTGTATCTGTTTTTACCATTTGCTTTCTTCAAGCAATTCTTTACTGCTTGTATATTCCTCTCCCAGATAGAACCATACCAAGGAGAGGCAACCGGAATATACTTCCGCTTTATGTTTGAATTTTGTATATATAATTGTGTGAATTCAATGCTTAACAAATCGTGGATGACTTGTTCACCAGCCTTGAAATATGTAGCATTGTCAGTCCAAACTGTCTTGGGTACTGAATGTCGTGCACAGAATCTCTTAGACAGCAACAAAAGACTCTGCTGTAAGGTCCTCCACAACATCCAGATAAACAGCTCGTGAGGCAGCACATGTAAACAGTACAATGTACATTTTTTATTCAGTGTCAACCAACCCCACAGTCAATGCTCCTGTATAGTCAATGCCTACAGTCCCCCACCCCCCTTTGCTTGGCAAAAGCAAAGGGGGGGGGAATGCTGTAGGTGCAACAAGGAAACTTGGAGGTGGCGTTATCCCGCAAGAGAAAGGGGGAGAGGTGTTCACTTGGCTCCTCAGGTTAGTAAATATGCCGTACAAAGTGACATTTCAATGCAATTTTGAGAATAAATCTAAAAAATGAATATGACAAGAACCAACTTAGTTCTTATGGCTCAGGGATCCATTTGATTTGAATAAAGGGTTCATAACCTATAGATTTAATGTTGTGTTGTTTGGATCCAATTGCTCACCTAGCCTATTAGCAATGACAATTAGACATCATTTGAACCAGTTTAATAACTCTTTAACAATGAATTTCCTCAAGGAACATTTTTACGTAGACAATCTAATAGGCTCAACAACAACAAAATCTGAATTATCTGAGGTCTATGAACACTCTCAAAACATTATGCAACAAGGTAACTTTGAACTTAGTGCGTGGATTTCAAATGATGAGGAATTAAACAAAAAGATTTTAAAGGATAATAATGGTCTTGCTGATCCATCAGACAGAGTTAAAACTTTAGGTATGAACTGTTATTTGGATGCATCTTCTAACAGTCATGATTCATTCTGTACTAAAGGTTTTAAACTTGATGAGGAAGTAAATATTAAAAGCAAATATTATCAGAGGCTTCAAAAAATTTTGACCCCATGGTTCTATTCCTGCCTTCAACAATAAAATCAAAGATTCTCCTCCAAGAAGTTTGGATGACAAATGTTGGGTGGGATGATCCAATAACAAATGGATAGCAAAAATTTTGGAAGAAGTTAGCTGCTGATTTAACAAAAGTGCAGAACATTAAAATTCAAAGGTGCTGTGGGTTTAGGGATAAGCCACAGAGACTTCATGTGTTTGCTGATGCAAGCACACATGCTTATGGGTACTGTGCATACCTTGTAAGTCCTACAGAAAATCATCTAATTTATGCAAAAGGGAAAGTTGCACCCCTCAAACCTACCCGAACCATACCTCAACTGGAACTATTGGCTGCTGCGTTAGCCATTAAAACCAATTCATTGCTTAAGGATGCTTACCATGTTGTGAACATAACTGATCCACATCTGGCTTGACAGTCAGATTTGTCTTGCCTGGATACGGAATGCTAGCATTAATAGTAAGAATATCTTTGCAAGAAATAGGCTAAAAGAAATAGCTGAAGCTAATGAAAGACTACAAGTAAACTTTCACTATGTTCCAACTAAACAAAATCCAGCAGACTTTCTGACCAGAGGTTTATCCTACAAGTTGTTGAAGTCAAACAAAACTTGGTTCATGGGACCTAAGTGGCTCTGTAATACAGACCAATGGCCTGTGGAACAAGTTAACTTGACATTAAATTTAATCTTTTCAAATGAAAAGGTTGAACCAATCACTAATTATGAACATTATTCTGATTTCAGCAAACTTGTCAGGGTCACAGCTTACTGTTTGAGGTTTGCTCACAACTGATTAACTACAATAAACAAACAGCTAAATAAAAACAATCATAATTATACAGAAGTTGCAACCAAGTACTGGATAGCGCATGCACGACAAAAGGAGTACAATAAAGAGTTAGAATTCTTGACTAATGGGAAACAAACAAAAGAACCTGTACCATCAGTAGTTGTGGATCTAAATTTGTTCAGAGATGAGGAATGCCATCTAAGGTGTAAAGGGAGATTAGACAAATCAAAACTGTCTTACAAAAGCAAACATCCAATCCTTTTACCTAGATTTAGCTATTTGACAACATTAATCATCAGACAAACACACACAATGATGTACATCATATGGGGATACCACAGACACTAACTACATTAAGAAAAACTTATTGGATACCCAAGGGAAGGATCACTGTTAAAACAGTCCTGAGTGAGTGTATCACATGTAGGCGTATTCATGCTAGGCTTATAGGATACCAAATCCTCCTGCTTTGCCAGAGGAGAGAGTCACTCTCAACAGACCCTTTGAGACTGTAGGCATTGACTATACAGGAGCATTGACTGTGGGGTTGGTTGACACTGAAAAAAATGTACATTGTACTGTTTACATGTGCTGCCTCACGAGCTGTTTATCTGGATGTTGTGGAGGACCTTACAGCAGAGTCTTTTGTTGCTGTCTTTAAGAGATTCTGTGCACGACATTCAGTACCCAAGACAGTTGGACTGACAATGCTACATATTTCAAGGCTGGTGAACAAGTCATCCACGATTTGTTAAGCATGAATTCACACAATTATATATACAAAATTCAAACATAAAGGAAGTATATTCCGGTTGCCTCTCCTTGGTATGGTTCTATCTGGGAGAGGAATATACAAGCAGTAAAGAATTGCTTGAAGAAAGCAAATGGTAAAAAACAGATACACTTGTTTGAGTTGCTCACTCTCCTGGCTGAGATTGAGAACATCATTAACAATAGACCACTCACTTATGTAAGTGACAACATTAATGATCCCGGAACCATTAACTCCAAATCATTTGATTCGGGGAGAACAAGTTAGTCTCCTGCCGGACTACTATATAGACTCTTCAGAAGACCCAAACTGGACTCAACGACATGATGAGCTCCAGACTAAGTTACAACATTTAACTAGAGTTAAAGCTCATTTCATTAAACAGCGGAAAACTGAGTACTTGATGGGTCTAAGGGAGAGACATAAACAAATGACTAAGAAGGATTGGCCTGACACAATTAAGGTAGGGGACCTTGTTCTCATACATGACAGTACTCCAAGACAATACTGGCCTCTGGCTAGAGTTTTAGAACTCAGACCAGGGGCAGACGGGGTAACAAGAGTGGTCAAATTAAGGACTTCAACGGGTGACACAACAAGAGACATTTTCTTTGTACCCCTTAGAGCCTGGATCCAAAACAATGGACTTTGGAGAACCTTCTCCACCGCCAGTAACAACTGGAGACACTGAACTTCCAGTAACTAATCCTTTGACAGTAGGAGTGGTAACGCATCCTACTACAACATTGGCAGACACATGACCTCAGCGATAAACAGCATTAAAGGCGCGACTAGTTTTACTACAAAAAATAGATGCTGGGGAATGTAATTTTATCTTCTAACTTTCACTTTTCCTTTTCTTATGGTAAAGACCATAGACAGTTTCATCTTATGGATGTATATTTTCTCTTCTAATTAAATGCTACATCTTCTCCATGAGATGGTGAGGATAGTCACTGTTAATCAGATTAACAGGCATTTACAGTCAAATAGTTAGCTAGTCTATACTCAGACATAAAAATTGGTGACATTGACATCAAAATTTTTATCTCCCGGGGCCCCCAGTATATGGAAAACTGATGTGTGGGTAGTTGGGATGTAACGAAAATGGTTCACTGAGTAGGTAGGTAGTTAATCGAACAATTATTAAATTCCTTTTATGTCAATAACTGGGTGGATGAAACCAATTGGTTGCTCACCAGAGTTATTCTCCACACTAGTATTTATATACTGTGTGACAAGCGCGTGCTCGTTAATAGATATACATTACCGATCAACCAACCAAAAAAACCAGGAGGTCGCTGGTGGAAAAAGCCCAGCGAAAAGGTGGACAAGGGATAACGAAAACGAGGAACGGGGCTACAAGACGGAACGAGGGAAGGGGGAAGAACAAACAACGGAAAAAAGATCCCCACCAGCAAGTACGCTCTCAACAATTAAACAAAAGGGGAAAAGGGTCTCTAATAACTAGTAGTAAGTGTCTAATTGTGTTTTTAACCCAGTTAGAAGTAAACGCAGTAAATTAAGCTGGGTCAGACAAATTAGGCCTACATTGTTCCTAAGACCTAGCACCAACTCATAGCGTAACAAAGGTGAAGGTAGATTGCCCTAACCTAATTTGGTGAGGAATCCTACTGTGGACCTCAATTTACCTGCCCGCTCTGGACCATTTCCGGAATCTCTAGGCTGACCCCTACAAGGCTAGACTTAATCTACTCTATAGTTAGACTGTGGATATAAGGGGTGGGTTAATTGTGGACCAATTGATACAGAGCATTTTTCACATAAGGTTTAAAATGAATGGTGAAGTAATTGAGGAAGTACAAGAGTTTAAGTAATTGGGTCAAACTATTACCAGCTCCTTGAGTGATGACTCGGATATAAGAAAACAGTCTCGAAGCTTGTATGCTAAAGCGAATATGACCATAAGGAGCTTTCGTTTCTGTACAAGTGAAGCTAAAGACACACTCTTTCGTACTTTCTGCAGTAATATATACGGTCTGCAACTCTGGGTGAATTATAAAAAAGGTTCTGGCAGTACCCTAAATTTGCTGTACAACAGTTCTTTTAGACTCTTACATAAATTACCCCCGAGATGCTCAGCTTCGCAAATGTTTGCTACCCGCAATGTCCCGAGCTTCCCGGAGGTAACAAGACGTGCTCAACACATTCTAATGCAAAGAATTAAAAAATCAACCAACCCGTTCATCCAAGCTATCCATGAGTCCTGCCATTTATCCTCTAAGGCCTAAGCTATGGACTTCTTGGTACGAAAACGTCTGTCTGTCTGTAGCTCCACTTAACTTCGACAGTGCAGTATTATTTCTAATCAATTGTATATATTTCTACCCTTAGTGTATGAACTGTCATTGTATTAATAATATCTGCCATATGGCCTATAGTCTGCCAATAAACCTTTTCATTTTCATATAGCAAAATTGGGGTAGAGTTACCAGATGCTCTTATTACGAAATGTATTTAAATCAATATATTTAATTTAAATACTCTTAACACGTGTACATATATATGTAATAATAACAATAAGTCAGTATTTAAATTTAACACATTGTGGTTTGTCAAGACCATAGTTCTGGCACGTTCTACGGTCACAATGACTGAAAGGACAGTGAAGCATGCTGATAATGACATGAAATCATCATAAGATCTAATACTTTTTGTCTAAGTATATGCAATTTGCAAACTCCTCTAAAGTGTATAATTATAATCAGTCGTGTGATGGAATAAATCTTCAAACTACTTTTGCCGTGTATATATATATATATATATATATATATATATATATATATATATATACAAACAAACTCAGATAGCTGGTGAGGGAAGCTATATTTATGGGATCTCTTTGCGAGAGACCCGTTGCCCACGTCGGGCTAGCATCATGAAAAAGAAAAACTATGGTATTTGTCATTTACCATTACTTATTCGGACTTAGTAGATTTAATTTTCCCAGAAGAGTTCCTTGTTCCATGCACGGTCTGTGTTTAACATATATATATATATATAATCTTGTTTCATGATTATGCAAAGAAACTAGGCTGTGGCGGGGTTATCTAGCTATGTTGCTCGACATAATACTTAAATACTATTTAAATTCGGTTGTGATGTCCGTTACAATAAGGAAAACAATAAGAGAGAACTTTATAAATTTTAGACAATGAGGAAACCTGTAAACTGTGGAGAGACTTGCTTGGTACTATATACGATGCAGGCAGGAAGGAGGGGCCAATCGCGAATCTCCGAAACTAATGAAATTACACCTTTTTTGAAAAGACTGTGTAGTGTGTAAGATGCATGCGTGTGTAGTAAGGGATATAGTGAGAAGCACGTGTTTGAGAGTATGCTGGACTGCTTACACGGTAGACGTGACATGTAAAAAGGCCACCAGATGAAGAGGACAGTGATGGGAGAAACAGGGTTCAGACACTTCCTGCCTTCTGCTGGAATGCCACATACAAACTCCTTATATATATATATATATATATATATATATATATATATATATATATATATATATATATATACAGGGCTATTCAAAATGATTCACCTGATTTCAAATGAGAATATTTTTTAATGTTACAAATACAGTGTGATTTGTGATACATCAACCAAAGAAAAACTGTCCAAATTTTGTCTCTCACCTCATAAATGCTCTATGTGACTTCCCCTAGTTACACGAGCAACGTCGACACGATAGTCGAATTCCTCCCATACTCGCTCCAGCATGTCCGTTGTCACTGACTCTACGGCAGTAACAATGCGAGTTCGGAGCTCATCCAAAGATGTGGGCAACGGTGGCACGTACACATTATCCTTAAGGTGGATCTGTTCTGTAACGTCGACGAAACTCACGCTGCACTCTGACTACCGATTTACAGCTCGAAAACTGCAACACACAAAATGCCTTCTGCTGTGCGGACGCCATTTTCACACTGACTGTTTGTTGCTAGGCTAGGCCACGGTGTGACTTTGGAGCCCTCGCGGTGATCTTGTAAAACTCGGAGATTTCCTCTTTCATGTGGTGTATGCCCAGTTGATGCACGGTTGATAAGTACGGAAGTATTCTCAGTTGAAATCGGAGAATTACTTTGAATAACCCTGTATATAATATATATTATTTAAATTCGACTCTTGTAAATATGCATAGCGGGTTATTATGAGTCAGAAGTTATAATGAGATCGATGTACAGTTCCCTCGAATGATCTGTTAAATAATTTTAAATTAAAATATTAGGGCTCGCTTACGCCATTGCAGAATCGAATATCGCGTGATGATACAACTTCAGTTTACGTTTTTAATACAAGTGAAAAGCGTATGGTGCGTTCTATGAGTACATTATTATGATTGAAAGTATTTTGTGGCCATTTGTACAGATAATGATGTTTTTATACGAGATCTGATATCATAAAGTATTAAATTATAAGATTTTAAACGTTGTATAACGGTAGGCTTCAGTTCTGTAAAGACATGATTGGTACAGCTAATGACAAAAACAATAAGCATGAACATTCTGTGTGATTGATGTAAACAGTGGCCTGACTGGTGTGAAAACAAATACGTTTATTATGAGAATTATGAGGAATTGTGAACAGCCGTTAAATTAGAGAAATGATAATTAAAGTAATGTGAATAGTCCTAAACTATAACTACAAGTAGAAAGGTTCTTAATGAAAAATCTCTCAACTTTCAGTACCTGTTTCCCGCTGCATCTATTTAAAAATGACAACCCACATAAATTCGATATCCCGTTTTCTTTAATTGCATCTAATAAGAAAATTTTTACCCGAACCTACTTATTTGGATGTTAATATATATATATGATAATAATAATAATAATAATAATAACAAGATTAGTTGCAGCTAATAGTCTTTAGAAGAAAGTTAAGCTTAACAACTAACCTGAAAACAATACTGAGAGAAAATATATAGCAAGATTGGTTAGAGTTGTCAGATGCTTTATTACGAAGGGAATTGAAGTCAATATATTTAATTTAAATACTTTAATACGTGTACATATATATATGTAATAATAACAATAAATCAATATTAGTAATAATATTTAAGCGGATGTTTAGAGGAGGATAACAGAATTGCTGCTTCAGTTTCATAGCCGCGTTAGGCAACTTGGTTCTTATTAACACATGCAATTTTATAACGAAATTTGATGAACGGTAAAATTATTAATTCATATACCAGAAGATAGCATGTGAAAGTGAATGTGATGGTATATATCGGTGAAATAACAGAAAAACTACATGCTTAAAAGTAAATAAACAAATATGCATGTACTATAAGTATATATTGTATTTGAAGGTCATCTCGTTTGAAAATAAGCCAGTTTCCCTTAAAAAGAGAGAAATTAATTTATTTAAATTATAATAAAAAATATTAGTTTTATTTTTCATAATACAGATCTTAAACAAAGAACTTGTTTTTCGATTTAAAATATGTTCAATCTGATTTTCATTTATGATTGTTCGCAATTTGTTAACAGACGAAAATTGGATGTTAATGCGCAATCTCGTTAGGCCTATTAAAACCTTTCAGATATTCGTTTTCATTTCTACTGTCTGGCGGAATTTGCCTGAACAGGAAGTACTTGAATGTATGTATGTTTTTTCATGTTTGTTCTTGTTTGCCTCATGAAAGAACTTTTTGAAGAAGGAAGGCGAGGTTCAATCCTTTAATTTTTTTTTTTTTTTTTTTTTTTGAAGGACCATGAAGGACACCTCATAAAGGAGGGACCGCTACGAAGGACGGTGGAGGACCGCCGTGAAGGACAGTGAGGGGGGTAATTTTCAAATTGATCCATTTCTGTCTCCCTTCTTGCGGGTATACTACTTCCATCCTTATGAAGTATGACATAATGTGTGTCAAACAACATCTGTGCCAAATTTGGCGTTTTTATCAAAAAGTGTAAACGATTTTACAGTTTATTGACTGCACTAAACATTTCGGAGAAAATTTAAAGTTATTTTATGGTTTATAGGCATAAGCTCTTTTGATACTATGGAAATGTTTGGTATGCATTAATTATGGATAAATGAGTCGCTAGTCCGCGGTATGTACTGCTCACTTCGCACCGGTTCGCGGGCCTGAAAGTATACAGTACAAGATGTACAAATTATAAGGTGGTGTTGGATATAGTTTTGTACTTAGATACGTTATTTAATTCTGTTTATTTTTTCAGAATTGGCAGTTAAGAGCAGTGGTGGGCAAAAAGTAATCGATTACAAATAAAAATGACTGATGTCTGAAAAGTAACTACAAGTATAAAGTAGAAATTACTTCTCTGGATTAATTATAATATAATTAATCCACAAAAGTAATTTCTACTTTATACTTTCCTACTTTTCAGACATCAGTAATTTTTATTTGTAATCGATTACTTTTTGCCCACCACTGGTTAAGACAAACAAAACATCTTTATTTCGGATCATTCACAATCCATAGCCACTTAACCCTTTAAGGACGAGTCAGCAGTATATGCGGTCACTTTTGTTACCAGAACGTATAGGTTTTACTGTTATTCAAAATTAAATATTTTAGTAACCAGTCACTGAAATGATACACATTTTCGGTTCCTTTCCTCAACTAAATGACATCTGCATATAAACATGTAGAAACATTTATAGAAACGAGGCATTGTAGTAGAATTTATTATTATTATTTCTGGTGGACCTTAAGGTACCATCCGTCGTTAAAGGGTTAACCTAACATACAAGTACAATCTTGGGTATTATACCCTGAACTTAATAAAAAAATAAGGCCAACATAGCTACGTAACCTAGCATACTGTTTGATTAGTTATCTGACAATTTTATGTATACTGTAGTCTGTATTAGTGATGGATCGAATAACCGCAACCGCAACCGCACTACAACCGCACAAAAATTCACAACCGCAACCGCCGTTCCATAAGTGCGGTTGCGGTTGTAAAAGCTTAGTAAATTTTAATTTTAGGTTAATTAGAAATATTTCTTTTTTTAAAAAGAAAATGATGGGTCTCCTTATGCGTGGAGCGGGAACGTTGTACGATGAGAGGCGTTACCGCTTGAAAGGTGAAAATGCAGCAAAAATATTATTCTTGAAATTCACACTGCCTGTCATTAAGTTTGACATCAGTTTTTCAAATGAATAATAATCCATAACTTTCCAATGGGTGGAGGCTGGGGAAAGTGGTAGGTGGGATGAACAGTGCGATGGGTCCTCGTCCCTCATCCTGGTAACACACTTAGTGCAAAATATGGTTTTAATTAATTTGACCTATTCTTTCATAATAGCTATATAAGTTTAGAATATACTTCATTTAAATAGTATTTATTTAGTAAATACCTTATGTTGAACACAAGTTTTGCAACACACAAATAGCGGTAGCGGTGTATTGCAAAACTTGTGTTCAACATAAGGTATTTACTAAATAAATACTATTTAGTATATATTATGTACCAAGTGTGGCTAAATCGCACTATAGTGGCTAAATCCAGTTAATAATTACGCATTTTTCCTAGTATATGATAACCGCAACCGCAACCGCGGTTGGAAAAAATTCGACAACCGCAAACACAACCGCAACCGCGGTTGTGAAAAACCGACCACTCGATCCATCACTAGTCTGTATTGTTATTACACAAGACATTATTAACTGAAAAAGATCATTTGTATACGTAGAAGAAAATAATTGTAGCTTAATGAAAAAATTAGAGAAATTATGAAAATAAAAGTTTAATAAAAATGCTGATTAATTATGGAAAGCTGAGTTCGGATATAATTTTGTGGAAACTATATTTTAAATTATTAATTATACAACGAACAAAACATCTTTGTTGCGAATCATTCACAATCCATAGCCACTTAAGCCTAACATACAAGTACAATCTTACGTATTATGCACTGAACGTAATACAAAAATAAGGTCAACATAGCCACTTAACCTAACATACAAGTACAAAAATAAGGCCAGCATAGCCATTTAACCCAACATACAAATACGATCTTATTATAACACAACTTAATATGCATCTATAATTAATCTTTGCTACATTACAAAAGTAAGGTATTGTAAACCAGCAGTTGTCTGAACCAAGACTGCCATATAGGCAGTGCTGTGCTCGTTACTTTATAAATGTAATACCGTTACTACAGTCTAAATGTAACGCCGTTATCGTTATTTACCATTTTTAAAAAGTAACGAGTAACGGCACCGTTACTCGTTACCGTTACTTTTAATGGAATGTAAATATATTATATATATTCATAGGTATATTATAATTTATATATGCATAAAATATTATATTATATAAACATTCGCTTGTGCGAGTATGTGTTGGTTTGTATCCACTGGTTAATGCATAGGCTATGAAGTCTGTGCATGCCTTCATTGCGTTATGACTTATAACTTATAAGCAGTGGTGGGCACCGTTAACCAAAAAGTTAACTTCGTTAACCGCTAATCCGTTAACCAAAAAGTTAACTTCGTTAACCGTTAATCCGTTAATTCGTTAAACATGTAACGGAAGTTACCGATAAACCGTTAACGTTAACTTTTATTATAAAAAAAATGAAAAACACAATATATATATAATTTAATTTTCCCTCTTCTTCTCGTTCTCCATTTTGTCCATGAGATGCATGTTGCCCTTCATGAAAATTAGCATATCAAAGTTTTCATCAGACAGGGATGATCTCTTGGCCGTCAGGATGTCCTTGCCCATAGAGAACAAACGCTCCACTGCAGCACTGGAGGGGATGGCTGTGTTGAACTTGATGAACAAGTCCACCAACACTTGCTCACCCAAGAAGGCAGCATCTGTCAGCAAGTCCTTGGAGTTGGTCTCCAGCCAGGTCTTGACCAAGTTCTGGGCCTTGCCCTTGAGTGACCTGTGGCTTCTGCTGCTCTCTTTTGTCTGGATGACAGCACTGAAGAAGTCATCCTCCTCCTCCTCCTCCTCCTCGTTGTTGCTGCCTCCACTGTTGCTGCCCACTTCGTTGGACTGCTGCTTCATGGCCTCCTCGACTGTACCCTCCATGCTTTTCCTCACCCTGGCGACCTTGGTGTTGTCATACTTGTCCAACCAGATGAGGTGAAAACGCTCCCATTGTAAGACATCAATTGACTTAATTTATGTCATCAAAGTGACATGAGAATTGAAATCTTACCTGATCAGCTTTATGGTTCTTGAAATGTATCAAGGAGACTACTAATAAGGTACTCACAGACATATTATAAATATACATGACTTACTTGACAACGATTATTTTTAAATATTCACAGCACAAACATGTTGCGCAAGAGACAGACTGCAAATGAAACGAATGTAGTTATTTGTTGTAATTGTTACATATATATTATTGAAAGTGCCTTAAAATGCTCGTGATATTTCTTGAAAGAAGTTGAAACATTCAACTCAAATGGCAAATCTTTCCGCCTGATTTTACAGTCGACCATGTTTTGCTCAAACCAATGCCATAAATAACTACCATATTTGGTAAGACACAAATTGTGTCGACGGAAACAAATATATCGCCTGATTTTGCACTGCGGAAATGGAAATTCGTTCATCACTATTAACAGTGGCAAATTAATTGCGCACCTGCTCAGCACTGAAAATAATATAAACTTTTAAACGTTTATTTATGAATTTTTTGGGTTAACGGAATTGAGTTAACGGAAGTTAAATGTAACGGAAGTTAATTAGTCAGATAATGATTTTCAAAGTTAACTTAAAAGTTAAATCGTTAACGAAAAAGTTAACTTCGTTAATTAACGATTAACGGATTAACGGTTTGTGCCCAGCTTTGCTGGGCACAAACCGTTAAGAAAACAAGCTTCTCAAAAGTTGCATCTAAGAGTGACTTGTTTCGGACGCAGTATATCCTTCCCTACTGAAAAAAACCCGCTCAACAGCGGCACTAGATGGTATAGGAGTGTTAAGTTTGATAAACATTTTTAAAGTTAGTGGATGGGAAGGATGCAGAGTAACGTGCCGTGAAGGCCCAGATGAGAGAAATGACGAAACCTCTGTTGAACTTAAGTCCCGCCCTGCTCGAGGGTTCTTCGCCTTTTTACTTTGACAGTGCTGTCAGTGTAGGGGGAGAGGGTGGATGGCGGTAGGCTGCCAGCATGCCAACTGCCAACATGCACACCTCGCTCATAGTGAAGGGACTAATTTTAACGGTTAATGAATAATGAGGGAGGATCGAAAGAAACTAATTACGAGCTACGATAAAAAAAGTAACGAGTAACGACTAACGAATGTATTTCCCTAAAAGAGTAACGTCGTTACTGAAAGAGTTACTTGATTTGAAATGTAACGCCTTTACCGCTACCGTTACTAAAAAAGTACCGCGTTACGTAACGGCCGTTACTTGTAACGCGTTACTGCCCAGCTCTGCATATAGGTGAGAGGTACACAGTATCTGGAGAGAGGACATTATACAATAACACATTAGAGCTGTTTTGGATTCTAGTAATGAAATTATATATATTCTTCCGGATTAACATTTGGTAGGTAGGTAGGTAGGTAGGTTACGCATAGTAAACATAAAACTGGCACTGCACCATTTTGGCTCCCTACATAGCATACGAAAAATATTATTATAAGCAACAGAGTTTATTCATAGCAGTTTTTGTATAGTTCCACCACAGATGGGATGTATACAATGCAGTACAGTAAGTTCTAAAAAGATAAGTTTTAACTGATTCTGAACACATACCAAATTTCCTTACTAGCATGTTACCCTGTACCTACAGCTTTTTACGTTGCCTCTCAACGCATCTCGTGAGTAATTACATGACCTAAGTATTTACATGTCTTTGATAGGTATTGTCTGACCATTCATTTCAAAAGACCCACATGATAAATGTTGTAGTAGATCACACCTAAAAGTCAAAATACAACTCTCTGCTCCATTATAGGTGATGTCATTTTCTATACCATATTGTTCACATATCTCTAACAGTACTCTCAGCCCATAGGGAGTATAAAGTATGGGAATTATAATGCTTATTATGCTAATTTTTATATTTTGTATTTGGACGTTTATCAGTATATGTACTGCACTGAAAGTGTACCTGTACTCCCACGATATTACTATCCTGTTGAGTTGTTCAAAGTTAAGAAATATATTAAAACATTGTTTCAGACGAAAGGTGCCCTTTGATAACGTAAAATTTGAATACTAGAGTATAATTTGTATTCAAATTTTACGTTATCGAAGGGCACCTTTCGTCTGAAAATGTTTTAATATATTTTTTTAACTTTGAACAACTCAACAGGATAGTAATATCGTGGGAATACACTTTCAGTGCAGTGCCATATACTGTACTACGTCCAAATTTATTGTGTAACTTTTGTCATTTTGTAGCTAAACTTCACACTTAAGACACACTTATAAATTTGTTTATAAGTATTGTAAAGGAATTCATATTCGTAAAGGGCGTAGCTACTATAGAGCAATTGGAGCAGTTTGCTCCAGGCGGCGCAAAATTTGCCAACATTGAATGTTTACCTATGCTGCAGCCATTGAATTTTTACCTATGCTGCAAATTTACCAACATTGAATCTTGTAGTCTGTCTTGTTTTGACTCAACAATATAACGACTTAACTTGTCAGACAACAAATGTTCTGTTGAAAAAGAAAAGTTACTCGCGTGAAATGTATAAATTAGCACTTAAAAATTCCTACTGTAAAGACGATTAATTATTGTTTGGACTTGCATACCCTATTTCGCCTTAGTGAAGCTGAGTAGAATAAACTGCAGAAGTGCACGTGCACTATTCGCTGAGAACGGGCAGAGTTAGTTACTAACTCCGCTCCGTAGCTTGCCGCTGAGTTAATATATAGTGGCCTATGTATCACCAAATTCATGTGGCCAAGAAAGTAGGCTTACTATAATTTATGAATTGAATCGAATAATTAGGGTCACCAGCTTGACCTACAGCCAAACAAACCATATTTAATAAAGAGAGAGAAATTACTTTTTGTTTAATTAGGAAAACAAATCAATTATTTGTTCAGTGATTAACAATTCAATAACAGTGGTTATGGTGATTAACAATTATATAACGGCATTTATACTATGCTAAGGATGACTGAGTATTAGCAATAAGAAATGGTTATACAGTCTAATTGTTAAGTACACTAATTCAGGTAAGCTAATGAGATATGCCGAGGTGAACACAGAATAAGTAATGAAGGTACGGTACGGTACAGTAAATGGATTAGGTCACTGAAAATGAAATGCATAAATGAGCATATAAACAAGCGTATACAAGTACAGTAAGATAATTGAATACGGTAAAATAATTGCACAGGCCTACCGCAGTCGTAATGAGAGAGTTAGTGTGCAGGTTGCTTGCGTGCACTTTTGGGTATAGCCTATTCGCGAGGCTGCGGTTACACTGTGTAGGCTATGCGGGAATTGCTTAACACGAAGGCAAAGGTTGGCTTGTGGCTTGTAGCCTACTAGAAGGTTTACAGACCTGGGCTTCGAAGGATTGCTTCTGCAGGCGGACTGGCCTTACCGGCGAAAGGATGAGTGTTGAGGGCCGGTAGAGACTTGTTGAAAAAGGGGTCAACGGAAACGCCTGCAGCAGTGATGTTGCTTCTTGCAGGATGAAATTGTAGAGGGTCTTGCTTGATGACTAAAGTAAAAATTTAATTAAATTTTTAATATTTTGTATTATACTTTAAAACAATAGAAATTTTGCGGTAAAATTTACATACTTTTTTGTTACTCAATGGAAATCCTGTATTTTTTCGAGAATTAGCTTCGGATAAAATATTTGTCATTATTACTGCAGACAATGTCTTCTAAGAAACTGAGTGGTGCGGAATTTCGAAGGAGAAAAAGAAGAACCTAAAAAAAAGTGTTGCGAAAAGTGTGTAAATTATCAACATATTCTAAAACAATCACGCCTTCTACTTCTCATTAAAATAAGCCTGACAGTCTCAGAAGTATCGACAGTAATTTGTGGTAGCAGTAGTAACAGCGATTGCAGTATTCACCCCGAAGGCGTTGCCACTCTGGAAGAAGAGCTATTACCGGAACTAGAGCCAGATTGACATGTTACTCCTTTACACAAAAATATATTAGTGTCGGAGAAGAACTTATTCAGTCATCAGACAGGGCTAATTTTCCTGGAATTCTTACCCCTGAACAAAAAAGATTGATTATTAAAATGATCTTGTCAACCTAAAGGTCCATTTCCCAAGGATCGCAAAACAATGAAAAGCTCAAAATTAGGAGGCAATGGTTGTGTTATTCAACAGAATTAAACATTTGCTATTGTCAACCTTGCTGGCTGTTTGATCAATCAAATTTAGATTTAAGTTTTGTGCAAGGAACAGCGGACTGGGCTCATATAAGCCGTAATATTGAACAACACGAAGAATCCGATCAACTGCGCTATTTCCTGCGCGGTGTACTATCGCTGGGAAACTAATTCTACTATTGATGCAATCAACAGACAAACAAGCGTGCACGAAGTAAATTTTTGGCGCGAGATATTGCGACGTATTGTTGATGTAATAATAACACTCGCTACAAACGATTTACCTTTTCGAGCTCACAGAATTACGGATGATCATGGAACTTCACAAGAAAATTTTCTTGAAATTATTCAATTACTAGCTCCATATGATGTTTTATCTGAACTTTTAAAGCGTCCCATAGGAACTGTTACGTACCTAAGCGCAGAAATAATTAACTTATTGGCTAATGAAATAATCCAGACAATTAAGAGCGAAATGAAAGAAGCAGCATTTATATCTGCAATAACAGACACAACACAAGATATATAAAAAATTGATCAGTTTAGCACGGTGTTTAGCTATTTGTTAATAAAAAAGATGAACGTGAGAAACCAGTGTAGCTAGAGATTAAAGAATCATTTTGCGGGTTTACAGAGATTAAGAATCAAACATCTAAATAGTTAGTGTACTGTATTGAAGGTTATGAAAGATTTCGCCGATTTGTCAAAATACGAGGACAAGGTTATGATGGAGCTCCGAACATGAGTGGCGTCTATATAGGTCTTCAAGCGCGCATTAGGCAGAAAAATTCATCCGCCACATGCATTCACTGCTGCTCTCATAATTTAAATTTAATTATCTCGAAGTGAAATATTTTTTTTACCAATTAGAAAAACTTTGTATTTTTGAGTGCATTCAAGCTCTCGAAGCGCTTTGCTCTCGTTATTTTGACGTTCTTAAGATTTTAACGTACCTATCACTAAATGGCAAAAACAAAGAGGAACAGCATGAATGAAGCTAAAGTATTAATCAATTATTTTGAACTATTTCAAACAGTAATTTTAATTACCGTTCAGACTAAAATTGTTGGCTCAGTTAATGTAGTATCGAAGATGCTACAAGGAAACACGAAGACATAGAAAAGGCAGTTGAAATGCTTTCCTCTCTTATTACTCAGTTTTCAAATATGAGGGCTAATTGGCAATCCATAAAAAAAGAAGCAATAGAGTTATCTATGAAATGGAAAATCGATCCTTCTTTTCCTAAAAAAAAAGGTTACATCGTACAAAAAAAAATGTTTGAACTCCATGCCGATGCTCGCATAGAAGATTGTGAAAAACGTTTTCAAGTCTAAGTATTTAACCGAAACATAGATATAATCGTCAGTCAATTAACTCGGAGGTTTGAATCAATTCTTAAAGTTTGCGAAAATTTTAAATGTTTATCACCCAATTTTCTTTCAAATTCATTCGACAAAGATATAAATGAAAGATCCAATCTTCTTGTTGAAGCGTATCCAACAGATATTTCACCAGGATTGGGTCTTCAGTTGCAACGTTTTAAATTATGCTTTCATAATGACTTACAAAAACTTTCAACAATACGCGAAGTTACTGAATTACTTCTAATTCATACACCTGCTTTGAGTAGCTTCCTTGATTTAGTTAGCGCTTGCTTAACCCTTTAACGACGAATGTTTTTTGTCTAAATGCGTGTATTTGAAACTGGACGTATTCGACCCAGTCGGCGTTAAAGGGTTAATTTTTCTCTCTACCACTGACTACAGCAACAGCAGAGAGAAGTTTTTCAAAATTAAGACTGATAAGACTTATCTAAGGAGTAGTATGTCTTAACATCGGCTAAGCTCATTGGCAATAATTTCAATAGAAAGAGTTACAGCACGCTGTCTTGATTTTGACCATGTGATTGACCAATTTGCAAACCAGAAAGCTAGAAGAAAAATGTTTTGAAATCTGGTAAGTTGTTTTCAAACTAATTATTAGGTATAATACAATTTAATTTAAAATTTAATAATACGCTTTAAAAGGGGCTGCTATACCCCTGATTAATATTAGGGGGCGCTATATTGCCTACTGCTTCAGGATGATAAAAGTGTAGCTACGCCACTGTAATAATAATTTCGTATGGGTTTACAGAAAAATCAATAAACACGCTTATATTGCTGTACGTACGCGGTGTATTAAAAATATAATAGTTATCCATATTAAGTAACATTTTCTTAGATTATCACTTTCTATGGAGTTTAGTTAAAGGGGTACCTATACAAAACTTTATTGCTCGCCTATCCACTTTTAACAATCGGAGATTCAGAGTAAAAAGAATACAAAACAAACAAAACATCTTTATTGCGGATCATTCACAGTCCATAGCCACTTAACCTAACATACAAGTACAATCTTACGTATTATACACTGAACTTAATACAAAAATAAGGCCAACATAGCCACTTAACCTAGCATACTGTTTGACAATATTATGTATATTTTTTGTTATTACATGAGACATCATTAACTGAAAAAAAATCGTGTATACGTAAAAGAAAATAATTGTAGCTTAATGAAAAAATTAGAGAAAATATGAAAATAAGTGTTTAATAAAAATTGATTTTGTGGAAACTATATTTTAAATTATTAATTATACAACAACCAAAACATCTTTGTTGCGGATCATTCACAATCCATAGCCACTTAACCTAACATACAAGTACAAAAATAAGGCCAGCATAGCCATTTAACCCAACATACAAATACAATCTTATCTCCAGTTCTTAGTAATTAGTACTGTACACGTTACAATAAACTGTTATTACACCAGTATGTTTGTTACAAAATAGTTTATTGCAAACATTACCAGTCATTCGATCCCATAAACAAATAGCCAATTAAAAAAAAAAAATTCCTGTATATTTTATCACTCCTTTGGACACATTCTTTGTAGATTAAAAAAAAATATATATTATATATATACAGGGCGTCCCAAAAAAATGTATACACACTTTAAATAATTATAAAGGCAGTGTTTATTAAAATACATTTCATTTTCAAAATGTAATAGAATCTACAGACATTATTTAATTGTTTTGTCAACGCCTGTTTTCAAACTGACGTCCGTTCTGGTCCAGGTACTGCTGATAACGCGAAGCAATGGAATCGCAAACATCACGAAACATTTCGTTTGGTATTTGTGCGCATTCTCGTTCAATGGCTGCTCTCAATTCAGCGACTGTTGCAGGTTTTATAGCGTAGACTTTGTCTTTTAAGTATCCCCATAAAAAAAGTCTAGTGGTGTGAGGTCTGGTGAACGCGGGCGGAGGGTATTCTACGAAACCCCTTCGTCCAATCCACATCCACATCGTGCCAAGTACCACTCGCAATACTCCACTCTTCGGTCCGGATCATCTTCATTAATAGCATGGACTAATCTTGGAATGTAACTTTTCCATTGACAGCGCTTCAAAATGCGTTGGACAGACGATTCTGAAATTCCTACCTCACGACTCGCTTGCCGCACAGATTTTCTTGGACTTTGGTGATACGTTTCCAGTACTCTTTCTTGCTTTGTGGGGCTTGTCGATGTCCGTGGTCTTCCGGAACGCTTCTTGTGGACATTCTGAACAGTTCCATCGGCTTCAAACTTATCTCTAATTCGAGTGATGGTAAGTCGCGTTGGTGGATCTGTTTGAAACTCCCTCCTAAACTGTCTTTGCACTTCAACTGCGTTTTCACACTTCCAGTAACATTTTAGAATGAATTTCCTTTGTTCAAAGCTTAGTCTGACTGCCATTATTAATTCTAATGGGTTTAACTTGGAAAGAAAGAAACATCAATTGAGCTATCAGCTGTTAAAGTGTGTATACATTTTTTTGGGACGCCCTGTATATATATATATATATATATGTATATATGGAAAACTGATGAGTGGGTAGTTGGGAGGTAACGAAAATGGTTCACTGAGTAGGTAGGTAGTTAATCTAACAATTATTAAATTCCTTTTATGTCAATAACTGGGTGGATGAAACCAATTGGTTGCTCACCAGAGTTATTCTCCACACTAGTATTTATATACTGTGTGAGAAGAGCGTGCTCGGTAATAGATATACATTACCGATCAACCAACCGGGGGAAAAAAACCAAGACAACGCTGGTGGAAAAAGCCCCGCGAAGAGGAGAACAAAGGAGAACGAAAACGAGGAACGGGGGCGAAAGGACGCAACTGGAGAAGGGACGAGAACAGACACCGAAGAAAGATCCCCACCAGCAAGTACGCTCTCGACAATTATACAAGGAGAAAAGAGACTCTCTAATAACTAGCAGTAAGTGACTAATTGTGTTTTTAACCCAGCAAATTAATCACATTAAATTAAGCTGGGTCAGACAAATTAGGCCTACATTGTGGCCTAAGACCCAGCATCAACTCATAGCTTAACAAAGGTAAAGGTAGATTGCCCTAACCTAGTTTGGTGAGGAATCCTACTGTGGACCTCAATTTATCTGCCCGCTCTGAACCATTTCCGGAATCTCAAGGCTGACCCCTCTAGGCTAGACTTGATCTACTCTATAGTTAGACTGGAGAAATAAGGGGTGGGTTAATTGTGGACCAATTCATACAGAGCATTTTTCGCATTGGTGGTCCGTGTGGGGAATTTACAAACCTTAACCTTACTTAACAAAAATTGCAGAATTAGGCTAAATGGTCTAGCCTAAACCTAAGCCTAAGCCTAACCTAATCAAGCCTAATTAGGTCTACAACCTAGGGCCTAACTAGGAAACATTTACATTTAAGGAGTTTTATTCTCTTATAAGCTTAGACCTGAGTGACACATAAGTACTTGGTGGGGATTAAACCAAATTTAAAACTTGACTGTTTTGTCTGTGATCTCTCTTCTCTGGTAATTTCTTCTTGTCCTCTATTTCATTATGATCCCCAGTTAAACAATTTTGACTTAGACATGGACAGTGCGGAATTGAAAAAGTTAAAAAAGAAAAGGGGGGCAAAGTTGGGAGCTGTTACAAAGGCTGTGAACACTTTTAACAATATTACACAACCAGGTAAGGAAGATTTAGAGTGTGTAATTCTTAAATTGGAAACTAAAAAGAAGGAAATAATAGCCATTAATGAGAGTATTTCAGAGTTAGTTGAATCCGAAATGGCTGAAGAACAATTGATAGACCTTTACGCTGATAATGATGATCAGGTAATCTCAATTGAACAGCAAATAAGGAGACTACGGTCTCGTTTGACTGACTTAACACCAAAAAAACCTAATTCTGATTTTAATCAAAGTAGAGCTAACCTTCAACAAAATTTAAGTGGCATGCTAAATCCTGAGTCACAAGAATTGAGGGCTCAGTTACCCATTTTGCTAGTACCAACGTTTGAAGGGGACACGGTACAATTCCCATCTTTCATTGACAAATTTGAGAGTTTAATAGGTAATAAACCTTATATTTCAACTGTTGAAAAGTTTAGCTACTTAACTAGTTTCCTTAAAGGCCCAGCCTATAACCTGATAGCCTATTTACCAGCCGTAGGGAATTCATATGAAGTAGCTATTGATCTCTTAAAACGTAATTACATTAATAAAGATGAGATTGTATATGAATTATCTCAACAAATTTTTGATTTTGCACCCATAAAAGATAACCATAGTGATATGGAAAATTTTTATACAAAATTAGAAGCTATTATAGGACAACTGGTTAGCAATGAGATAGATATTAAAGTTTCATCTTGGATTATACAAGGCATAGTTCTTAGGTGCCTTCCTTTGAGGGTTAAAGATATTTTAATTCTAAAGACGGGAGAAAATTATCCTAATCTTGAAGATATAAGAAAACACTTCCCCAATATCCTAACTAATTACAAATTGAGAGATTTTCCAACACAAAATAAGACCCAGACTATGGATAAACCAAAGACTGTTCCCAGAGACCAACTAGCTACAGCCAAACAGACAAAACTTGATACTGTAGAATCATATGTGACCAACTGTAATACACGAACACCTACATTACAGAACTTTAATGTAACTGCTGCCTCAACTTACACACCACATTGCAAATTTTGTGCAAGTAATGAACACAGTAGTACTGGGTGTGACAAATATTCAGACTTTAACCAAAGAGCTAAAAGATGTGAACAGTTGAACCTGTGTAAAAAGTGTACTGGCCAGGGACATTATAAGAAAGACTGTAAATCTAGGTTAAGATTCAAGTGTAAGTTTTGTAAAAGTTTACGACATGTCTCATCAATGTGTGATTCACCAAAGTGTCCAAACAATAGTACTCAAACTCAAAAGATACCTCCACCAAACAAAGGTAATCAAGAAAATGCCACTTTCATGGGACATTCTGTTTGTTCAAACAACGTAACAAAAAACACTGAGATTCTTTTACCAACTATTACTTTGGACTTAGTGAATAGTGAGGGTAGCACCACTCCAGTGAGATGTCTTATAGACTGTTGTTCTCAACAAACATTTGTTTCACAAAATGTAGTTAATAAATTGGGTTTGACACCAAACCCGAATGAACAAAACCTCAATATTGCATCCTTTGTTAAGGATAACTCGGACAAAAATAGCTATAAGACAATTGACCTGGAACTACATTTTGAAAGTAAATTAGAGAAAATTGAAGCAGTTATTATTTCTAAAGTAGGACAAAACAAACTGGTTATACCCAAACTAGAACAAACCATAAATCATTTGGGAAAACACTACAAAATAGCTGATAGACATATCACAAACAACACAGTAGCTAACATTGAAATGTTAATAGGGGCAGATTATATTAATCTTATTCATAAGGGCATAGTGAAGATAGGTAATGGTATAGCTATTCAGACTCCATCAGGGATAGCCCCTTTGGGTGACCTATCCAAATACAACCTAGACCTAAACCAAAACAGTTCATGACCAACAAATACTATGTGCCTCAACTCAGTCCTACATAACACCTGTAAGAATAGCAACACTTTGAATAATATTATCTCAACTGAGAACATTAATTCATCATTATCAAATGAAACTTTGGATGAGGCAATTCAAACTTTATGGTTGCTAGAATCTGTGGGTATACATGACACAAATCAAACTTCAGAAGATCAGTTAATGGTAGAAAGATTTGAAGACACCATTCAGTGCAAAGACAATAGTTATTTTATTGAGTTACCTTGGAAAATAAATTGTCCAACTTTAAGAGACAATCTCAAAGTAGCTAAAGGACATTTATATAAAGTAATGAAAAAACTCAAACAAGATAATAATATTAAAACATATAATGATGTCTTCAAAGAACAGTTACAGAAAGGCTTCATTGAAGAAGTAACAAATAACCCTTTTAAAAAAGATGGTTGTCATTATTTAACCCACAGGGGGGTTTATCGACAAGATGCCCCAACAACAAAACTCAGAGTAGTATATAACTGTAGCCTCAAAGACAGTGATAAACACAGTTTGAATGATTGCCTGATTGAGGGTCCTAATCTCATTTCTGACCTTGTGAAGATCTTACTGAGGTTCAGGTTAGATAAATATGCCGTACAAAGTGACATTTCAAAGGCATTTTTGAGAATAAATCTTAAAAATGAATATGATAAGAACCAACTTAGGTTCTTATGGTTCAAGGATCCATTTGATTTGAATAAAGGGTTCATAACCTATAGATTTAATGTTGTGTTGTTTGGAGCCAATTGCTCACCTAGCCTAATAGCATTGACAATTGGACATCATTTGAACCAGTTTAATAACTCTTTAACATTGAACTTCCTTAAGGAACATTTTTACGTAGACAATCTAATAGGCTCAACAACAACAAAATCTGAATTATCTGAAGTCTATGAACACTCTCAAAACATTATGCAACAAGGTAACTTTGAACTTAGAGAGTGGATTTCAAATGATGAGGATTTAAACAAAAAGATTTTAAAGGATAATAATGGTCTTACTGAGCCATCAGACAGAGTTAAAACTTTAGGTATGAACTGGTATTTGGATGCAACTTCTAACAGTCATGATTCAATCTGTACTAAAGGTTTTAAACTTGATGAGGAAGCAAATACTAAAAGACAAATATTATCAGAGGCTTCCAAAATTTTTGATCCTATGGGTCTATTCCTGCCTTCAACAATAAAATCAAAGATTCTCCTCCAAGAAATTTGGAGGACAAATGTTGGGTGGGATGATCCAATAACAAATGAAAATCAAAAATCTTGGAAGAAGTTAGCTGCTGATTTAACAAAAGTGCAGAACATTAAAATTCAAAGGTGCTGTGGGTTTAGGGATAAGCCCCAGAGACGTCATGTTTTGCTGATGCAACACACAAGCTTATGGGTGCTGTGCGTATCTTGTAAGTCCTACAGAAAGTCGTCTAATTTATGCAAAAGGGAAAGTTGCACCTCTCAAACCTACCCGAACCATACCTCAATTGGAACTATTGGCTGCTGCATTAGCCATTAAAACCATTTCATTGCTTAAGGATGCTTACCATGATGTGAACATAACTGATATCCACATCTGGCTTGACAGTCAGATTTGTCTTGCCTGGATACGGAATGATAGCATTAATAGTAAGAATATCTTTGTAAGAAATAGGCTAAAAGAAATAGCTGAAGCTAATGAAAGCCTACAAGTAAACTTTCACTATGTTCCAACTAAACAAAATCCAGCAGACTTTCTGACCAGAGGTTTATCCTACAAGTTGTTGAAGTCAAACAAAACTTGGTTTATGGGACCTAAGTGGCTCTGTAATACAGACCAATGGCCTGTGGAACAAGTTAACTTGACATTAAATTTAATCTTTTCAAATGAAAAGGTTGAACCAATCACTAATTATGAAATTTATTCTGATTTCAACAAACTTGTCAGGGTCACAGCCTATTGTTTGAGGTTTGCTCACAACTGTTTAACTACAATTAACAAACAGCTAAATAAAAATAATCATAATTATACAGAAGTTGCAACCAAATACTGGATAGGCCATGCACAACAAAAAGAGTACAATAAAGAGTTAGAATTCTTGACTAATGGGAAACAAACAAAAGAACCTGTACCATCAGTAGTTGTGGATCTAAACTTGTTCAGAGATGAGGAAGGCCTTCTAAGGTGTAAAGGGAGATTAGACAAATCAAAACTGTCATACAAAAGCAAACATCCAATCCTTTTACCTAGATTTAGCTATTTGACAACATTAATCATCAGAAAAACACACAATGATGTATATCATATGGGGGTACCACAGACACTAACTACATTAAGAAAAACTTATTGGATACCCAAGGGAAGGATCACTGTTAAAACAGTCCTGAGTGAGTGTGTCACATGTAGGCGTATTCATGCTAGGCCCTATAGGAAACCAAATCCTCCTGCTTTGCCAGAGGAGAGAGTTACTCTCAACAAACCCTTTGAGACTGTAGGCATTGACTATACAGGAGCATTGACTGTAGGGGTGGTTGACACTGAACAAAAAATGTACATTGTACTGTTTACATGTGCTGCCTCACGAGCTGTTATTTGGATGTTGTGGAGGACCTGACAGCAGAATCTTTTGTTGCTGTCTTTAAGAGATTCTGTGCACGACATTCAGTACCAAAGACAGTTTGGACTGACAATGCTACATATTTCAAGGCTGGTGAACAAGTCATCCACGACTTGTTAAGCGATGAACTCACACAATTATATATACAAAATTCAAACATAAAGTGGAAGTATATTCCGGTTGCCTCTCCTTGGTATGGTTCTATCTGGGAGAGGAATATACAAACAGTAAAGAATTGCTTGAAGAAAGCAATTGGTAAAAAACAGATACACTTATTTGAGTTGCTCACTCTCCTGGCTGAGATTGAGAACATCATCAACAATAGACCACTCACTTATGTGAGTGACAACATTAATGACCCGGAACCATTAACTCCAAATCATTTGATTCGGGGAGAACAAGTTAGTCTCCTGCCTGACTACAATATAGACTCTTCAGAAGACCCAAACTGGACTCAACGACATGATGAGCTCCAGACTAAGTTACAACATTTAACTAGAGTTAAAGCTCATTTCATTAAACAGTGGAAAACTGAGTACTTGATAGGTCTAAGGGAGAGACATAAACAAATGACTAAGAAGGATTGGTCTGACACAATTAAGGTAGGGGACCTTGTTCTCATACATGACAGTACTCCAAGACAATACTGGCCTCTGGCTAGAGTTTTAGAACTCAGACCAGGGGCAGACGGGGTAACAAGAGTGGTCAAATTAAGGACTTCAACGGGTGACACAACAAGAGACTTTTCTCTTTTGTACCCTTTAGAGTCTGGACCCAAAACAATGGACTTTGGAGAACCTTCTCCACTGACAGTAACAACTGGAGACACTGAACTTCCAGTAACTATTCCTTTGACAGTAGGAGTGGTAACGCATCCTACTACAACATTGACAGACACAAGACCTCAGCGACAAACAGCATTAAAGGCGCGACTATTTTTACAACAAAAAATAGATGCTGGGGAATTGTAATTTTATCTTCTAACTTTCACTTTTTCTTTTCTTATGGTAAAGACCATAGACAGTTTCATCCTATGGATGTATATTTTCTCTTCTAATTAAATGCTACACCTTCTCCATGAGAAGGTGAGGATAGGCACTGTTAATCACATTAACAGATTTACAGTCAAATAGTTAGCTAGTCTACACTCAGACATAAAAATTGGTGACAATGACACCAAAATTTTTATCTCCCGGGGCCCCCAGTATATGGAAAACTGATGAGTGGGTAGTTGGGAGGTAACGAAAATGGTTCACTGAGTAGGTAGGTAGTTAATCTAACAATTATTAAATTCCTTTTATGTCAATAACTGGGTGGATGAAACCAATTGGTTGCTCACCAGAGTTATTCTCCACACTAGTATTTATATACTGTGTGAGAAGAGCGTGCTCGGTAATAGATATACATTACCGATCAACCAACCGGGGAAAAAAAAACAAGACAACGCTGATGGAAAAAGCCCCGCGAAGAGGAGAACAAAGGAGAACGAAAACGAGGAACGGGGGCGAAAGGACGCAACTGGAGAAGGGACGAGAACAGACACCGAAGAAAGATCCCCACCAGCAAGTATGCTCTCGACAATTATACAAGGAGAAAAGAGACTCTCTAATAACTAGCAGTAAGTGACTAATTGTGTTTTTAACCCAGCAAATTAATCACATTAAATTAAGCTGGGTCAGACAAATTAGGCCTACATTGTGGCCTAAGACCCAGCATCAACTCATAGCTTAACAAAGGTAAAGGTAGATTGCCCTAACCTAGTTTGGTGAGGAATCCTACTGTGGACCTCAATTTATCTGCCCGCTCTGGACCATTTCCGGAATCTCAAGGCTGACCCCTCTAGGCTAGACTTGATCTACTCTATAGTTAGACTGGAGAAATAAGGGGTGGGTTAATTGTGGACCAATTCATACAGAGCATTTTTCGCATATATATAGCATTAACCTTTGGTTAGCTTCCGCCCGAATTGTTCATTCTGACGAAGGTCAAGCTTTTCACTCCACCTTAGACCTACAGTTTAACATGGAATCCGAACCACGCCCAACCCAGGACCGGCTCGAGGTTTGTCTGCGCCTCGGGCAAATTGAATTTCAGCGCCCTTAATTAATAGACTTTTTACAATTTTAAATTTTTTTCATAATGATATAAACTACAAATATAGAAATAAAGAATTTATTACATATAAATTAAAAAATCGAACACAACAACAAACATTCAGATTAGACAGTATATTGAAATATACTATTATAATTGTTAAGAAATTGTCGTAAGAAATTTACGACACATTCCTGAACAATTTGATTGCATGTCAGACCATTTTCATATTTTGGATTTCTTTTTATTCATTTAGTAAGTTTTTCTCCGTGTTTTGGTGCCCCCCAGTACATTGCGCCCCGGGCAACCGCCCAGTTAGCCGGGCCTTGAGCCGGTCCTGGCCCCACCAGTAGCCCAGCGTCTTAACCACTAGGTCACTGTTAGAAAATCTAGAAGAGGAAGAGCCATTGTTGTCCCAAGGCGATATAATGACTAAGTTGACTGATGTAGCATTGCTTGTATAAAGTTAAGGTGTATATATATCTATCTCATAATTGTAAGGTTAGTGAAAAATTCACTTAATTTAGAGCTAGCATTTTTGGCCTCTTGTGGCATCATTGTTTGGGTACTCTTGTGGCATCATTTCTTCGGGGCACTGGCGCGTCCTTTCTACTCGTCTGACATAATTACTGCATTTATTAATAATAGAATCTGTAGGTATAGAACAAGACGATAGTTTTAATTTGTGCGAATGTACTTATAAGCGGGACCCTTTAATAAAATGTCCTTCCGGTGTCGCGAGAACGGGATCTAACCTAGGTGCAAATTTCTCAATGGTCTCTGGATTGTTTCCTTCTCGCCTTTTTCATTCGTTTTTCGGTTGATAATTTCTGTAATAATAAACAACAATGTAATAATCAATGTAATAATAAATTTATAATTTCTGTAATAAATAATAATGCAATAATAAATGTAATAAATGTAATAATTATGTAAAAAAAAAAAAGAATCTGTATGTCAAAGTCGTACGAGGATAGGCTTAAGGAGTTAAAATTAACAACACTCGAGACTAGGAGGCTAAGGGGTGATCTAATCCAGGTTTTCAAAATTATGAATGGGTTCGATAATGTAGATAGAGATAGCTTTTTCGAAATATCTCAATATAATAGGACTAGAAATAACGGGTGTAAGTTGACAAGTAGAAGGTTCGAGACAGCAGTTGCCAAAAACGTTTTTACACATACTAGAATAGTAAATAGCTGGAATAGTTTGCCGGTAGAAGTAATTAGTAGCACGTCTATAAACATGTTTGAAAATCGATTAGACGTATATGTTGATAGATTGGGTATAGTTTAAGGTACTAAAATTAAGGCTTTGTGGTTCGGAACCCACGTAAAATTGTAGGTCCCCTCCGCCACCACGGAGGACATGCACAATACACAATTACGAACACAGTTAAGTAGACCAACCATGAGTGGATCCTAGGGTCTTTGTTGGTCTGAAACATTATAACATTATAACAAGAAGTTAGTTTTAAATTTGTGCGAATGTACTTATAAGCAGTACCCTTTAATAAAATGCCCTTCCGGTGTCGGGAGAACGGGATCTAAGTCTAACCTAGGTGCGAATTTCTTAATGGTCCCTGGACTGTTTTCCCTCTTGTTTTTGGTTCATTCGTTTTTCTGTATCCACCCGAAGAGCATGCCAGTAGGCATCGAAACTGTTGTGGAAATAAACTCTGTCTATTAGAGTTGGTTTTTATTATAATTTAACCTTCACGTAGAAAAGTGAAGTTTTTGCATTAACCAATATATATATATATACAGGGTGGCGCAAAAGTCGCGCATCATAGGAATTTTCAATGTTGACTATAATATATATATATATTTTTTCTTTTAGGTAGGGAATGGCTGTGAAATTAACAATAGACGAGAGGGTGAGCTTGGTTTTTAATGTATGGAATACCAGGTAAAACAAATCGATGAATCGGTACAGAATTTAAATTATAGCCAACACTGAAAATTCCTATGATGCGCGACTTTTGTGCCACCATATATATATATACAGGGTGGGTCGTAAGTTTCCATACATAGGAAAAATTAAACGTTTGTTTTTATGTTTCAGATACCCTAAGAATATGCGTTTGACGTAAGATCTTGTTTACTGATGAAGCAAATTTTTACGTCAATGGAGAAGTTAATCGGCAAAACATACGTTATTGGAGTAATGCTAACCCTAACTGGCTGAGTCCGACGAAGATGCAAGGTGCCGGTAAAGTGATGGTGTGGGCCGGGATATGGGGTGACAGAATTATTGGACCAATTTTTGTCAGTGGAAATCTTAATGCCGAAAGGTATCTTAACATGTTGCAAGAAGAGATTTTCCCATCCCTGCTAAACGAGGAAGGTAACTTCCCAGTTTACTTCCAGCAAGATGGAGCTCCACCTCATTATGGTCTTCACGTGCGTCGGTATTTGGATCAGCAGTTTCCGGATGCTTGGATTGGTCGGCGTGGTCCTGTGGAGTGGCCTCCCAGATCCCCAGATCTCACCCCCCTTGATTTCTATCTTTGGGGGCACTTGAAGGCCATGGTGTATCAGGAAAAGATACGAGACATAAATCATCTAAAGGAACGTATCACCAACGCCATTACAAGCATAACGTCAACTGTGCTAATGCGTGTTCATCAACAGTGGGGAACACGTATTGAAATGTGTTTTCAAAACAATGGCAACCATGTAGAGCATATTATATAAATAAAAATGGTTGTCCATAACAAAATGTTTATTTTTCCTATGTATGGAAACTTACGGCCCACCCTGTATATATATATATATATATATATATATGAGGATTGAATTCAAAATGGTCCCCTGAGGTTTTTTTCATGATACACAGACTGAGCATGGAACAAGGAATTCTTCTGGGAAAATTAAATCCACTATAGTCCGAATAAGTGATGATAAATAATAAACACTATAGTTTTTCTTTTTCATGATGTTAGCCCGACGTGAGCAACGGGTCACTCGCAAAGAGGCCCCAAAAATATAGCTTCCCTCACCAGCTATCTTCAAAGCAGATAGGATCCAGCTTTGGGACAGGATCTATAGTGTTTATTATTTACCATTACTTATTCGGACTATAGTGGATTTAATTTTCCCAGAAGAGTTCCTTGTTCCATGCACGGTTTGTGTATTATTTATTTATTTATTTATATATATATATTATATATATATATATATATATATATATATATATATATATACAGGGTGGGCGGAAAGTAGCTCCCTATTTTGGATTGGTAAAAAAATACGTATATTATCCATTTATTTCAGAAGAAATAATATGAAAAGGTAGGCATACATGGTAGGTTTTCTCTAAAATTCAATGTGGGCTCCAACTCTTTCCACCAGCTTCTGGAGCCGCCCAGGAATGGCGTCCACTGACTTTAGCAGGAACTCCGGCGGGATGGAGGACATGACTTCCCGAATTCGGTCCTCCAGTTCTTCCAATGTCCTCGGTTTGGTGCGGTAGACTTCTTCCTTTACCCACCCCCAAAGAAAGAAGTCGCACGGTGTCAAGTCGGGGCTCCTGGCTGGCCATTGATGTGGACCACGCCGACCCATCCAACGCCCAGGGAAGTGGGCATCCAGCCACTCACGGACAACAAGAGCGAAGTGCGGAGGGGCGCCATCTTGCATAAATATCAGATCGTCGATGTTCTCCCATGTGCTGACAACCGGCCAGACCTCGTTTCGCAACATAGCAAGGTACCGCTCAGCATTCACGGTCTTGCGCAGAAGGAACGGGCCCACATCCTGATCTGAGGTCATACCACACCACACCGTTACACTGAACCGATTCTGCCGTTTTTCAGCGGTAACCGTGCGACTTCTTTCTTTGGGGGTGGGTAAAGGAAGAAGTCTACCGCACCAAACCGAGGACATTGGAAGAACTGGAGGACCGAATTCGGGAAGTCATGTCCTCCATCCCGCCGGAGTTCCTGCTAAAGTCAGTGGACGCCATTCCTGGGCGGCTCCAGAAGCTGGTGGAAAGAGTTGGAGCCCACATTGAATTTTAGAGAAAACCTACCATGTATGCCTACCTTTTCATATTATTTCTTCTGAAATAAATGGATAATATACGTATTTTTTTACCAATCCAAAATAGGGAGCTACTTTCCGCCCACCCTGTGTATATATATATATATATATATATATATATATATATATATATATAGGCCCGGATTTAGCTATAGGCGAACTAGGCGATCGCCTAGGGCCTCGCGCCAAAGGGGGCGTCGCTCAAGCCGTTTTGCGCGTTCTGTTCAAGTGATATTAATGATTTAGAACTCTTTGAAGAACTTAAAGTACTTTGCAGGTTTATACCTGAGAAAACAGATCTCGGAAATGCCCTTGTTTATATAGTGCAAAAACAACTAAGTGAGATTTATCCTAATGTTTATGTTGCACTTCGAATAGTATTAACCATCCCAGTTACTGTTGCTTCGGCTGAAAGAAGTTTCTCGCGTCTCAAACTTATTAAAACACATTTGCGTTCCACCATGTCTCAAGCGAGATTGCAATCATTAGCTATGTTATCAATAGAAAACGATATAACAAATTCATTAGATTATTCTCAATTAATTGAAGAGTTTAGCTCGAAGAAAAGTAGAAAAGCATTGCTGTAATATTCAAGGAGCATCTGAACCAAATATTAAAGCATTAATATTTAGCCTGATAAGTCGATCGCTCACTATTATAAAAAATGAAATGTCAACATCTCTTATACATCACATATGAAAAACGTTTGTATACTATGGAAAGTCATTACCTATAATATTATATAAATCTTAGAAATCATTCTCTTATTTTTTCCATACAAATCTTGATTCATATTATAATTTATACTTATTTGTATGGTTTATTTATATTTCTTATACAATTTCCATGCTTGATTATTTTGGTTTGGTTTAATTTTTAAGTGCTGGCATAGTTCTGTCTATGCGGGATTCTAATATTGCTGGTATAGTACCGATAATTAAGTCCATATTTTCATATATATATAGGCCTAGGGCCTCGCAATTTCTAGATCTGCCTAGGGCCTCGCAACTTCTAGATCCGGCCCTGTATATATATATATAATTTTTAAAAAATTAAACGCATCAAATAAATAAATGATGCATATCCACAAAGGAAAGTGAAAGCGATTGAAAGGCTTTTCATGTATTCAACAGTACACCTTATCAGGGAATGAAGGGAAAACCCAAAACTGTGTTTGTAGCAGTGCCGGCTCAAGGCCCTGGCTAACCGGGCGGTTGCCCGGGGCGCAATGTGCTGGGTGGGGCGCCAAAAAAAATGAGAAAAACTTAATAAATGAATAAAAACAATTCCAAAATATAAAAATCATCTGAGATGCAGTCAAATTGTTCAAGAGTGTCTATTTTATTTCTTATTGTTGTGGCGAGAGACCTATATTCCTATACTTAGTGTTTTATCATTATAAAAAAAATTAAAATGGTAAAAAGCCTTAAGAGCGCCAAAATTCAATTTGCCTGGGGCGTTGACAAACCTCGAGCCGGTACTGCAGTCTGTTGGTCTGCACGGGCTTACTTTTTCGGGTCTGGTCCGTACCCAGTTTAGTGTAATATTGGGCCTATATATAAATTATTAATGTTAGCATTTTTTTTTTAATTAAATATTTAAAAAAAAAAAAAATTTTAACCATCCATTACACATTCGAAAAAAAAGTTGAAGCACGTATTCACCCAAGTCCATAGCCAAACACTATATTTTCAGAGCATACTAAGCCCGTGTCTGCCGAACTGATGTTGAAATTATTTACAAAGTATATGAATGCACATTCCAGAATGTTCCTTTCACTTGTGTTTCTAGTTTTAACTAGAATTTCATAAATTTCCCAATTAATACCACCTTTCCTTTCAATCTTTCAAATCTTCCGTGCGATGATTCTTCATTTCACGAAGGTCAAGCGTGTTGCCCATCCTCTTGAGTTGGCCCGAAGTAGAGAGTTGGTTTCTTGCGCTCTCCACTTCACATAGCTAGGACTTAGGGTGGCCAGACGTCCGGCTTTAGGCGGACAGTCCGCCTTTTGAGCACTCTGTCCTTAGGGTGGCCATTTCCAAATTTCCAAAAAGGAGGATACATACGCAGTATCCTCCTTTTTAAATGACCACCCTAAGCTAGGTACGCCCGGCTCATCTGGAATTGTTATGAGCTAGGCGTCCAGTCTTCTTTTGAAGATATCCATCACGACACCACTTTTGTCCCTAGTTCCTTTGGCAGCTGATTGAACAGTCTTGGTCGTTTCGGAACAAAACTATTTTCCTTCAGGGTTGAAGATGTTCCCTGTCTAACCTTTAATTTGGGAACACGACACATTCTTCCTTTTATACTTTCCACTATTGCTCGAGTCGTTACAGGGTTCAAAGTCAGATTAGGAAGCCACTCGCACAAATGATTAAACAATGCATTAGGATTATTTGCTGTTCTACGAGTATATTTCTGCTGTTTGTTTACTCTGACATCTAAAGTTTTCTCAGTTTAACCTGTATAAACTGAGTTACGTTGTTTACATCCAATCGAGTAGACACAGCCAGGTGCATTATCTGGGCTGTTCTTTATTTGGAGAGATAAGTATTTTTATACTTATAGACTACGTTAATTCCAATTGTTTTAGTCGGGTGGGAAGTTGTTTAAAATGTACATTGTAAGGGAGGGTAAGGATATTTTCATGATCAAATTCCTTTTGAATTACACTATTGTATATTTTTTTATTATTTTTGCTTAAACAATTTTCCAGAAATGAAATAGGATAATCTAATTGAATACCACTGTTCATAATATGCACAATTCGGAATCTAATAAAAAATATCCTTACTTTGCTTTACCATGTAAATTTTAAGTATTTTCCGACCTTGTTTAAAACAATTGGAATTAACGTAGCTTTCAGTATAAAATATTAAATCTCGCCAAATAAAGGACAGCCCAGATAATGCAGCTGATCGACGGGAAGCGGTGTTACGACACTGGCCACGACGTAGCCCTCATCATCAGTTCTAGGGCTGAAAGTTAGAAGGGCCAATGTCAAAAATTTTGTATTTTGAATAAAAAAAAACGCGATTGAAGGTTTCTTTCTGTAATCAAATTCAACTTTTATCAGCAAACATTATTCCTTTATTTCAGTAAATTGCACACATGCACTCTCATTTGATGTCTTTTTCAAAATCATGCTGCCTGTTTTGGCTTTAAGAAAATTCATTCTTCATTATTCATCTTCATCTGCATCTGCATCTGCATCTGCATCATCTTTGCTCAGGACATTGGCTCATTGCGGTGCACCTAACGATTTGATGACATTAACCCCTGTAGCACTGAAAGAGCAACTGATCCCGAGTTCAGCCTTACCCTTATCTCAAAAAATGGATTTTTTTGACATGTCCTTCTAGCATTCAGCCGCTAGAGTTATCCCTTCTTCACCGATATGGTAAAAGGAAACAATGGATTAAAAGGGAAGGAAAATTGATTTCGGGTACGTGTTCTTGGTCATTGATTTAAAAGAAAAGTGAAATGAGATCAATTGGGCTTGAAAAAAGAAAGCAAGCATCTCGTTTACTGTAGGAGTAATTTTTTTAACATTTCCCGTCATATACCTAATTAATTACTCGTGTTGATAAATGTTAAGGTAAAAAATAAAACAATCTACTGCTTCCTTAAAGTGTTACATTAATTTTCCGTACAAGTTAATATACAATTGAATGAGATTTTATTTTGATTGACTTTAACATGTACGTTTCCGTCATAATTTATTGTCAAATTTTCATTTACAGACCGTCTTTTTCTTTTAGAAAAAAGTGATGGGGTTGTTTAATCTCGTTTTTTCCAAATCTACAGTAAGGTCATATAAGAGGGCACCTACAGCTTTACGTGGGATCCGAACTACACGTTGCTACATCATCCGGACGCAGAGGACGGTCTCCCATCCTACTACTATCCAGACTCAATAACGATTAACCTCGTTGATCGACGAGAATCGGTTACGACACTGACCACGACGTAGCCCTTTTCAGAAAGGACTCCTGGGAAGAAAATTCTAATAGAAGTTCTTAGGTAATACGTAGCTGTTTTCTGGTTTCCTAAATGACAAGGTTGCGAAGGATTGACTTTGAGGAAGACCCTTCGGTCAGTGGTACCATGGACAGGTAACCTTAGACTTCAGTAAGAAATGTTCGGTAGCAAATTACAAATATTTTAATGCATAAATTTAAGAGTTTTCTATGGTCTTTACGTCTGTTTATGCAGCAATCTCAAAGTTAGGTTATTTTACTAGAGTTTTAGAATCTTAATTATGGAGGTCAATAAGAAAGTTTATTAACAATTAACTTCGTCATTAAAATATGACACGGCTTTCGCCACATTCCAACTTCTTGCCAGCATCCAGTGGACAGTTGTCACCCATTCACCAATACAGCCCGGACGTTACTCCCTCAGATTACCTCCTCTTCCACTCCCTGAAAGACAATTTTCGAGGAGTGCATTTTAACGGGGATGAAGATCTCCAAAAGGCCACTAGAGCGTGGCTTCGTCACCAGAGCACGAACTTCTAAGACGAGGGAATACACTCGATACCAATGGAGAATGCTTCGAGGGGTTAGGGAGGTATTGTTGCTCTTCCTTCACGTTACATTTCATTCTAATCAGAAGTTAAAAAAAAAAGTTTCCGGAAACTTTCCGGACACACCTCGTAACATGAAATTCAGGATTTAGAGTAAAAATGACTGTTATCGCATATTTAACAAACAGTTAAGTGAATGCAAGAACTGTAAGAGGAATTCATTTCAGACGTTAAAAGTGTGATCCAATTCTGCGAAGTAATTACAGTATTTTCAACACAAAGTAGCAAAGAGAATTTAGAGGAAGTAAAATTTGCGTTAGAGCAGTGAGAGAAATTAAGAGGAAAAACGTCGTATGAAGCTTATGGGTTTCAGGAAATATATGCTGTGACTTTGTGGTGAGGGAGAGAAGTTGCTGAATATAGTGATATTATATCAATAATAGTGTTTGTACGAGAGCGCAGTAACCGGTTGCTTCCTTACGACACCCGATTGACTTTACATTGTCGACAAATTATTACTAGGTTAGATTGTTAGTTTTCTAGTGTCGATATTTTGATCTTGTCGACGAAATTGATATAGATAAGACAAAGGTGTGATGTCACCACAGTTGTTCATGTAAAAATGAATGGATGATGTAAGCCGATGACACGATACTGTTGGGTAAATCAGAAAATGAATTACGAACAGCGGATGATATGCTGTGTGTGATAGGTTGGCTCGATTGGACCCAACCCAGTTGGTCCCATTGAGTTTTGTCCCACTTTGGAAAACCCTAAAAATCAACACATTAGTGTTCTCTTAAAACGTCACGCTAAGTTTTTAAATGTAAATATCATACTTTAAGGTGAATTAAAATAGAGTATATCGTTGCTTAGATCTTGAAAGGCTCTAGCTCGAAAATTTGAAAAAAAATGTTTTTATCGAAATATTGGTTGGTTTTCGTGTTCTGCACCTTGTCTTAAAAGGGCCTAGCTCTCCTCCAATCAGAAACCTCGTGCATCTTGTAGAAACAAGCGCGAGAAGTGGGACGACCTCCAGAGCAACAAAAAGGGTTTTCTTGTTTCCTGAACAAAACTTTTTGCGAGCTCGGGCCTTTCAAGATATAAGCTACGATATGCTTTATTACTATGACTGACTCAGATTTTAGGCCTTAGGTCTTAGCATTCATTTTATATATTCAAATTTCCCTTTTATTTATTATAGTTTCTGTAATTATAAGTTTTCGACCTTCTACAAGTCTAGTTCTATACTAATTGCTAATTATCTACATAATCATAAACAAACTAAAGTCTCTGGGCGGGTAAAAAAGCAATGCAATATTTTTTTTTTATGCAGGAAGGAAGGGCCATGGGCAAGTGCCCGCAAAAACGCCTCACCCCTACTCGATAGAGGAAGAAGAGAACCAAAATAAAAATCCACGGTTTTCGAGATGCCTGGACACACTGCATTTGAAAGATGGGAGGTCATAGACGGGGAAAAGATATATTGAGGAAGATCGTTCCAGAGTTAACCAGTTGAGCAGATGAAAGATTGAAAATACCGATTAACTCTTCGTTAGCTAGTTGGACAGAAAAGGAATGAGTGTGTAGAAAGTCTGGTACTGGGTGCTCCACCTTAAAGGAGGAGGCATGCAGTTAGAGTGTTCAGAAGAACAGTGTCCGTTATAAGAGCAATAGTTAAGAGAGGGTGAGGCAACATTGCAGTGGAGAGAAAGGGATTTAAGACTGAGTAAGAGGCGGGGAATTGATGAGACGAAAAGCCTTTGATTCCACCCAGTCAAGTGGAGCTGTGTGGGTTGAACCACCCCACACATGAGAAGTGTATTTCATACAGGGGTGGACAAGACCGCTGTACAGACAGCAAATGAGTCGGGGTAAAGAAACTGCAGAGCGGGTACAGCACACCTAACCTCTTAGAAGCTGTTTTGGAGAGAGAATATATGTGATCTTTCCAGGAAAAATCACGAGAAAAGGAAACTCCAAGAATGTAGAGAGAAGAGGAAAGATTGAGTTGTGTATTGTTGAAGGTAAGTGGATAGTCGTGTGGAAGATTGTGACGAGTAGACAGATGAAAAAACTCAGTTTTTGAGGCATTGACAGCCACAATCAGAGATAGTAGAAAGAAGCATCATAGCCGTCCTACGCGAAGCATGGAGTGACTGTTGAGAGGCACGCGTTGTGAAGCGGGTGGAGAAGTGGAGAGTGGAATCATCGGCATACGAGTGGATAGGATCGGAAGTGCGACTTAAAAAGTCACTGATAACTAAAAGGAAGAGTGGGTGACAGGACAGAACCCTGAGAAACGCCGCTGTTAATAGCTTTAGGAGAAGAACAGTGGCCATCTACAACCGCAGATATAGAACGGCCAGAAAGGAAATCAGAGATGAAGGTACAGATAGAAGGATAGAAACCGAAGGAGGGCAGTTTGGAAATTAAAGATTTGTGCCAGACACTCGAAAACTTTTGATATGTCTAGCTCAATAGAAAAGGTTTCACCGAAATCCCGAAAGGAGAATGACCAAGAGTCAGAGATATGTAAAAAGATCGACAGTAGAGCGTCCCTTAAGGAACCCGTACTCTCAATCTTAAAGAAGATTGCGAGAAGAGGTGTTTAAGAATCTTCCTATTAAGGATAGATTGAAAAACTTTAGAAAGGCCAGAAATCAAAGCAATTGCACTATAGTTGGAGGGTTGCGAGTAGTCGCCCTTTTTCGGGACATGCTGAATGAAAGTAAACTTCCAGCAGGAAGAAAAAGTCCCAGATGAAAGACAAAGACGAAAGTGTGTTTAGGCTGGGTGTCAGCACAGAAGCACAGTTGTTGAGAACAACGGGAGGAATACCATCAGAACCGTACGACTTCCTAGAGTTGAGCCCAGATAAGGCAGAAAGAAACATCTTTTGAAGAGATTCTACTTTCCGACATAATTAAGTCGGAGCGAGAAGATAGAGGAATAGCACTGGAATCGTCCATGGTTGAGTTGGAGGCGAAAGTTTAAAACGGCAACCGAGTCATAGGAATGGAAAAGGGGAGGAAAAGTAGTAGTAAAGTTGTTCGGGAGGTTCTTTGCTAGATGCCAGAAAGAGCGAGAAGAATTAGAATTGGATAAATAGGTTTTCACATTTTCGTTAGATGAAGGAATTTTTGGAGAGTCGAAGAACAGGTTTTGCACGATCCCAGCAGAAATATAAGCAAAGTGAGAGTCAGGAGTTGGATGGCGACGGTACATTCTGAAACCTTTTGCGAATAGCATTAGAACAAACAAAGTTAAACCAAGGTTTTTTTTTTTTTTGCAGTAGGAATAGAATATGGAATGTACGCCTCCATGCAAAAAAGAATCACCTCCGTGATGCGCTCAGTGCACTGGGCGGGGCCCCGACCACGGAAGCAGTAATCATTCCATGGGAAATCGTAGTAGTACTGCCCAAGGGCCTCCCAATCAGCGGTGCCAAAGTGCCAAAGGCGTCTCCTCTTGGGAGGATCCGAAGGCCGAACTGGAGCGATAGGACAGGAAACATATATAAGATTGTGCTCAGAGTTGCCCACCAGAGAAAAAAGTTCGACAGAATAAGAAGAAAGAGGAGTGGTAAGAAATAAATTCAGAATATTGGGCCTATCTCCAACGCGATCGGGGATACGAGTAGGTACTAGACAATTCAGGATAGAGAAGTTCTACAGATCTACAGAAGCTAAGGCTAACAGAGACTCTAAGATCCACTCTAAGGTTAGCCCGAGAAAAAGGAAAGAGTAGGGGGTTAAGAGAAGAGAATAAGGGGTTAAGTAAGTAGCAACACCTATCACTCGTGGGTTAACATTCATTTAGAAAAAGAGAAAAAGAGACACCATCATCATCCGCCGGCCACTGCCGACAAGTCGAAAAATAGTCGAAGAGAATAGGAGAGGGGTGAAAGATGAAAAGAAGTAAAATAAGAACGCTTACAAACCATGCAAACAGTCTTAACTCACTGTCATACCATGCAAACTACAGACATGTAGGTAAAGTTAAACAAAAAGTGAGTTAGTTTACGCTACGAGCTACATCTACGTTCGTGTTAGCCTTTTTTTTTTTTTTTTATAATTTTTTTGCTGGCATGTCACAAGCTGGCATTAATCGTCAACAGACTCATCCTCGACCACCATCCCAAGAGCTCCTGTTGCCAATTTTTTTTATTTTAAACAATGTTAATATTTTTAAAATGCCTATCTAAACGGTTCTTAAACATATTAACGCTGGTAGAGTTAACGACTGACGCGGGAAGATTATTCCATCTATCAATTACTTTAAACGTAAAGAAGTTTTTAGCGATATTAGTAATGAAACGTCTGCCACGCAACTTAATCCGTTATTACGAGTATTGCTATTATCGAAAGTGAACAGTTTGTCAAAATTTAAGTTATCGATATTATTAACGATTTTGAAAACTTCAATAAGCTCCCCCCCCTTAATCTCCTAGTTTCGAGTGAATGCAAGTCTAACACTTTAATCCTATCTTCATAAGGCTTGTTGCGCGATGACGTTATTAGCTTTGTGGCACGACGCTGAACCCTTTCCAACCTATCAATATCCTCACGCAAATACGGGCACCAAAACTGAAAGGAATATTCTAAATGAGGCCTGAATAGGGACTTGTAAAGGGGCAATATAATATCCTTTGATTTAAATTCGAAGTTACGCGCTATGAAGCCTAACATCCTATTAGCTTTTGCGCAAGACTCCAAACTTTTAAATCCTTAGGTACGCGTACGCCTAAATCTACTTGCTCGTTAACTCTCTATCATCCATCGTGTACGTGTAATTATTGTTACGAGAACCTATATGCAAAACTTTACATTTGTCTACGTTAAATTGCATCTGCCACTTATCCGTCCACTCCATAATCCTATTTACATCGTCTTGGAGCCTATTTCTATCGTCCTCGTTAACAACCTTACCGCCTATTTTTTTAGTATCGTCCGTGAATTTTGACGTTACTAGTCAATCCTACATCTATGTCGTTAATGTAAATTACGAATAGCAATGGGCCTAACACTGAACCCTGTGGGACACCGCTACCTACATCCAAACACCCCGATTCACTACCATTAACAACGACCCTCTGTCTCCTGGCACGAAGCCATTCCTCTAACCAGTTAGCTACCTGACCGTGTATACTGTGCGCTTTAACCTTCGCAATTAATCTTCTATGCGGAACTGTATCGAATGCCTTTTTAAAATCTAAATAAATAACGTTAGCCGTTCTATGCCTATCGTATTCGCGCGCTATTTTGTTATAAAATTCTAACAAATTAGTTAAACAAGATCTAGGGCGTCGAAACCCATGCTGACTACTATTAATCAAATCTCTACTTTCTAAGTGATCGATGATACGATCCCTAACTACGGATTCCAAAAGTTTACCGACAATTGACGTTAAGCTAATGGGCCCATAATTGCTAACTAGTGTGCGGTCGCCTTTTTTAAAAATAGGCGTAACGTTAGCTAATTTGAAGTCTTCAGGAATAATCCCCGTTTCGAGTGACTGATTAAAAATCTTCGTTAAGGGGCCTGCAATAACATCTTTCAAATGTCTGGGATAAAAAGCGTCAGGGACTGGAGCCTTGCTAACTTTTAGCCTATCGATATAATGCGCAATCTCACCCTCGTAAACAGTTATTTCATCCTAAATAGTCTCGCTACTAAATTGAACGATATCGTCCACGTCGGGGACATTATTTACGTCTTCTACGGTAAAAACTGTCGCAAAAAAGTTATTGAAAATACCTGCCATCGCCTGAGCGTCAGAAGCCAAAGCGCCTTTAACATCCACTAGAGGGCCTATGTTATCTTTTATCGGCTTACGATTATTGATGTATTCAAAAACTTTTTTGGATTATGTTTACTATCCGCAGTTATAAGTATTTCTAAATTACGGTTAGCATTCCTAACTGATCTTTTAACCTGACGTCTAAGCTCGATATATCTATTAAAGTTAGCTGCCATGCCATTGCGCTTATTAAGTCTATACGCTCTGTTACGCTCGTTTATGAACTCGCCTATTTCCCTAGTCTACCATTTGGGCCTACCATGATTTCTAGCGCGCTTGGGCCTACGAGGAATAAACTCCCTTTCAATATTCATAAAACTTTCTTTAAACGCCTCCCAATGCAAATTTGTGTCATTACCCATAAATAATTTATCCCAGTCACTACTCCCATCCTATCCGCAAAACTATCAAAATTAGCCCGACGAAAATCAGGGACTTCTATTACGTTACTATCCTGTGTTTTCTATCAATAACTTAAACCTAAGAATTTGATGATCACTACATCCTAAACTCTCGCCTACTTCTAAACCTTCGACTATATTTTCGCCGTTCGTCATCACCAAATCTAAAATATTCTCACCGCGCGTTGGTTCGGTAACCATCTGTCGTAAAAATTTATCCTCCATGAACTCAATCAATCTCAAACCCTCCTCATTACCGGTAAAAGTCTCGTAAGTAACATTAGCGCAGTTAAAGTCTCCGACAATTATACTATTCCGATTGTGAATAGTTATCAAGTGCGTAAAATCTAGTATCGGTATCGAGGGTTGAACGGGAGGTCTATAAACAACAAAATTAAAACTAATACTACGCGCCCTAACTTCAACGCATATCTCATTAATTGCTGCCGGAAAATCTATCTTAATCTCGATAGCGAATGTACAGCAAAACGCCGCCACCAAACCTATGTAACCTATCATTAGTATATTGTTTAAAACCAGATATATCAAGTTCCCCCAACAAGTCCCGAGTCACGGTATTTAACCACGCTTCAGTGATAGCAACTATATCGTAGTTGCCGGAATAAATTATCGCCTTAAATTCGTTTAATTTATTTCTAATACTACGCGCGTTACAATAAAAGACGTTTGTTATTTTTTACCACGAGCCGGCGTTTTAAACTATTTTTCACGTCGGGCCCCCGTTCCCACAACGTTTAACCCTTTTGCTCACGAATTATGACATAGGGTAAAAAAGAAATTTCCCTTTGTGTGTGGTTATATAAGAATCAATATGGCTTATTTTTCAGCTTCACAATTGTCTACCCAGTGAGTGAAAGGGTTAAAGAAGGCTTCGACCTATACAGCTTTCGTACGTTTTCGTCAATTAACTTACCTCGCCTAGCATTACCTATTTCATTAAAATGCACCCCATCTTTTATAAAAAGGCTAGGATCACTGAATTCTGACCACAGCTTTACGAAGGGTACATTTTCCTCAGCACAAATCTCTTCTAATTTATTATTCAAAAATATTGTTTTAGACGTAATCCTAAGACCCAAACCGTGCCTAGGGGTAATACCTAAAACTAAAGACCTATCTGACCTCGCCTTTAGGGACCTAATTAACCCCCTATATCTCCCCAAAAGGTCAGGCACTCTCGTATCGGGCCTATACGAGTCGTTGCCCCCTACTATCGCCACCAACATCGAGTGACGGGATGCAACGTCAATCCTGTCCACCTCGTTTCTAACTCTGTCAACCCTGGCCCCTGGGAGACAGACCCTCCTCCTCTTGGTTGGATGCCGTTTAACGAACTCTGTGTCCATATGGCGCACTAAAGAGTCCCCAATTAAAATAGTTTCCCCCTCATTCACGTCCCTTTCCAAATGGGCGAAAGGGTTCGAAACCTCGATAGGGGGGGATTCCTATCACCTAACGTACGCGGCCTAGCTCCACCCTTAACTTCTCTAAATCCCTCCCCATCTACTAATCTCGGACCAACCTTAACACCTTCCTCAACTCTATCCAACCTTCCCGACAAGCTAACTAAACTAGAAACTAGGTTACGCACCTCACCCTTCAAATTACTAACGTCTTCAACGTTAGTATTGGTTCGGCTTCCGTCAACCGTAGTCCTACCCCTGCCCTCATCAAGCGTTGCAAGTCTTTCCGTTATCTCACGTACACTGCGTTTTATGTCAACTATTTCCTCCATTAACTCGCAAACGAAACAAACTGATCTCTCGGTAATCGCCATATGACCGCCGTTATAATCTTTAAATTCTGAATACCACCGGTTTACCCCACACCTAACACACGACGCTTTCTGCGACGGCATCGCACAGTTAAAAATTAGTTTATAACCGTCACAAGTTTAAGTTAAATTAAGCCGGCACGCTATGAAAACTTCTAAATCGCTAAAAACCACTAATATTCAATTACTTAACTATAACAATGTGAATATAAACGCAAGTATATAAAATTCAAAACTTTCCAAAAGTAAAATTCTTAGCAATATGCAAAAGTAGATGCAATATCAGAGAGCTCAGGAAATGCGTCCGTTCAGTACAGAGTGGCTGACGAATGAATAGAGGTCGTGATCACTAGTGCGGAGACCTTGCCAGGCGGTTGTAGCTTAGTTATGTCGGGTTGCTCATTGTATCAGTTGCTCGGAGACACTAGCACCGGACCTAGTTCACCAGGGATGTCAGTGAAATGTGAGGAAAGTCAAAGGTGGTGGTGAACATTGAAATCTGAAATGGAGACCAGCAAAAGAGTGGGAAAGAATGTATTCCACTTTGGAAGTGAGGTAGTCAGAGAGTTCTGGAGAAAGGTAAACGGCGCAGATGTACTTAGTTTGAGAGTGGCATGCAAACCGTAGCCAGAGGGTATAGAATTCGGAAGATTCGAGTTCGGAATACGAGAACAAGTTAGGTCATTGCATACATATACGCAACACCCACCTTTGAAATGAAGTTGAGTATAGAGAAAGGAGGAGGGTACAGAAAAGGGGTTGCTGTCAGTTGTTCCAAACACCCAAGTTTCAGCGAGGAAGAGGTGGTGACGGTTTAGAGGAGGTGGTGGTGTTCAACAAATTGAAAATTTGGGCAAAGGCAACGAATATTGCAGAAGTTTATGAAAAATGAATCGGGCAGAGGCCCAGCAAATCTTGAATGGGAATAACAGAACCAGCCCCGCAGCCCGGGTCTGCGTTCCTGGTATTAGGAGTGGGGACATATATGTCCCCTCCCCTGGGGAGTCCGAGGCTCTTGAGGTCGATGCCATTTTGTTAGTTTTTAATTTTGAAAAACTTGTGTAGCATGTAAGTTACATGTATGTGTAGTGTAGTGTAGTGGAGAAATAGTGAGAGAAGTGTGTGTTTGAAAGCATGCAAGACTGCTCACAGGGTAAATGCGACACGGAAAAACATCAGCTAAGGTCAGTGATAGGAGAAATGGGAGTTCCAGCACTCCCTGTCTCCTGCTTCACGTATCCCCCGGAGTACTTCTCTGGTTGACTGGTGTCTACTACAATCTCCTGTACTTGTAACTGAAAGAGCAATAGTTTGCATAAGATTATGAATGAGAAAATGGCAGCCGTTGTAAAAAGATTTGTCTCAAATGTTCGAATGAAAGATCAAAAAGTAAAAACATTGGGGAGAGAGCACATTAAAGGTTCTGGTTAGAGAAACTATGAAAATCTCTCGCTGCCCAACACGAGGAGTTACCGCAAATGTAAGTTATTCCATTATGGTAGGACAGACACGATATTGTTTAACGATGTAGTGGTCTTTCGAAAGTGAGAGCACTCGAAATGAGTAAATGAAGTCGAACTGGTGTACGAAACGATTGGCTACAGGGGAGGTGAGGGTATTCTAGAGAGGTGTATATAAGGTCATTAGAACTGGAATTAAAACACATTTCGCGCTATGGCGAAACGGTAAGGACGTAAAAAAGTGCTACAATAATGATGGAAAGGAATTTGGACCTTCTCCTAAACTCCATAATGGATTGGTGATCGCAGTTGATATGTTCCCCCTTTAACTATGAAAAGAAACTCCAGAATTATTACAAGTCGGCGGGAGTTAAGCAATTTCAGGAAAACATGACGCAGGATATCCAAGGTTGAGAATGGTTGCGTGTGCATGTGGTTGTAGTTGTATTGTCTCCAGTCTAATCAAACAACGTTCCTGAACCTTGATGTGGAAATTGATTCCTAATTTACTTTTAATTCATTTCGATCTCTGAAATGATCAGTTAAAAAGTGTATTAAAAAATAAGTTTATTCATGAATCATATTTAGTCAAACCTGAACAAAATTTTGATGATTTGTAAATATTTTTACAACAAACATATTTTACAAAAGTTGCGATTATTAAAGAGAAATATATATAATAATAATAATAACTGAATAATATTTATTTCACTATCTTATAACTATGATAGTCAGTCATTTAAATGTAAATAACAGTTTTAATTGTCACACTATAATACTGTATCTACAGTAAGTTCAATAATACAAGCATATCATCTTCGTACGAACCTACGGTACATTACAAGAACAACTGGGATACTGATAAGCTAGTTACCACAATATCTGGCACTATAAGATACAATTTAGGCGTCTTCTCAATGAACTAACTCTCGCAGGTGACCAAGAAAGTTTAGCTTTGTCAAAAGAATGTGATAAAGCTGAAAATAATATGTTTTGGCCAACTGCGAGGTCTCAAGCAATAAAGCTATTACTCTTTCATAAATCATAAACTATAACTGATCAAGATCATATCCCATTTGGAATATATAAAATCCCGGAATATGGTATACTAGTTACACTTTTCCATACGTTTAGAAAAGCTATTTACAATTTTTGGTTGATCAAATCGTTAAATGTGAACAGGAGATTCACATAACTACATATTCATACTTAATCTGTAATTTGAACACTAAGAAATTTTTTACCTAACTGAAGATTCTTTGTAGAACCTTTTAAAAAATTTGATTCACGTTATTTTTACATACACATTATCAATAGACAACGAAATTATCGGTTTATATACTATGTACAAACATTGATGCCTCATTTTCAGTTATACAATTACGCATGGTGCAACGTAGTACGTGTAATATCCATATACGATACATAAATAAAACGTCTATATCAATATATAACACATCTTTTCTATTATTATATATAACTTATCGAACTTTGGAAAGCTATATTATATTAAACAATAAACGAAACGAACAGAGTTTAACTACATAAAACTTTGTACAGCTGCAGAGTTTGCAACAACATTTGATATAATCCTCATTGCAGTAAAAACAGTTGAGCACATGTTTTAAAATTGTAAAAAGAACCAACTAACTATATCCTTTCTATTTGTTTTGGCAAGAAACACTTAGTATTCGAGTATTTAGAATATAACAATTTTAATTACCGTTAGAAAATCAACTTTATTTTATATCAATTAATAAGAGACACCACTTACTAAACATCATTAACAAGTAGAGGTGCTTGTTTAAATACTGTCTTTTAATACCTCACTATATTCCTCCCAAATGAGAGGATTAAAACTTTTAAAACGCATCAAGACTTTTGTTTTCATTAACTGAGGTATTAACTCTTGTATAAAGTGTATCAAAATGCATTGAACCTGCAATTCCACAGACAATGGAGGAATAACTTAGTGCCCAGATTACCTCGGAGTAAAAAACCGATGAGTGGCTCTTTAGACTCCCCTTCCGTAGTTTCTTGGAGTGCAAACATTCAATACTGCGGGTTTGGTGAGTGATAGGAGGCAACTGAGTGACCAGAGGTGACCGAGTTCGGCGTCTGCGATTCGCTTCGGTGATTCCGACTTACCGGTACCGGTGGCGGGCCTTGGTGCGGGACAGTAGCACCGGAGGACCGGGATGAGCTGTAACTACCAGATCCCCGGTAAGTGGAGTAGGTAGAGTCTCCAGAGTCCGGATGTTTCGGATAGTTATTAGCACTCACCCCGTACACCGGTTCCGGTTTGACCAATCCCGGTTTGGAGGTAACGTAGAGAGTTTCTTGTCGGGCGTTGTTCTTGGAGAAGGCGTTGGGGGAATTCTCCTGCAGGTGCTGCTGCTGCAGAAGACCTGTAAAGCTACTAGGGGATTTCGCAGCCAAGTTCTGCGATTGAGCCAAATTCCGGCAGTAGTTATCGGTTCGAGGAGGAGGAGGCCGGGTGTACACGGACTGAGATCGGTTCAGACTGGTTGACCGGGGCAGAGGAGGAGATTTGGTGTACATACTCTTGGAACCAGAGTAGATATCGTCCTTTCCATACCCAGTCTCGGACAACTTGTAGGCGTGAGCGTTGTACACAGACGCTGATCCGGTGTGTCCGTAGACGCTTTGGGAGTAACCTGGTGAAAGAATTATCATGTGAAGGAAGAATAAGAATAGTCACAGGTGGAAAAGCAAAACTAGGAATAGGTTTGGCTATAGGTCGCGCCTGTATTAATGCTACTCTTAAAACAACGTAGTGTTAGGTCCAGTTTAAGACCTTTTAAGATTTTTCCAGTAATTCGATGGTATCTTCTGAGAAGTCCCTCTTTCCCATCCTACGAGCGTAGCAGTGGACCAATCCAACTCGACCAACTGTGAACAGCTTCAACACCATTACGATTTCTGTTTTGTATTGTAGGTAGGAAATTTGTAGTTTAAGCCAATGAAATAACCATATTAGGCGCACCTAAGGGAGAGTGGGCAGTGGTGCTGGCGGGGCGGTACTGGTCGTAATGCTGGGTTCGGAGAGCGTTATAGTTGTACCGCGGAGGCGGCTTCGAACACGCGTCGTAAGCATCCTCCTCGCTACCCACACTCGAAGAGTCTGAAACAATTTGTTCATCTATAAATTAAAAAATAAAACTTTCAAAAACTGTATTAAAAAATGCAGACACGAATAACTTATAAACCAGAATGAAAGATAAAAGGAATGAATGCTCGGTAACAAACGATGGAATGGCTAAATCTCCGAGTTATAATAATAGAATCATATTCTGCTTCAGGGTTTTTTTCTTCACTATAAAGTACTCTTTGCAGTGACCAAGAATGGGACTTTAGTCATTTAAAAAGGAATACATTTCAGCGCCTTCAGCCTCTCTGAAAGTTCGTGAACATTACCAATTTTTTAATTCATGCTAGCAAAGAGGAAAAAGCGAAGTAGAAATGATTATATTATTTAGAAATAGGCTTAACACTCATTCCCTTTCATTTCATTGGTACAACACCAAATAAGTAATTCAATTACATTCACATTATTCTTACGAAGAAAGAACTCTCAAAAATATAATTAGAACAAACTACAAAGCTCATGCAAGCGAATCGCGGGCAAACAAGACACCAAGCCGCGCCAAAAGGTTCTCATCCGCTTAATGCGACTTTCATAATAAAAACAACGCTGAAAGAAGACTCAGTAAGAACTATAAAAGAGTTTATACAATTAAACGTTAATTACTTTATTGTTACGTCACGAAGGCCAAAAATCTACATTTAATAATGAGTTAGAAAAAACAAAGTAATGAAAAATTTGGCGGAGCGAATTAAACTGATTAATAATGAATTAACTTCTCAGTCATAAAATAAACGCAAAAATAATAATAATAATAATAATTTATAATTAGTTATGGCCTAAATACCTACTTAATAATAATAATGTGAAGCCATATTATTTACAGAATTATTACCAACAGCTCGATCAAAGCAATGTAAACTATTCTCATTTGGGGTTAGCTCGAAACGGGTTATTTTTTTTACATGAAAAACTTCCATCAAATTAATGAACAGCCGTTATTGTAAAACCTCACTAAAATCAATATCCGTTAAAACACTTTTATTTTTAAGCCAATCAGAGTACAAAAGAGCCCTCAACACTGAACATACAATCGAAACGAACTCTTGATGTCCAGTCAAGAGTTGGACATCAACATCTTTTGTGAGAGTTCTGTCTAGTTAAGACCACTTCACTCGCTCGTTACCAATTATAATAATAAATTCTATAAAAAAGGCTTAAATTTAGCAGGTTTTACAGGTAATGGCAGTTGTTGTAAGTAACAATTATTTAAAACAAATGAATTAACGCCATTTACAGGTCTTTGCTGAAAAGATTAACTTCACTTGACTTCTGACACGAATGTTTAAGTTCATTTTATATATATATATATATATATATATATATATAATATATTATATATATATATATATATATATATATAACCACGAATGAAAAGGTCATTTTTATCGTATTATTCAAGTGTTACTCTTGTGAAATTATTATATAAACGAAAAGCAAGTACTTGAGATATATATATAAACGAAAAGCAAGTACTTGATATAGATATAGATATATATATATATATATAAAACCCTTCGGTTACCTTCCGCCCGAATTGTTCATTCTGACGAAGGTCAAGCTTTTCACTCCACCTTAGACCTACAGTTTAACGTGGAATCCGAACCACGCCCCATCAGCAGCCCAGCGCCTTAACCACTAGGCCACCTAGGGTACCCATTTATCTACCAACCATTCTTTATTGTGTGGAAGGATGAACAGCTGGGTTTTGCTGCGCGCCGGCTGCCGTCGGGTCTCGAACCCGGGGCCGATGGATTCGTAGTCAGCGACGCTAACCACTACACCACCGATATATATATATACTCAAGCATTTACTTTTCGTTTAAAGAACCATTGTTAGCCCTGAACGCATATTAAATCTTGAATAATGACCTCAGATAGAAAAATGGTACATAATTAACGTAGGGTTTAAGCGTTAAACCAATTACAAAAAATTGTTATGTGCGCATTTTTCACCCGTTGTGTTCTTTCAATCGTGTTTATTGTCCTCCAAAGGAGTGAAAATGGCTTTCGTGATTCGTTAAAACGAGCGAACGCTAATAATAATAGTTACAATGGAATGAGGAAAGAAAAAAATAAAACCAATAAAATTTTTTTTTTTTTTAAAATGGTAAAAATTTTAAGAGTTTCCCCTACGCCAAACAGTTCTTATCTAAGCACTTACGAAGGAAAATATTTGAACAAAAAATAAACCCAAAATAAAGACAAACACAAAAAAAAAAGTCCAAAGTGTTTATTTGTTTATTTGGCGTTAATTCATTTAATTTTAAATAATTATCATTGTCAGTTGTATTTATTTCAATTAATAATTATCTTTTTAATGGCGTCGTAAAAGAGGCTAGTGCTTCCCTGTCTCCCTTATCTAACCTTGCAAACACTACCTCCTACCACTACAGCTGGAGCTGGTGGTAGGAATTTGGTGGTGATAGTTTCTGAAGGGTATCACGTCACTGCAAGGATGGTGGGCTTGAATCGAGTAATGAAGGGGGGGGTGGGATAAAGATGGTGTAACGGATGGTGTCAGAGATGACCTGGAATCTATCTGGGGGCCCATTTGGTAAGATGCCAACTGGGGAGCCATCTGAAGAGGACCCAATTGCGACTCCCCTTGCCAGGGTGAACCACCTGCATTCCCTCCCCTCACTACCATATTCAGAGGGTAGGACTCCAAACTAGGTGCTGCAAAAGTATGGTAAATGATGGACCAATCAGAGAACGTGTTTCAAGGGTAATAAAGCGAGGGGAGGAATTCAAGGAAAATAAGGGAACATTCAAGGGGAGAGGTACCAAAAAAAAAAAAAGATGTACTATAAAGGGGAAAATGCTTTAAGTTTAACGGGTGTGACACGAGGCAGATCTAACTATTAAACGAGCAAACGATTACTTCGCTCACGCAGGTTCAGATACATTGATTGATTCGCATTTCAAACTTCAACTGTTTTATGTACGAGACAAAAACTAATGACTCGAACTTTCTCCATTCCTTTTTACCGAACTTCGAACGTGACACGCGAGATTATTTTTACCAAGGCTATACCGTGACTCTAGAAGACTCATTCGAGAATAACTTTCGCGGCTTAACGAGTTATTCTCAAATACTTTTACCAATGAACGTGGTTGAGAAACGTCTACGACGATCAAAAGACTCGAGAGACTGTCCTTTAATACGGTATAGCACCCATAAGGTACGTATGGTCAATACTCCGGCGAATTCCTTTTGACCCAATAGATGTACACAGCCTCGAACGGAAGACTGTAATCACGATTAGTACCTCATACAGCGTAAGAGACCGCGTGTAGATTAAAATTTCCTTAATCCGTTTTAATAGCACGATGGTATACGCTTGAAACGCGATATAATGTTTCGGATCGTGATATTAAACGCGATTCTGAAATGATACGGGTCCAAAATGTCCATTTCCAATGGCGTTACGCGGGGGATAATAATAGAAACGCGAATAATTTACCTCGAACTTTTCAATTATTAAGACTTTTCCATCATTTCGAACTGGAACAAATTTCACTCGGAAACATTTTCAGAATTCTTCAACGTATCCGAGAACTGCGTGCGCGGTCGGTCGTTTCAAATAGATCTACTCGCATTCCTGTGGTGTGTTCAAACTGGTGTATAAGCAATTGTTTTATATATATAAAATAAAATGAAATTGTACGTAAAATATGGTAACAATGGAATAACAGAGCGAGAAAAGTAATCAAGGTCTACACGCACAATTTCCCAATTCAACGTTCACATTTAGAGGAAAAGAGGCTGTTAACACCGAAAAGGGAAAAGACACGAACGGCAAAATCAAAAGAAATGTCACGAACAAATCACGAAACTTAAATGAAAAGCATTAAACTACGACATTACAAAGAGGAAAAAATTAAAAAGACTACGAAACACAAAGCAGGTAAAACGTTTGAATCAATGACTCTCAAGATTGTTTTCATCCACCCTTTTATATATATATTATAGGGTGTTTCAAAAGTCCGGCCCCACAGGGATTTCAGATTATTAATTTTTTGTTATAAGTAATCAATAGTTTTTCAGCCCTATGGGGAACCGGGCTTCTGAAAAACTATATATATATATATATATATATATATATATATATATATATATATATATATAATGTGCACGACTGGTCTATTAAAATTTGCAATATAACTGTTAATTTCTTATTTTTTAGCTCAATATTAAATAAATAATAATATAGAATGGAAACGACTCGAGTATGAGAAGTCTCCGAAAATAACTTGCTGGAGGGAAAAGGGCAAGTCACAAGACCCCCTTAAGGACAATTTCTAATGACAAACGAGGGAAAATTAATTTGAATGAGAACAAAACATGAACAAACATGGAACAAATTCTGAAATAATAAAACTAAAGTGTATGTAACATCGTGTGTGTGTGTGTGTGTGTGTGTGTGTGTTAAATTTAATACTAACAGCCTAATGATACAACGACAAAATTAATAGTATTGCCGCCTTCTATCGTGAACCCATTCTAACACGAGTGGGTTCGGTGCTTATGCATTTAAATGGCCGCAGTGTAAAAAATGTGAAACCAAAGCTCCCACGGTGAATGTACAAATAATACATTCGATTCCTTCTGCCTTTACTCCAGCTCACACAGTTCGAACTCAAAGAAAATTTCTAAATGCCCTTCTCATGACGAGGGCGCGACCTCATGTCGGTAGACAAGGCCGTAATCGTAATGGGATTCACCGAATCACCAACATGGGCAAATATTGTACCCAATATAAGCAATAAATTTATAAAAATCTCAAATTTGAACGTAATACAGAATATAATTATATATATAACCATTCGTGCATCTGCATGCCAAAGATATAAAATAGAGTATGTAACCAGAGCATACTTGTACACAGTAACTATCGTAGATCTAAATGTGTTTAAAGATAAAATTAAATACAAAATATTTAATTTTGGTACTCGTAATTCCAGAACTCAAAAACGCAGACAAAATGCTTAAGTTAACCCATAAAGATGCCATTTTATATTCAAAGATATCTATCTAAACTACCAATCTATTACCATGTACCATTATAATATATATTTATATATATATCAGGGTGACCCTTATTTACGAACTTTCTACTTTTTATTGGGGCATCTCGGGGATTTGTGAGGATTGGTGAAAAACTGATGTGGGTCAATTTTTGTGCAAAATACATTCAAATTTAAAGGTCGCTACCAAGATTTCAAAATTTTATCCTGTACCATGTTTCAACGGTTTAGTTTGGTTTTTCCGTTGAAGCGAGATCAGTTTTGATTTATTTAATTTATTTCTGGAATGGATAAATACATATTTAATAACTTACTCGCTCCTCTCTCTCTTCGGATTAAGTCAACTTTTTGTAACGTAAGAAACCTTTTTTTGTATAAAAGGTTAAAAAGAATTTAAAAAAAGAAGTAAATTTAAGCCTAAAAGGATGCTCGCTACATATTGGTAACCTTTCAAATACACGCATTCGTAACTTAACCCTGTATGGTTAAGTTATGAATGCGTTAAAGGGTTAAATTAGATATTAGATAGTAGTAATGTTTTTATTATTTGAGGAAACAATATAGGGATTTAGAATTTCGGAAGCCTTCATTAAAGTGATAAGCTAATATATATTTTCTTTTGTAATAATCATTGTTTGAATTCCGAAAAATAAACTGAATAGGTATCATTACTAATACTAACGGTGTTTATTGCATCCTTTTCTAGAACCTCAACTCTGTATCGGGTGGCCATTTCCAAATTTTCAAAAAGGAGGACACTGCGTATGTGGCCGTACGTTAACATATAACTGAAAGAAATGAATATTCATTTTCACTCCTTTGGCAGACTGACTGTCCGACTCAGTCATGAAATTGAAAACAAATGCGGCTTATCAGCAGTGTTGCCAACTACATATAATAAAAATACGTTAACGGTTATTATGGCCTTCAGTACCCGCTATTTTAAGTGTACCTGAGGTAATTTATATAATTCTTTTTAGCCAGACCCCAAAAAGGACAAATTAACGTCGGCTCAAGGTGGCTCCGGATGGAGGACAGAGTGCTCAAAAGGCGGACTGTCCGGCCTAAAGCCTTTTATTTTGTTTATTATTTGGAACTATGCAAGATTTTTCTGAAATACATAATCAGTTATTTGACGTAACGGATAAAGCTATTATTTCTTTTACCTTCCAGCTTTCGGATTCTCTACTTTACTAATGTCAATGCTTTGTTCTCTTCAAAGGTTCGAAATAAATACATCTGTGTATCATGGCTAGTTCTAAGTAGACTCGGAAGGCCACGAATATTTGGCTTTGTAGGCCCTCGCCAAGCCCAGTTCACTGGCACGAAGTTTCCATCCAAAAGAGAAGTGGTGGCTCTCTTTTTTTCACTATCATCTGACTGAAAAGACGGTTCGTTCAAGTGCCTCCTTCCTCTGTTTCAGATGCAGTTCTGGAGGTGTGGGACAGAGCTAAGATTCCTGCGCGGCTCAAGAACCACATAGTTGACAAGGTTGAGAAATCCTTTGACTAGTGGAAAAAACTCGATAAAGAAAATAAGGCAAACCAGTTGGACACACTGAAGGCCAGATAGGAGACCCTCAAAGAGAACCTAGATTATCTCTCTGACGTTGCCCACACCGGCACTGGAGATAATTCGAAGAGGACAAGACGTTCCTCCTGGCGCAGAGAAAAAAATGTCTAGGCAAAATGGGAGCTGTGGACACCACTTTGGCCAGAAAGGAGGAGAGGAAGAAGTGCAGTAACGACGCGTCAAAGAGAAACAGCGTCAGAAAGATGGAGATGGGACATTGACCCTGACCAGCTCATCTAGTACTGATGGGACTGATACCGATGACAAAAACTTCGCTGATCCTTGTCCCTCCACACCTAGGCCATCTGTGCCCCCGAAGCGAGCTCGAGCAACCTTTCCCAGTCCTGGATGGGACCGAAAGGCCACTTTTCTCTTGACTTCAGCCACGGATTGTTTGGGTCATGACATCTCAGGCTTGAATTTAAACCGTTCATCGATTCAGAAGCAGCGAGCGAAACTCCAGGAGGAAATTGCACTGATAATTATCAAGGAGTCATTCGATCCGACCCATCCCTTGACCGTACAATGGGATGGAAAGCTGCTTACAGATGTGACCAGGAGTGAGATTGTGAATCGACTCTCGATTTTTGTACGTTTGAAAGAGGAGAGGAGCAACTTATGGGAGTTCAAGCTGGAACGTGAAACTGGTGTGGCGATGGCTACTGCAGTGGAAAAGGCAATCCGATCCTGGAAGAATGAAAACATGGTACGAGCCAAGTGCTTCGATACCACGGCCTCGAATATTGGGAAGACGAATGGACCCTGTGTCCTTCTTGAAAAGAAGTTGGAGAAAAGCTCGCTCCCGGCTGTAGACATCGCATCTTCGAGGCTGTGCTCGAGGCAATCTTCTCAACTCGCATGGGGACATCAAGTGGGCCAGATATCTTGCTCTTCAATCGATTTCGGGATAAGTGGGGATTCCGGGACAAAGAAAAGTTCCAAACTGCGATGGATGACGATACTTTAGCTTCCGCTGTCTCGGATATCCGTGACGAAATTCTTGCTTTCATTGAAGAAATGCTCCGGGCTCAGGAACCCAGAGATAACTATAGGGAACTCTTGGCGTTGGTGACAATTTATCTCGGACGCCACTTCCAGGAGCGATGCATCGTGCTAGGTGGATGACGAAAACCATCTACGCTCTCAGTCTTCATGTTCCAAGACCAGTTTAACCTCATGGTCAGAGAGAAGGGCGCGATGCGAGGAATTTGCATTGTCGTGTTTACCATTTACATCAAAGCATGGTGTCTGCTCCGAGGAACGACCTACAGTAACTCCAGGCTCTTCAAACCTACAAGACCTCGGATCCATAGGTGGCGAACACCACAGTGAAGGAGTTCATTCGCCACCTTTGGTATTTATCTGAAGAGCTCGTCGTTCTCGCCTTCTTCAACGACGATCTGTCCGTGGAGATCAAGTTCTCGACAACCACAAGAATGAGATCTTGAAGAGGAATCATGCAAACAGCTCCAAATTGTCAATGATATTGTGGAATGCGGTGTGGCCCTCATGGAAGAATTCAATCGGCTTCACACCACAGACAAGTACCAAAAACAGTACCTTTATTTGATGGTCAAGGAGCACAGGAAGAAATTTCTTGATGCCAAAAAGAGCACCATCATGAAAGCTGGAGGAGCGAGTGTTGTGTGATTTTGTAACATGGGAGCATATTAGTAGCTCCTAGCAATTTATTTTCCTAAAGTTCTATAGTAAATTTGTGCATTTTTTTTCCTCCCCCTTTTCATTGAATGTTTCAGAGAGATTTGCATCACGTATGCAGCTTTGTGTTTTGGTAGCTCGCTGTACGTATGATGCACACACTATACAACACACATAACAGGAGCAGAAACTTCAAAGGACAGTAGCGGGTGCTACTGTAGTATGCGGTCTACCTACGATTGGTTAGGTTTAATCATGATATTTTCGTTAAAACTAACGAAAATATCATGACTAAACCTAACCAATCGTCAAGGGCGATTGACAATGGGATGTAAACAAACAATTAGTAAAAAGATAAGAAGCTATAATTAAAAGGTAGACCGCATACTACAGTAGCACCCAGTAGCGACCCCTTAACATGCTTTCATTCCTTTCAAATTTTGTGTACGTTAGGTTTTAGTCAATCCTCGTATATGTACGGGGTGCCCCAAAAGAAATTACTATTTTCGACTTTTACCCCCTGAATAAGAGCCACCCTAAAATATATTATAATCAATCTACCATTACATTACTAAATAGCACCAACAGTGATAAACTATTTTATCGGTACTAGTGTACATACGATAGTTGCTCATGCCAAAATGGAATAAGAATGTAAAAAATAAATGTCTTCAATTGTTGAATTAAGTTGAGAAATTGCTAAAATGGCGAATCTAAACTGCGAATTCGGTGTTTGAAAACTATTTTCTTAAATAGCATAAACCACTGCCTCGTAAATACATGTAGGAAAAGTTGGAGGAAAGGTCTAATATATGCTTCCTATAAGGAAGCCAAATATGAATCTTCGATTAGGAGTGAATAAGACGAGGGAAGACGAGTGCAAGGGGAAGAGGTAAAAAACGAGATCGAAGGGGGGGAAGAGGTAAAAAACGAGATCGAAGGGGGGGAAGAGGTAAAAAACGAGATCGAAGGGGGGGAAGAGGTAAAAAACGAGATCGAAGGGGGGGAAGAGGTAAAAAACGAGATCGAAGGGGGGGAAGAGGTAAAAAACGAGATCGAAGGGGGGGAAGAGGTAAAAAACGAGATCGAAGGGGGGGAAGAGGTAAAAAACGAGATCGAAGGGGGGGAAGAGGTAAAAAACGAGATCGAAGGGGGGGAAGAGGTAAAAAACGAGATCGAAGGGGGGGAAGAGGTAAAAAACGAGATCGAAGGGGGGGAAGAGGTAAAAAACGAGATCGAAGGGGGGGAAGAGGTAAAAAACGAGATCGAAGGGGGGGAAGAGGTAAAAAACGAGATCGAAGGGGGGGAAGAGGTAAAAAACGAGATCGAAGGGGGGGAAGAGGTAAAAAACGAGATCGAAGGGGGGGAAGAGGTAAAAAACGAGATCGAAGGGGGGAAGAGGTAAAAAACGAGATCGAAGGGGGGAAGAGGTAAAAAACGAGATCGAAGGGGGGGAAGAGGTAAAAAACGAGATCGAAGGGGGGGAAGAGGTAAAAAACGAGATCGAAGGGGGGAAGAGGTAAAAAACGAGATCGAAGGGGGGGAAGAGGTAAAAAACGAGATCGAAGGGGGGGGGGGAGAGGTAAAAAACGAGATCGAAGGGGGGGGGAAGAGAAATAAAAAACGAGATCGAAGGGGGGAAGAGAAATAAAAAACGAGATCGAAGGGGGGGAAGAGGTAAAAAACGAGATCGAAGGGGGGGAAGAGTTAAAAAACGAGATCGAAGGGGGGGAAGAGGTAAAAAACGAGATCGAGGGGGGGAAGAGGTAAAAAACGAGATCGAGGGGGGGGAAGAGGTTAAAAACCGATCGAGGGGGGGGGGAGGTAAAAACCGATCGAGGGGGGGGAGGTAAAAACCGATCGAGGGGGGGGGGAGGTAAAAACCGATCGAGGGGGGGGGGAGGTAAAAACCGATCGAGGGGGGGGGAGGTAAAAACCGATCGAGGGGGGGGGAGGTAAAAACCGATCGAGGGGGGGGGGAGGTAAAAACCGATCGAGGGGGGGGAGGTAAAAACCGATCGAGGGGGGGGAGGTAAAAACCGATCGAGGGGGGGGGGAGGTAAAAACCGATCGAGGGGGGGGGGAGGTAAAAACCGATCGAGGGGGGGGGAGGTAAAAAACGAGATCTCGAGGGGGGGGGTAGGTAAAAACGAGATCGGGGGGGGGGTAGGTAAAAACGAGATCGCGGGGGGGGGAAGAAGCGAGATAGAGGGGGGGGGAAGAAGCGAGATAGAAGGGGGGGGGAGAAGCGAGATAGAGGGGGGGGGAGAAGCGAGATCGAGGGGGGGGGGGGAGAAGCGAGATCGAGGGGGGGGGGGAGAAGCGAGATCGAGGGGGGGGGGGGAGAAGCGAGATCGAGGGGGGGGGGAGAAGCGAGATCGAGGGGGGGGGGGAAAGAAGCGAGATCGAGGGGGGGGGAAAGAAGCGAGATCGAGGGGGGGGGAAAGAAGCGAGATCGAGGGGGGGGGGGAAAGAAGCGAGATCGAGGGGGGGGGGGAAAGAAGCGAGATCGAGGGGGGGGGGAAAGAAGCGAGATCGAGGGGGGGGGGGAAGAAGCGAGATCGAGGGGGGGGGAAGAAGCGAGATCGAGGGGGGGGGGAAGAAGCGAGATCGAGGGGGGGGGGAAGAAGCGAGATCGAGGGGGGGGGGAAGAAGCGAGATCGAGGGGGGGGGGAAGAAGCGAGATCGAGGGGGGGGGAGAAGCGAGATCGAGGGGGGGGGGAGAAGCGAGATCGAGGGGGGGGGGGAGAAGCGAGATCGAGGGGGGGGGGGAGAAGCGAGATCGAGGGGGGGGGGGGGAAGAAGCGAGATCGAGGGGGGGGGGAAGAAGCGAGATCGAGGGGGGGGGGAAGAAGCGAGATCGAGGGGGGGGGGAAGAAGCGAGATCGAGGGGGGGGGAAGAAGCGAGATCGAGGGGGGGGGGAAGAAGCGAGATCGAGGGGGGGGGGGAAGAAGCGAGATCGAGGGGGGGGGGAAGAAGCGAGATCGAGGGGGGGGGGAAGAAGCGAGATCGAGGGGGGGGGAAGAAGCGAGATCGAGGGGGGGGAAGAAGCGAGATCGAGGGGGGGGGAAGAAGCGAGATCGGGGGGGGGGAAGAAGCGAGATCGAGGGGGGGGAAGAAACGAGATCGAGGGGGGGAAGGGGAGGCTCCGAGCGCGCCCCTATCTCTCTTCCCTCACAACAACAACGCCACAAACGGTTCGTTTAAAGGTTGCAGACCTGTTAAGAGAAGCCCTCAGAGACGGAGGGAAATTTAATACCATTCACAAGAAGGGAAATCGGAGGGGGGATGTGCGAAGAGATCAAAAGGGAGTGGAGTGAGAAGAGGAATGAGAGAGGAGAGTTACAACAAACTGAAAGGAAGTCCTTAACGAACGAGGTTGATTGAAGCAGTGCACAAAGTAATGAAATTAATAAAAGTGAAGGCTGACAATGGTGAAGCAAACAAGTTAGTGAAAGAGGAGATTGGAGGCGGAGGAAGAAAGGCAAAAAACGGTCGTTGTTATAACACAAAAAGGGGAAAGAAAAATAGCAAGATGAAATGAATTAAAAATGGGGAATCACAGAAATGAAAGAAGACGCACAAAACGTAGCCTTTTTTAACCCTATAATAACGCAAGGTTTTAAGATAAATAACACTTCTATTAAATGAAATTTACAAATTAAACACGCAAATGAACCCTCCTGAAAACCTATTAAACCGGCGGCTAATAAACATTAACGGACGACTGCTGTAATAAAGAAAATAGATGATAAAGGTGAGAACGATAATTAATAGTGTTAAGATAATAATAATTATAATAACGCTAAAGAATGCAAACTATAATAACTGACTCTTCCTACCTCCATCCACTGAATCTTTTCTCGATTGGGCAATTCGGTGCGGGTTGAAAATGTATTCATAAATAAGGGAGGCCGTTATTCCCCCCAAAATGGGGGCTACCCAATAAATCTGAAAAAAAAAGACATTTAAAAATAAATCTACTTCACATTTTCGTTATTAACCACATTCGCCACACAATATAGTATACATTTACCGCACTGTATCATTGTCTGAATACATTTAAGCACAAATACGAAAGCGGACGGTAAGATTTTACTTCGATTATATCCTAATACAAATTAATACAAAGTTTAAAATTCCTTCTCAACAGAATAATTTATCAACACGATCTATATATTTATAATAATTAGAAAACTTATTCCGCTTTAAGACTTAATTTCCCACGAGAAACTTCATGACTGGAAGCCGAAGGGCAGCTTCCAACCCTCAAAATCCTTTAAACTGTAAATAAATCGACACATGGACATCACACGACACTTATTCCTTTCGCAAAAACACGAGTTGCCATCCAATAACAAGACCAAAGGGGAAGAAGTGTGTGTGTGTGTGTGTGTGTGTGTGTGTGTGTGTGTGTGTGTGTTCTTTTGTGAGGGAACACGTTTGGTACCTCAGAACATTAAAAAAATATATACGAAATCTTAAACATTTTTATTGTCACAAAAAGATATGTTGGTCCTGATTAGGTTACGCGAGTTAAGGTTTAGTTTTGTTAGGTTAGGCTAGACTAACGTGTACCTCACCTTCGAGCCGTCAACTGCGTTCAAAATACTTGTCACGCCCTTGTCCGTTCGATGGCACTAAGGTTGCGTTAAATTACGTTTGGTTAATTATTTTGTTAGTTATATCGATTTAAAAAAGCCGGTACTTCGCTTATTTGGCTCTCATATATTATATATATATATATAACCTTTGGTTAGCTTCCGCCCGAATTGTTCATTCTGACGACGGTCAGGCTTTTCACTCCACCTTAGACCTACAGTTTAACGTGGAATTCGAACCACGCCCCATCAGCAGCCCAGCGTCTTAACCACTAGGCCACCTAGGGTACCCATTTATCTACCAACCACTTTCTTTCTTTATTGTGTGGAAGGATGAACAGCTGGGTTTTGCTGCGTGCAGGCTGCCGTCGGGTTTCGAACCCGGGGCCGATGGAGTACTGTATAAATAAATAATGTAAACCCACATTCCCTGACGAGGTGTACTTCTGAATACACGAAAGGCCTTGGAATCAATTTTCTTTTTCCTTGTGGATTTACATCATTCATTCATTTCACGTGTTTAAGTGTGAAATTCATCCCATATATATATTTTTTTTTAAAACTCGCACACTATTGAGCAAAGAGGATATATATCTACATTTATATATTAGCCTCGGTAGTGTACTGGTTAACATCGCTGACTACAAATCCACCGGCCCCGGGTTCGATTCCGGACGAAAGCAGCCGGCGCGCAGCTTACCCAGCTGTTCATCCCTCCAGATAAATAGGTACCCTGGGTGGCCTACTAGTTAAGACACTGGGCTACTGAGATCAAGTAAGGGCAAGGACGTTATAATTTCTGACCGCCCATTGTGGGTGGATTCCACGTTAGGCTGTAGGACCAAGGTGGAGAACAAACTTAACCTTCGTCAGAAGAAACAATTCGAGCGGAAGCAAAACCAAGGTGTGTGTGTGTGTGTGTGTATAAAATCTTTCGTTCTTTGCTCAATAGTGTGCGAATTTTTAATTTTTATTTTTAATTCCAAGAGAAGAATCGACGGTTGTTGATCTTTGAAGTGTTATCAATCGACCATTGAGCCAGTGTTTTAATGAAGAGGAGGAGGAGAGGCTTAAAGAGGAAGAATTCACAAGGAGGAAGAATTTAGTGGCACCGGTGTAAGAATTAAGAATGAGAATAGTTGAATGTGAGAACGAAGAAGAATTTCTGAAAATGTCTGGCAAAGGAATTTTGCTATAAAAATTATACGTCCCACAAAACATTTAAAATTAAAAGAATTAAAAACTTAAAAGAAATTAAAAATTTAACGGCATAAACGCCAATAATACTCGTAAAATCTTAATAAAAGTGTTGAAAATCGATATAGTGTGGTTCACTATGAAAAATAATGTTCAGATTTAAAGAAAACGATCGAAAAATGTTTGCAAAATAACAATTTTACCACTAATCCACTTTTACCCCTTTGAGACTAAACTACGTACGACGTACTAATGATCACCACAGACTAATTTAACTACGTAACGTCGTACAATCTTAATTTTCACGCCCGCATTTAAATGGGCGTAAAAGAAACGTAGTCTGTGGGACATACGTACATACATACATACATTCCGCCCGCACACGCAGGCGGGTTGAAGAAATGAACGCGAAAGGGTTTGCTTCGGTCACTCTGCATTTTCTTTTCTCTTTGGATTTGACCAAGCACGTTCCACGCATGTATCAAAACTTGATAAAAACCTACTTCAAGTTTTGACCCAATTTCAACTTTTGAATTCCTTTATGTCCTTAATTGTATTCTTCTGATAACGAAGTACGAAGAAGAAAAGATCAAAAACCTCGTTTCAAAACTGCGTGAACTGAATTCAGTTATAAGTCCCAAGCGTTATTTTTAACGCCATTTCGGCTTCAACGAGTGATCCGAGACTGTTCGGCGGTGCTTTTCAACTTAATAAAGTTACAATCTTCTCACGCGTCGTCACTTTGATTCAATTAGTTCTATTACGGCTTTATATATTCATACAGGGAAGTCCGTTTGGTTGTTGCATCGGCTCACAATAAATAAATAAATAAATAAATAAATAAAATAAATAAATATATATATATATACACACATATAAATGTGTATATGTATCATATTAACGCAGTTAATATGAAGTGAGAATGAGTAAACAGCAAAATGTTGAAATGGATGGACATTTTTTTTTTAAATGCCAAATACAACGCCCAACTAAGCCACACACATGTAGTTCAGAGTGTACACGTGTAAGAAATGGCTAATGGAATATGGGTGTGGTTACACTGGCCATGACTATAAAGCCATGTTAAGCCATATGTCCAAACTTGATATCTTCACTAGATGTAGACTCATCCTATCGATCAGAACTTAATAAAATTGACTCATCCTTATCCAAACGGCTAAGTCACACACACACACACACACACACACACACACACACAGTGGCGTTCATAAATATTCGTACAGAGAAATATTTTGGTTATATTCGTCTTTATCTTTTGTACCATGCATACGATAGTTATGAAAAGTTTACCTTTCGCTTAGAAAAATTTATCAATATAAAATTAGTTTAACTCCAACATACTGTATAATGTAAAACATCAAAACAATTTGAGAAAAATAAACAAAAGTTAAAATGCAAAAGTTTTCGTACATTTATTTATAAAATTATTTAATACTGCGTGTTCACCTTAGGCTTGAGGAATTTAAAATTTTTATCAGTAGTTGGCTGTTTACCGATTAGAAACTGTTGGCAATTTTGAATTCTAGAATTTTCCCTGTGAATCTTCATGGAAGACGGATGACTACGAACCATTAGTAAGCTATGGGTTGTCGTGGTAAAAATATAGTCTACAGATATTAGATATCTGTTATTGCCGCGCACGAGTCTGGAAAGAGTTATAGGAAGATAGAACAACAACTTCGAATTCCATTATGATGGTTGTTATACTCAATGTTACAGTTATAAAGAAATGGAAAAGCTTTGGAACAACCAAAACTCTACCAAGGTGTGGACGACCTCGCGAGATTTCAGAACGTACAGCTAGACGGATTGAAAGAATGGCCACTACGAATCCACGAGTGACTGCGGATGATATTTGCCAAACATTAAGACTGTCTAATATTGATGTCCATCCTTTATTGTACGTCGTACATTGAGAAAGAATGGTCTGCGTGGAAGAGTTGCACGAAGAAAACCTCATCTACGAAAAGCGCGCAAAGAAGCTCGTTTAAAATACACCATGGATCATCAAAATGATTGATTTGCATTCTGGAAGAAAGTTCTCTGGACAGACGGGACAAAAATTGAATTATTCTGGAACAATGAGCAATGGTATATTTGGCGAAAATAAAACGCTGCAAAATCGAGGAAAAACAAACATCCTTCCTACAGTTAAGCATGGCGGTGGTGGTTTACTTATTTGTTGATGCTTTAGTGCTTCTGTCAGGAAAGCTCGTTGTTATCAATGGGATCTTGAATTCGAAGAGAAATATCAGGAAATTTTAGAAAAAAATATATTGCCTCAGTTCGGGAGTCGCGAATGACTCGCAGTTGGGTACTGCAACAAAATAATGATCGAAAACATAAAAGTAAGAGCACCAGCAAAAGAAGGCAAGCTTCTCGAATGACCCAGTCAAAGCTCTCCAGAAGAAAAATCCTTCGCATCTGAATGAATTCCAACACTTTTCTTAGAAGAATGGACTAAAATTTCTACCGATATATGTCGAAGCATCGTAGAAAAATACCCAAAACGAATTATTGAAGTCATTCAAAGCAAAAAGGCGGGGCACAAAGTAATAATATTTAAGTAAATGTATGAAAACTTTTGCATTTAACTTTATCATTTTCCTCAAATTCTTTGATGTTTTACATTATATGATGGAGCTGAACTAAATTTTTTATTTGTTAAAGTTTTCCAAACGGACAGTAAACTTTTCCCAACTATCGTATGCATGGTACAAAAGATAAAGACGAATATAAATGAAATATTTCTCTGTACGAATACTTATGACGCAACTATACGAATGGTTTACAGTTTACACTTTACATGAATGTGGATATGATCTCAAGATTACCCCTTCGACCTTTATTAAACTCGAATTTGTGTAGTGCAGACCTTGTTTATTCAGACTTTGTGGAAATGATAAACTATATTCGCATTCCACAACGTTGCAGACTTGTCAGATTAACTTAACCTAAGGGGGGAGGGGGGTTGACCAGGCATTCACACTGATTTACTTCCGTTCGTTCGACAAACTATCGTATATTCCAAAAATCTAACCCAGCCTAATCGTTCGCTAATTACATTAATTTAATCAGTCAACAGTATGTATCATATATACTGTACAATATGCAAAAAACCACTTTTTTCTACGTGAAGGTCAAAATATGAAAATATGAAAACCGAGGAGGATGCAGTGGGCATCGAAACTGTTGTGGAAATAAACTCTGTCTATTAGAGTGGGTTTTTATTTTCATACTAGTTTACCTCGTGCAGAGTCAACCTTACGCGAGTCTACTTTATTGCAGGGTTAGACTTATGCGCGTGTATATCTTGTAAACGTCGACTTTACGCATATATACTTTTTGAGATTCGACTTGATTACGCTGTCCCTTTTTAGTTTGTTCAAGCTTTCGGAAAGCTACTCGTATAAAACTCATTTTTTTAAACTACCTGAGCTGACCAAGTGAATTATAAGTACAGTATTATTCACTTTTGGTATTTAACAGTAGTCAACTTTATTTCTCTTCTTCCCGAGAGAGAGAGAGAGAGAGGAGAGAGAGAGAGAGAGAGAGAGAGAGAGAGAGATTTCACTTAAACACGTGGAAAGAATGAAATGATGCATACCCAAAAAGAAAAAATATTCCAAGGCCTTTCGGTGTATTCAACAGTACACCTCATCAGGGAATCCCTGACGAGATGTACTGTTGAATACACGAAATGCCTTGGAATAATTTTTTTTTTCTTGTGGATTTGCAATATATATATATTATATATATGTATAAGGTTGACGAAAGTAAATAAATACCTTTATTTTCCCCCAAAAAATTATTTGATTGAATAAGTTAATTGAATGATTAAATGGAAAGGGCAACGGAACTCTTTCAAATATATTGATTCCATTAATGTTATCAAATAAAAAAAATTCTTGAAAAACTAAAGTTGTCTATTTACTTTTGTCAACCGTGTGTGTGTGTGTGTGTGTGTGTGTGTGTGTGTGTGTGTGTGTGTGTGTGTAATATTAGAACTGCGCAGAAGTGAATTTTAATAAAGCGAAAGTGAATTTAAATTTGAGGAAAGGATATTTGATTGACTGAAATTGGGATTGACCCAGAAAATTTGAAGTTATTTTTAGTCAGTTCCGCGACTGTGTCGCTTTTTGAATGAATTGCCATATCTTTCATGAAAATGAAATAAAATTAGACGAGAGTTCGGGACGGGAGACGGATCCTGTCTAAAAACCAACCTCTTACGAGCTTTTCTCTCTCGATGTACCGAGCAATTTCAAAGAAAGAAAGAAAATAAAAGAAAAACCAAAGCTTCGCTCATTTTGATGTTACGAATTGCAAACGCGGAGAGGGCAACGCCATTCATGCGAGCGTTAAAAAGGAAAGCGGCAATTGTAAAAGCGTTTCTTTCTCCTTCGTCGACCCACTAACTTCAAAACTGTTTAAAACGAACGCGTCTCCGTCATTGCATACGAATGCGTGACAACAAAATAAACGAGTAAAACATCTCATCCAATTCTCAACGAGATAATTAATGCAATTCTAGAAACTGAAACTGCTTCCATTCTCAACAGCCGAATTCCTTTGGTGTGACGTAGTTTGCATTATCGGCGCATCAAACACGCAAAAAAATGCAGTTATATTTCATTCCATACCAGTTAAAATAGAGGTCAAACTCATCTTGCAAAAATGACGTGCAAAACTAATGAACAATGTATTAACCATTATTATTATTATTATTATTTATATATATATATATATAAGAGAGAGAGAGAGAGAGAGAAATATATATGTTTGCACATTCACACTGAGGTCAAATTACAGCCAAGATGAACTCATGAGATGCTCCGTTTAACTAATCATCATAATCACACTATTTCTTCATCTCTCATCATTCTATTAAATTACATTACTATATTAATTAATTTCTTACTCATTATTAATTTATATATATATATATATATCTTATCTTGCACGTTAAGTGCTTGTGGAGATAAGAATTTTAATCTTTAATGTCATAATATGTGTGTGTGTGTGTGTGTGTGTGTGTACACAGTCAGTTCCTGAAACTCGGCTAAATACGAAGGCTTACACACACACACACACACACACACACACTGCAATAAACCATGTAACAAAAGTCTCGAATGTAATCTTGTTTCTTATCGCAATAAAAACATGTTCAATAAAGAAAATAACCGATTAATCATTAATAAATCATAAAACCTTCGCTATACAAAACATGCATAAATATACTACTTGTGTGTGTGTTTGCTTAAAGTGACCCAGGGGTGGGGAAACTTTCAGTACCAAGGGCGAAAATCGACAACATAAACACCTCCGCGGGCGTCTGGCAAATTTAAGCTTATATACAGCGTGTCCCAAAGAAATGTATACCCCTTTGTTCGATAATACCAGCTATGAGGATAATAAATATATTAGTTTTTATATGTTTTTAATAAAGAATTTTCTCCTGAATCTAAATATGTAATTATTTTTAGTAAAAATTGAAGAACAAAAGCGTTACAGATGTTTAAATTATAATTATTATTTTCGAGACTTCATGTGCGATATTTTCTAATATTTTAACAGACTGTTTTGAGATACTTATTTTTTAGTGTTGATATTGAAGCATAAATGTTGTAATTATTAGTTAATTCAAAAAATTTACAAATTCCATGGTTAAATGACACTTTATCTAAGATGTTCGACGTCTTCCAGAACGTTGTTTTTGTAAGTTTTGCACAGTGCCGTCGGTTTCAAACTTATCTCGTATACGTGCAAAAATATTAGAAAATATGGCACATGAAGTCTCGAAAATAGTAATTATAATTTAAACATCTGTAACTTTTTTGTTTTTCAATTTTTAATAAAAATAATTACATATTTAGATTCAGGAGAAAATTCTTTATTAAAAAACATATAAAAAGTAATATATTTATTATCCTCATAGCTGGTATTATCGAACAAAGTGGGTATACATTTCTTTGGGACACGCTGTATATAAGATGTATTTTAAAAAGCTATTTGCTGGGCTGTAAATAAATAATTTTTAGTAAATAATAAATACCTAAGCGGGCGAATTGAAATTAGCTCGTGAGCGAAATTTCGCCCGCGGGCGAGGGTTTCCCCACCCCTAGCCTTAAACGAAGATAAAGAAGCTAAAATTGAAACTGAAACCTTTTCAAAAAGTAAAACTCTTCCGGGAAAATTTGCCCAAATTTATTCTGATTCGTAATTACATCAAAATCGAACAGAATTCTCTCTCTCTCTAAAAATAAACTATGAGAGTATTGAGTATTCAGTACTTTGTCTAGCCTAAGATTAAAACATAACATAACTTTGCAGGAGTTCGCTTGCACGATGTCTGTGAGCATGCTAAACATAGTTATTTCTATATTCTCCACTTTCCTGTAAAATTCCCTTGGCTACTTTTCCAGGGTCAAGGTATTTTCTTCAACCTTTTTCCGTACCTGCCTCTGGCAGGGAGGGAGCGGAGGGTGGGGAGAGAGCCTTATACTTTTCTATCCAGTTTTCTACTACTGCTAGGATAGTTGAAACAAAAATAAACTAGTTTAATAACAGGAACCTCCCAGAGTGGACCGGAAGGTCTTTGAGGCTTCCTCTTGTCCTTGTAACTCCTTGTAACTCACTCTCTCTCTCTAACAAAATACACGCATACATACATGCATTCATTTATTTAATTACTTATTATTGTATATTATGTTCATTATACAATAAAATGAAATGACCTGTGGTTCGGATGAATGCGTGTGTTGGGGGCAGGGGGAGGTTGTTGTTGTTGTTGTTGTTTAACCTCCTTCGTAACGACAAAGGTTACGCGCGGAGGGGACCTACAGTTTTACGTGAAATCTGAACCGCGGGTTGCTACATCATCTGGACGCGGAGCCTGGTCTCGCATCCAACTACTACCCAAACCGAACACGTCGCTTAACTTCGCTGATCGATAGGAAACGGTGTTGCGACACGACCACGAACGAGGTAGCCTAAATCGGATAAGAGAATGAGTCGATTATTTACCGAATCAGTTCCTCTTTCACCCTCGATGCTTAAAGCTTAATCGGAACGAGGGAAAATTTTCACACGCTGTATACAGTACAGGAATATATACTTGTATATTTTCTTTTATGCAAAAAGGAGGAACCAAGGGCGAATGACCGCAAAAAGATTGAAAATACCGATTAACTCTCGCGTTAGAAAGTTAGAAAGAAAAGGAATGAGAATGTATTGAAAGTGTGGTACTACGTGCTCTCCTTAAATGAGAAGGCACGCAGTTAGGGAGTTCAGAATAGCGTCATAACAGCGATAGTAAGAAGAGAGCGAGGCAACATTGCGGCGAAGAGAAAAGGATTGAAGACAACAAGAGTCGGAATTGAGACGAAAAGCCGTTGAATTCATCCGATCAAGTAGGGCTGTGTGGGTTGAGCCACCCTACACGTAAGAAGCGTACTCCAAACAGAAGTGGACACGACCCTTGTACAGACAGCAGTTGAAATAGGGGTGAAGAAACTGTGGAGCCGGTACAGTACACCTAACCTCTTAAGGTACGTTTACACAGTATCACCTGTAGCCAAAAATCTTAACGTTACTGCTAGTCTCTCGGCTGGTGAAATAGTCTTTCGGAACATAGTATCGTTTTTCACTATTATTGAGAATATGTAATATGTGATCTTTCCAGGAAAGATCATGATAAAAAGAAACACCAAGAATGTTAAGAGAAGAGGGAGGATCGAGTTGTGTATTGTTGAAGGCATGTGGGTCTGTGTCCGTATACGCGAGGCTTCGACTTGAAATCTAATCTGGGTGCCAACGAACAGAGAAGGGCGTGATAAGCGCTTCCGTCGCAATCTAGCCTAGCCTAGCCTAGCCTAACCAGGAAGAACATCTTTTTTTCCGACAGCAAAAATGTTCCCAAATTTTTTATAAAATTTTTTAAAGTTCCGGAATTCGAGGTATCAAAAGGGTTACCTCACAAAAAAAATTACCCGACTACATCTATGAATTATCGCGATACACACACACACTTACTTATGCCCCGTTGCCAACACGCGCACAAAGTATTTCACAAAGAGTTACTTGTTTGCGCATTACATGAACAAAATCGAGTTTCGTAATGTCAACGTTGGACCTTATGCAAGTCGGCTCTCTTCCAGATCGACTTTTTCCAGTATAAGAATTTCAAATCGAAAGTTTGTTTAATATTTTAATTGAAAGTGACTAACCCATACTATGGTGGTTACTCCCTGGCCCTGGCTCACCAGTTCTAAATTCCCCGAGGTTTTCTGAATCCCCCCCCCCACCCCGACACTCACAGACTCAAATATGGAGGAAGAGAGATCATGAAGACAATCTTTATCTTCATCAAAATCCTTTTCCAGACCCATTTTGAAATTCCAATTTTTCCATGATTTCCAGGTGAACAGCCACCATACATACATACATTTCGGATCTTCAATGAAAATTACTAACCTAACGCAACCAGATCTAACCTAGTGTAACCTAACCGAGCATAATGACATAACCTAACCTAATTAAAACTAATTTAACATGAATTTAAATGACATGCATAAGGTAGAGATTTTCGATACTATGAATGTCTACTTTGTTCCGCTATCCCTTCTTTGCGAGTTATCTTTTCATATACAGTAACTGTAGTATATATTATATATATATACTAGGGGCACTCAATATATTTGCTCCACCTTTTTTCTTAGCTAAATAATAGGCCATGAGGTTGAAATGTCTTTGGGCCGTAAGTTTGAACTTTCTGCGCTTCACATAACAGGATTTTTTTCAGTTTGAACCTCCCCTCCTTGTATAAAACCGCTTTTAAACGCCCTTGTATAAAACCGATGGTTAACGCAGTTTCGAAAATGGCGTCTGACAGTGATGTGCGTCGTAAACAGAGCTGTTATAGAGTTCTTAACCGCAGAGAAGGAAACAGTTGGAAATATTCACAAACGTCTACAAAACGTTTACGGAGATGCTGTTTTGATCGAAGCACGGACGCTGGTCTAAACGTGAGATCGGAGAGGGAGAGCCAACCTCGATGATGAGCCACGCAGCGGTCGCCCGACATTGGGCTGTGACATCTCACACTGTGCAACGTGTGAGAATTAGTGAAGGAAGTGTGAATACGATAATTCAGCAACTGAGATACTCAAAAGTGTGTTCACGGTTTGTTCCTCGCGAACTGACGATCACAAGGCCCAAAGAAAAGAAATTGTTTCAGAGTCGTTGGTTCGATATGAGACAGAAGGGGATGACTTCCTTTCACGAATTGTGACTGGGGATGAGACTTGGGTACACCACTTTGACCCTGAAACAAAACGTCAATCCATGGAGTGGCATCACGCAGACTCCCCAGTCCCCACGCAAGAAAAAGTTCAAAATGGCTTCCTCTGCAGGAAAGGTTATGGCCACCACCTTCTGGGACATGAAAGGGGTGATTCTGGTGGACATTATGAAGAAAGGACAAACAATCAACTCAGGCATATATTGCTACCCTACAGAGACTCCAGAGACGTATAAAGCGAGTTCGACCGGAGAGAAAACTGGAAGACGCCTTCTTTTGCATAGTAATGCAAGATCACACAACAGTTTACAAACAAGAGAAGCCATCACAAAAATGCGCTTGACTGTGTTACCCCACCCTCCATACAGCCCGGATCTGGCACCTTCAGACTTCCATTTGTTTGGGCTAATGAAGGATGCTATTCGTGGAAGAAAGTTTCAGTGACGATGAGGTTGTTGAGGAGGAAAAATAAAAACTTGTAAAAAAGGTATGTAACTGCTTGTGTACAAAATTTCTGGAACTTACAAGGAAACTTGGAAAGAAAAAAAAAGGTGGGTAAAATATATTGAGTGGCCCTCGTGTGTGTATGTGTGTATAAATGTGTATATATGTGTGTGTATATATATAATGCAAACCCACACGGAAAAAAAAAATGATTCCAAGGTCTTTCGTGTATTCAGAAGTACACCTCGTCAGAGTGAAATTCCCTGACGAGGTGTACTTCTGAATAACCGAAAGGCCTTGAAATCATTTTTTTTTCTTTGTGGGTTTGCATCATTCATTCATTTCACATGTTTAATTGTGAAATTCATCCCATATATATATATATATATATATATATATATATATGTGTGTGTGTGTGTGTGTGTGTGTGTGTGTGTGGACCGTCGACATCCTGAAATTCGATTTTGTTCATGTAACGCGTTCGTACATGCATTATGTTAATGTTAATTAGAATAACAACATTAATTAGTTAATTAATTAATTACTGAAAGTCTCAAAAGGAAAAAAAGTTGTCACTGACTCAGATTACTGGCGTTAATCAGAAGCTTAAAAGACGACGACGAAAGGGAAGACTGGCAAACTGGAGGTCTCAAATGTTGGAACAGTTAGTTTTACATTTAAGAAAACTTGTCACGCTCGTTGTGACAATTAATTCATAAAAGAGAATACTGTCAATCAAAGATGTCAGCCAAAAAAGTGGAAACGTATCAGCTTTCCGAAACGCTAAAATGGATATGCTCCTTACGTAACCCAATGAGTAAAAAGACTTCCTTCTTCATGGCTCAAACGTGAAATTAAAACGTAGTCAGACCAAACATATCCAAAGAAAAAAAATGCTTCAAGAGAATCAAGATAGAAATTAGAATTGAACAGAACGTTCATAAAAACTTGATCTCATCATCAAGCATGCGAGCAAAAGATATTTCAAAGGTGTTTCTAAAGTTAAGTCATGAAACTACTACTGAAAAACAACTTAATCAGATCCCTTTCAATACTGACCATACATTAACCCTGAGGCTGCAAAGAAACAAGTTTTGCGTTTCGTGGGTATTTGAAGCGCGGTTAGGTGAAGGTTTTTAAGGGTAAGAAATGAATTCTTAAATGAAAAAGAAATTCTGAAATGGAACCCACTTAACATCAGGTGCCAAATCAAATCGAGCACAATCAATTCCTAAACATTGTAAGAACCTTACATAATACCATATCGGCGGGAACTAATAAAATATTGTTCAAACGCTGAATAATTTTCTTAAATGAATTTTCATACGCCAACGAGCGCATATACTCGCGTATATTGGCAGTACGCAACTCCCGTTGGAAGTACGCTTTTCCCAACGTTTAGGCTTATCAGTCCGAACTAATCGTCCCCTTTAGTAACCCATCACAATCAACAATTAGAACTGGAATCCTATGATACACTCACAAAAACAAACCAGCCATTAACAACAATAGTTCAACTTATATTACATCTTTCCTAACCAACTAACAGTTCACACAAACCAACCAACCAAACATACAGTAAAGTTAACATTTTGGTTGAATATGGCTGTCGACATTCTTTTTTTGTTTGGTTGAATATGGCTGTCGACATTCTTTTTTTGTTTGGTTGAATATGGCTGTCGACATTCTTTTTTTGTTTGGTTGAATATGGCTGTCGACATTCTTTTTTGTTTGGTTGAATATGGCTGTCGACATTCTTTTTTTGTTTGGTTGAATATGGCTGTCGACATTCTTTTTTGTTTGGTTGAATATGGCTGTCGACATTCTTTTTTTGTTTGGTTGAATATGGCTGTCGACATTCTTTTTTTGTTTGGTTGAATATGGCTGTCGACATTCTTTTTTTGTTTGGTTGAATATGGCTGTCGACATTCTTTTTTTGTTTGGTTGAATATGGCTGTCGACATTCTTTTTTTGTTTGGTTGAATATGGCTGTCGACATTCTTTTTTTTTTGGTTGAATATGGCTGTCGACACTTTTTTGTATGATATTAAAAACCCACTCTAATAGACAGAGTTTATTTCCACAACAGTTTCGATGTCCACGGCATCCTTTTCGGGTGGATTCGTTTGTCTGTATCCACCCGAAGAGGATGCCAGTGGGCATCGAAACTGTTGTGAAAATAAGCTCTGTCTATTAGAGTGGGTTTTTAATATCATATTTTGACCTTCACGTAGAAAAAAGTGAAGTTGTTTGCATTCTCTTTTTTTGTCGAATATGGATGTCGACATTCTTTTTTTTTTTAATTCGCCAATCAAGGTAAGTTTTGTACATTTGATATACTTTTATATATAAATTTATGATATTTTTTGATTGTTTTAATGTCTTTTAAATTTAATGCATTTAAATGTGATGTAATTTATTGTATTTACTTACGTCTACTTTTACTGTTTTAAAGAAATTTTAAATTTATAGATCACTGATGAGGACAAGTATTTGTCGATACGTTTAGAAATAATTAAGTGTGTTTGCCATCGTGTTGATCCTCCTTTTCATATATATATATATATATATATATATATATATATATATATATATATACTGTCTGCAACACCTATGCAAGATATGGGAGGTGCAAATACGGACACAAATGCCGTTACCACCACCCTCAAAGGAACGCAACGGGTGAACAAGAAAAACGAACATCAAAGAAAGGTACCAATTTTTTAGACGTAGCCAACGCAATTCAGCTGCTAAATACTATCCAGCAAATACAAAGTCAGCTGACAAATATAGGAATCCGAGACGACCACAAGGCAACGAAACCGGCACCGCTAAAGGAAAACGAATTGGAACCACCTGTATGCGAAAACGACAGAGTAAAAATAAAAATAATCCTAACCAATATTCAGGGCCTTAAATCAAATCATTCCCTGGACAAAGTTTTATACCTGAAAGGATTCATGAAAGAAGCCGGAGCAGACTTTGCATGCCTCACGGAAACTCATCTAAAGGACTGACAGGCGAACTGAAAACTGTGAGTTCTGTGTTGACAAAAAAGAAATACAAATTAACAACTATAACATACTCCGAAACGACAAACAGTGAGACGTAAAGGAAGATGTGCTATTTACACACGCGAAAGGCACATGGCAGAAATGACTAAGTACCTCAAACAGCTATGTAGAATGTGTAGCAGCAAAAGTTGAAAAGTTAAATATGGTACTAATTTTAATGTACAGACCCCCAAACACGCCAACCTCAAAAATTTCAGATTCTATTACAGAGGTAAGAAACTGTGTAAAAGATCTACACTGTTCAACCCCAAATATTTTTTTCTGTGGTGATTTTAATTTCCCATTCATGAAATATAAAAAGGATAGAAAAAATATATGTATACACCAGGTCAAAAGGGGCACACGGGAAGACCAGGAGCAGGTAAAAATGCTACTAGCTCTAGCTGATGAATTTATGTTAACGCAAGAAATAACAGAAAACACAAGAAAAAACAACTGCATAGATTTGGTATTCACAAACAGCAGCAACCGAACTAATAATGTAGAAGTATCCCCAACTATAATATCGGACCATAACATTATTGAAATAATAACCAATATAAAAACAACAAGAAAGGAAAGAACACAAACAGAAAGAAGCAAATTCGAAATTTTTAATTGTCACTCCAAAGTTATAAACTGGGAAGATGTTGCATCCAGCATGGAAGTAATAGATTGGGAAACCATTTTCGAGGACAAGACAACGGAAGAGATGCTAATAACTTTAGAGAAAAAGATGCTGGAAATTGTGGAAAGACATGTCCCAAAATACAACAAAGAGAAAGAGAAGCAGGTTCGAGAGACAGAGGTCATTGTTCCGAAAGAGAAAAAAAGTGACTGCAAAATTAAGTAACTGTAAAGATAACATCAGAAAAATATTAAATGATAAACTGCGGAGTATCGATGACGTCATACAGGAACTAATTGAGAAGCATACAGAAAAAGACGACGACGACGCTATAGAAGCGATAAAGGCCAGCTGAAAGTACTTCTATAATTTTGCAAAAAGGAAGTCGAAAAACCATGCAACTATCGACCTCTGAAAAACGAGAACAGTGCTTTATCTGATGATCTAACAGAAGTATCCGAAATATTAAGAGCTCAGTACGAATCATCTTTCAGTATCCCAAAAACTGCAAACTGATATGCGATAGAAAGGCGTTCTTTGAAGAACTACAAGGGGAAAGTATAATGGACTTCGACTTTACGACAGATGATATTACACAACATATAGGGAAACTAAAAGCACACTCAGCGGCAAGACCGGATAAATGGAATGCTACACGGATCAAAAACTGCAAGAATGCAATCGCTGAGCCCCTATATTGGATATGGAGACGATCACTAGAGACTGGAGAAATACCGGGCATCCTGAAGAGCGCGAACATAGTCCTAATATATAAAGGAGGAGATCGATTCGAGGCCAAAAACTATAGGCCAGTGTCGCTTACATCTCATCTCACTAAAATACTTGAAAGAATAGTTAGACAGAAAATCTATGACTATTTGGAAACTCAGAAAAAATTAAATGATAACCAACATGGGTTTCGGTCAGGCAGATCATGCCTATCACAACTAATGGAACACTACAACATTATTGATGCACTTGAAAGTAATGAAAACTATGATGTAATAAACACAGACTTAACCAAAGCGTTCGACAAGTGTGACCATGGAATCATAATACATAAATTGAAATGTATGGGAATAACAGGAAAAGTAGGGAAATGGATACATCATTTCCTTAGTGAGCGGCGGCAAGTTGTTACAGTACAAGGAGTATCATCATCAGACTCAAAGGTCCTCAGCTCAGTACCACAAGGAACAGTATTAGTTCCACTGCTCTTCATAATCATGCTAACTGACATAGATGAGGACGTTACCAGAAACAGCACAGTAACATCCTTTGCCGATGGCACAAAGATCAGTAGAAAAATAAGAAACCCAGAAGATATAGGATCTCTACAAACCGACATGAAGCGGACGGAAGACAACACTATGAAGTTTAACACAGAAATTTCAGCCGTTAAGGTATGGAAAAAGAGAAGACCTAAAATCCATGGAATATTATACAACAAATGGACAGGAAATTCAGAGAAATTCTAAAGCAAAAGATTTAGGGGTTGTAATGACTGATGATGCGAAATTTGAAGCAAAAAATAAGATAGCAGTAAATAGAGCAAAGAGAATAACTGGGCAGATACTGAGAACCTTTAAACGAAGGGATAGGAATAAAATGATTCCTCTACTGAAAACACTGATCATACCCAAATTGGAATACTGCTCGGTCCTAACATCCCCATATAAAAAGAAGACATTAGACAGCTAGAAGGGATTCAGAGAAGCTTCACAGCAAGATCAAGGGGTGTAAAGAACTAAATTACTGGGAAAGGTTACGCGAACTAAACCTATATATTCACTGGAAAGGAGAAGAGACACACACACCATTATTTACACTCGGAAAATAATGGAGAAACTAGTCCCTAATCTTACTCTGAACCCTGTAACTCCCCAAACAACGGTGGAAAGTAGAAAAGGAAGACTGTGTCGTGTTCCCAAATTAAAGGCGAGACAGGGAACATCCTTAACCCTGAAAGAAAATAGTTTCGTTGCGAGAAGACAGAATTTGTTTAATCAGCTGCCCAAAGACCTAAGGAACATAAATACTGTAGTGTTGCAGTGGACATCTTCAAAAGAAGATTAGACGCTTGGCTTAGAACAATTCCCGATGAGCCGGACGTATCTGACTATGTGAGGTGGAGAGTACAAGAAATCAACTCTCTACTTCACCAGGCCAACTCGTGAAATGAGGAATCATCGCACGGAACCTTTGAAAGGTTGAAAGGTACAGTATATATATACCTCCTGGTTAACCTCGTTACGTTCCGTGTGTTGGTCTCTCTTCACACGAAGGTCAAGCTGGTGGCCCCGCCTCTAGACCTGGCTTGGTGGAGGGGCGAGTTGCTCTCTTGCGCTCTCCACCGCACATAGCCAGGTACACCCTGCTCATCTGGTACCATCCTCAGCCATGTATCTAGTCTTCTCTTGAAGACTTCAACTTTGACCCCTGTAACGTTTCTGAGGTCTTTTGGAAGCTGGTTAAAAAGTCTTGGCCCCCTGACAACCAAGCTATTTTCCTTCAGTGTTGAAGAGGTCCCTTTCGGGCCTTTAATTTGGGAACACTACACATTCTGCCTTTCCTATTTTCCAGCGTTGTTTGGATGGTAATTGGGTTTAGTTTTAGGTTTGGTACTAGTTTTTCGATCATTTTCCATATGTAGATGATGATGTACCTCTCTGCTTCTTTCCAGGGAGTACAGATTTAGTTTACGTAGTCTTTCCCGGTAGTTGAGTTCTTTGCAGCCATCAATCTTGGCTGTGAAATGTGTCTGAGTTTCTTCTAGTTTATTAATTTCTTCCTTTTTATATGGGGACGTCAAAAGAGAGCAGTATCCAAGTTTTGGTATGATCAGTGTTCTCAGCAGGGGAATTATTACTGTCTTGTCCCTCCTTTTGAACGTTCTTAGTACCTGTCCCGCGACTCTTTTTGCTTTGTTTATCGCTATCTGATTTTCTCTCTCGGATTTGATATCATCGGTCATTATTACCCCCAAGTCGACCGCTTTCGTGCTTCTCTGATTTCCTGTCTATTTGGGGCATAATATGCAGTCTGTTTAAGTTCTTCATTTCTACCGTATCTCAAGAGCCGAAATTTCTCGGTATTAAAGGTCATATTGTTGTCTTCTGACCATTTGTATATTTTGTTCCTGTTCCCCTGCAAGGCCTCCACCTCATTTGCATCGCTAATTTTTCTGCTGAGCTTTGAATTGTCCGCAAAGGATGTTACTCCACTGTCTATGTCTGTTAGCATGATAATGAACAGGAGTGGAGCCAGTACTGTGCCTTGTGGTACTGAGCTGCGTACTTCTGATTCTGATGATCATATATACACACCTTGAATTTTGACGACCTGTAGACGTTCTCTGAGGAAATTGTAGATCCATTTTCCCACTTTGCTTGTTATTCCCATGTTTCATTTCATGTCCTATTATACCATGATCGCATTTGTCGAAAGCTTTAGCAAAATCCGTGCCTTCAAATGCATCAAGGATACTGTTATAGTGCTCTATAAGTTGTGATAGGCATGATCTTCCTGATTGGAATCCGTGCTGATTTTCGTTGAATCTTTCCAATGTCTCCAAGAAGTCACAGATTTTCTCTGACTATTCGTTCAAATATTTCGGTGAGGTGAGATATCAATGACACCGATCTAGAGTTCTTTGCTTGAGATCTATCCCCTCCTTTATATATACAGGGGCAATGTTCGCTCTTTTCAAGATACTCGGTATTTCCCCAGTGTCTAGGGATATTCTCCATATCCAGTTTAAGGGTGTAGCTATTTCATTTTTAGTTTTTAATCAATAGTGCGTTCCATTTGTCTGGAGCTGCAGCTGAATGTGATTTAATTTGTCTTATAGATCTCGCTACATCTTCTGGGGTAAACTCAAAGTCTGTTGTACATTCTCCTTGCAATTTCTCTTCGAAGAATGCATCTATGTCAGGTATTGCTTTGTCACTTTTTGGGGTACTGAAGACCGATTCATACTGGGCTCTCAATGTTTCAGATATTTCTTTTGGATCGTCGGTTAGTTCATTATTTCTCTTCCTTAAGGGAATAGCGGCGCGCGTTTTTGTTTTCCTTTTCGCATAGCTGTAGAAGTAGTTTAGATTTTCCTTTATTGCTTCTACCGCCTTTTCCTCTTCGCTCTTTGTATGGCCCTTAATCAGGGTTTGTATCAGGTCATCCCATAAGTAATGTCGTTTTTTAAGATCGGAATTTGAAGGACAAAAAAAACTCAACTGAAACTTTTTATTCCAGTATATATTTTCCATCGGAATCAATGACACACTGCCAACGTCCTACAAGCTTTTCAATGCCATGTTTATAAAATTCAGGCGGTTTTGAGGCAAAAAACGTACAAAGACTGGTGTGCAGGTCATCTAAAGTAGTATACTGTTTCTCGTCAAGATAGTTTTGCAGACTCCTGAAGAGATGATAATCTGAAGGCGCAAGGTCTGGATAATATGGAGGATGTGAAAGTTTTTCCCACCCAAGCTCCTCAATTTTTGCAGAAGTGATCCGAGCGGTATGAGGACGTGCGTTGTCGTGGTGGAACACGATTCCTTTCCGATTAACCAAAGAAGGTCTCTTTTCTTTTAGTGCAGTGTTCAATCGATCCAGTTGTTGACAGCAGACTTGAGCGGTGATTGTTTGGTTGTGTGTAAGGTTTCAAAGTGTATTACACCACCTTTATCCCACCAAACACTAAGCAACACCTTCCGAGGGTGAAGATTTGGTTTTGGTTGTGGTGTCGCTGGTTCTCCGGCACAAACCCACTGTCGACGGCGCTTAACATTCTGGTACAGTATCCACTTTTCATCACCAGTCACTAAACGGTGCAAAAACGGATCTTGGAGTTCACGGGAATGAAGAGCTGTGCTAATGTTTACCCGCACCCTCAGATTGTCGACCGACAATTCATGTGGCACCCATTTTCCTAACTTAGGCACTTTCCCGAGTTGTTGCAAATGTCGATGGATGGTGGACGGGGATGAATTGAGTTTCTGGGCCAATTCTTCGACAGTTGTTGAAGTCTTCTTCAAGTGCGGCTAACAGCAGGTCATCATCAAACTCAGCAGGGCGTCCAGAGCGTGCTGCATCTGTCAAACAGCAGTCACCATTCCTAAACTTTTGAAACCATCTTTGACATTTCCTCTCATGCAGAATATCGTTGCCATAAACTTCCTGTATGTTTCGTGTTGCTTCAGTAGCACTATTCCCTTTTTTGATGCCGCCATGTTTATGAGTTTATGAGGGGTTCACATAAAGCAAAACACACGTCTTCACTGGTCAAGGTCTGTAAAGTATGTAGCGAAACACGATAGATCTTAGATATAACCTTCGGAAAATTATGTTTAAACTGAGTAGGACTAGTTTAAACTTAATCTATCGTAAAAAACGACATTACTTATGGGATGACCTGATATTTCCCTATCGATACTCTCCAATTTTTCTTGTATTACTTTCCTGGCATTGTTGTCTCCGCAATTAGCTAACTTCGTCGTTACTCTCTTTTGCGGAATATTCTCCTCTTTTGCCTCTGTAGCCAGTTCCTCTTTCCTTTTGGTTGTGCTTTCAGAGCATATTTTTTTCAAAATTCTCAGCGTCTTTTCTTCCAAGGTTATTAGCATTTCCTCAGTTGTTTTATTCTCTAAAACTGTTCTCCACTCTATTTGGGCCATGTGTGATCTTATTTCTACCCAATTTATGTTCTTGGAGTTTAAGTTAAAAGCCCCAAATTTGCTTCTTTCTTCCGTACGTGTATTGTCTTTGAATGTCATCGCCATATTTGTTGATATCTCGATTATGTTGTGGTCTAAGATAATAGTTGGGGTTATTTATATCAGCAATCAAGTTCGTGTTATTCGTGAATACCAGATCTAGGCAGTTTTTTCCTGGTATTTTCTGTTATCTCCTGTGTCAGCATAAACTCGTTTGTGAGAGCCATCAACATTTTTGTTTGCTCCTGGTCCTCTTGTGCCTCCCTTATTTTTGTGTATAAATATATTTCTACCCACCTTTTTGTATTTTATAAATGGGAAATTAAAATCGCCTCAGAGTATTATATTAGGGGATGAAGAGTTTACGGACTTTATTAGTGTTCTGATATCATCAATACCATCAGAAATTTTTCAGCTGGAGAGTTTGGAAGTCTATAGACTATCAGTACCACGTTTAGTTTCTTTATTTTCACTGCAAAGGTTTCCACGAAGCTGTTGGATTTACTTATTACCGTCGCTGTTATATGACTTATGTGTATAAATAGCACAGCCATCTTTACGTCTCGCTGTTCTATCCCTCTTAGTAAGTCGAATCCGTCGATATGCAATTCTCTCCTATCGATAGTGTGTTCGCGGTTATCGCAGTTTCCTTGGTAATCTTTAAGATGTGTTTCTGTGAGGCATGCGATGCCGCCTTCGTTTCGTCCATAAATTCTTTCAGGTACAAAACTTTGTTTAGCAAGTTGTTTGGTTTTATTCCTTGAATATTTGCCTGGACAATGTTTATGTTCTTTGTTCTGCATTACCCCTTGCGCATTTTAAGTTCGTTGTCCTTTGGTGTCGCGTGTTTTGTAGTCTTGTGGTCCTCCGAGATGGATACGTTCCCGCCTACCTGTTCTGGTACCTTCTTGCCAGGAAGCGGTCCGGCTCGAGGGTTCCCAGCTGTGTCAGCTGCATGTGCTGTATAAGACTTAGCAGCCGTATTGTGTCCGAGATGTTGAAAAAATTTTGTTTGCTATTTGTGTACATATTTTTGTTCTCACATTCCTCCTGTTGTTATTTGAAACTTGTCCTTTGAACTTGTCGGGAGATGATGGTAGTAGCATTTTCTCCCGTACTGGCAGGTTCCATATGTCGCGTTGGTCTTGCAAATGTCGGGATGGTAGAATTTGCAGTCTCTAAATTTGCACAAGAGAGGGTGTTCGTATATACAGTGTCCTCCCTTATATCTTCAAATTCCTTTCACATAATATTTACATATAGTTTCTTCCCCATTTTTACTTGGAGCCTTTGTTTTTGGTTGTTTCAGTTTGATTTCTTTATTGTCTAAGTACTTGTTTTTTCCTATTGCTGCTAATGTCCTTTGTTTGAAATCTTTCGATTCGGTTTTGTGCCTCTGTTTGTGCTTTTTTTATCATATATATATATATTATCAAGAATCTACAAGTGGACGGAAAATAGCAATATGAATTTTAACAGAAATTTCAGCTGTTACAGTACGGAAAAAGGGAGGAACTAAAATCCATGGAATATTATACCCAAAATGGACAGGAAATTCAGAGAAATTCTAGAGCAAAAGACTTAGGGGCTGTAATGATTGATGATGCGAAATTTGAAACACAAAATAAGATAGCAGTAACAGAGCAGAGAATAACTGGGCAGATACTGAGAACCTTTAAACGAAGGAATATAATGATTCCTCTACTACAAACACTGATCATACCCAAATTACAGTACTGCTCGGTCCTAACATCCCCACATAAAAAAGAAGACATTAGACAGCAAGAAGGAATTCAGAGAAGCTTCATAGCCGAGATCAAGGGGTGCAAAGAACTAAATTACTGGGAAAGGTTACGCGAACTAAACCTATATTCACTGGAAAGGAGAGAGAGAGAGAGAGAGAGAGAGAGAGAGAGAATATATACACCATTATTTACACTTGGAAAATAATGGAGAAACTAGTCCCTAATCTTACTCTGAACCCTGTAATTCCCCAAACAACGGTGGAAAGTAGAAAAGGAAGACTGTGTCGTGTTCCCAAATTCAAGGCGAGACAGGGAACATCCTTAACCCTGAAAGAAAATAGTTTTCTTGCGAGAGGACCAAAACTGTTTAATCAGCTGCCCAAACACCTAAGGAATACGAATGGTGTTGCAGTGGACATCTTCAAAAGAAAATTAGACGTCTGGCTCAGAACACAATCCCCGATGAGCCGGGCGTACCTGACTATGTGAGGTGGAGAGTACAAGAAACCAACTCATTACTTCATCAGTCCAACTCGAGAGGAGGGGGCGACAAGTTTCACCTTCGTGAAATGAGGAATCATCGCGCGGAACATTTGAAAGGTTGAAAGGTGTATATACTGTATTGTACAAAAGTCATTTACCGTAGATTATTTTTATTTATAAAGACAATATTCAAATTGCATGCCATTTAGGTACTGACATCTTAATTTGATCACGTACGCTACACTGAACGTTACGTAGGGCATTTAAAATCGGTTGTTTATCAGACAAGATCATAAACTATTCAACAGTTAAAAAGAACATAAAACAAGAATATAACATTAATAAAGGATGGCCTACGTAATGTTTAACGTAGCTTACCTCATCGAATTAACATATCAACACCTGAATGGCATGCAATTTCAACATTGTCTTCTTAATAAATAAAAAAATTTATCGCAACGGACTTGTTACATCCTGTGTGTGTGTGTGTGTGTGTGTGTGTGTGTGTATTAGTGGTGGACCGGATATCCGCATCCGCATCATTTTAAACATCCGCATCCGCACTTCTGACTGCGGATGTTACCTCTAATAAATTATGCAATTTACAATTAAATTAGCTTATAAAGTAGCTTATAAGGCCCAGTCATGCACATTTCATGTAAAGTATTAATTATTAATGAACAAACAAATATATAAACCTCAAAATATAAATACCATTAAATCAACAAACACTGCCTGTGCCGCTGTGGCTGAAACTCTTCAGAAAATTATTATTTTTATCATAATGAAAACATTAATATTAATTTTAATTCTTATGCATTGCCTGCCATAATAGTAATATCACGAAATTTGAAAAATTATGTCATATATTCATAATTCTATATTATATTGATAGATTAACTAAATATCCGCATCCGCGGATACTGAAATTAAAGATCCGCAGATGTTGAAAAACTGACATCCGGTCCACCACTAATATATATATATATATATATATATATATATATATATATATATATATATATATATAGCAAAGAACCACAGGGAAAAGGAAACACGAAATCCGAGCGCTTTCGTGATATATTCACAACACCTTGTCTCTGAAAATGTGAATACATCACGAAAGCGCTCGGATTTCGTGTTTCCTTTTCTCTGTGGTTATTTGCTTATTAAAAAGATCACGTGTTGTTCTGTGATTTTATTTTGTGTGTGTGTGTGTGTGTGTGTAAAATTAGTGGTGGACCAGATGTCAGTTTTTCAACATCTGCGGATGCGGATTTGTAATTTCAATATCCAGGGATGCGGATATTTAGTTAATCTATCAATATAATATAGAATTATGAATATATGACATAATTTTTCAAATTTCGTGATATTACTATTATGGCAGGCAATGCATAAGAATTAAAATTAATATTAATGTTAATGTTTTCATTATGATAAAAAAAATAACTTTCTCAAGAGTTTCAGTCACAGTGGAGTACGCACAGCGGCACAGTTTGTTGATTTAATGGTATTTATATTTTGAGGTTTTATATTTGTTTGTTCATTAATAATTCACTGGTCAACAAATTTTAAGGAATTTTTTGTATCTTTAATGAAAGTAGCCGATTCTTATGTATTTTTGCATGCTGAATTTGAAAATGATAGTGAAATTGTTTAATTAGTTCGCGTTTTTAAGATATCATGGTAATTATTGTGTAAGTACTGGTAAAAATTTATCCCACAACATATATGTATTTTAAGGAGCACACTCACTTCAATGTCGTTTCCTCTTGGCCTGTCTCTTGTACTCTGACTGTGTAGTGTCTCTTATTACTGACCAGCAGAAATCAGCCAGCATAGATGAATTCCACTTGCCCTGGTAACGTTTATCAAGAGCTGAAATCTGCTGATGAAAACGTTCCCCATGTTCGTCACTTACTTCACCAAGGTTTGCCGGGAAAAAGTCGAAATGGGAATGGAGGAAATGAATTTTTAGAGACATGTTACATCCCATTCTTTGGTACGCCTTCAACATATTATCCACCAATTCATCTGCATTTGGAGCTCTGTTGTTTCCAAGGAAATTTTGCGACACTGACTTGAACGAGACCCAAGCTTCTTTTTCTGCGCCCTCCAAAAGTGTCTCGAAATGTTCATCTTTCATCAGATTTCGTATATGAGGACCAACAAATATGCCTTCCTTGATATTTGCCTCACTGAGTCGAGGGAACTTCTGGAAAAGATACTTAAATGCCTTTCCATCCTTATTGAGTGCCTTCACAAAATTTTTCATAAGCCCTAACTTAATATGTAACGGTGGTAGAAGTATTTTGCTTGGCTCTACTAATGGCTCGCACGAAACGTTTTTCACACCTGGCACTAAACGTTCTCTTAGAGGCCATTCCTTCCTTTCATAATGCTGTGACCTAGCACGGCTGTCCCACTCGCAAAGGAAGCAGCAGTACTTCGTGTAACCCTGCTGGAGACCAAGTAACATGCCGACCACTTTCAAATCACCACATATGCTCCATTTGTGAGCGTTGTAGTTTATGTGGTGAAGCAGATATTGCATATTTTCATATATCTCCTTCATGTGGACAGAATATCCAATTGGAATGGCAGCTTTTTCGTTTTTGTTATGAAGTAATACAGCCTTAAGGCTTAGCTTAGAGGCATCAATGAACAACCTCCATTCGTCATCTCTGTATGTTATATTTAGAGCATTCATTAAACCAACATCATCTGTACACACCACGAAGTCACCATGTTTGATGAAAAAAGTCTCCAACGTGGATTGCCTAGTGCGGTACATGGATATTTGGAATTTGGACATCATCATGAAGAAGATGCCACTGTTGAAGGCGTGAGGCGAGCAATTCTGCCTTAGACTTCGGTAAGTCCAAATTTCTGATGAGGTCATTCAGTTCGTGTTGGGTGATTTTATGCGGTTCTGTAGACAGTTCACTGGGCACAAAGTCGGTATCTTGTGATGTTGTGGGATGTGCAATGTCTTCATCTGTACTCGTTACAGAATGCTCTTCGTCATCCAAATCGAGGGTGTCTGAGGAGGTAGGAGGATTGGGCACAGGTATGTCTTCGTTATGGGGCACAGGTCGAATGGCGGATGCAACATTAGGATACTTGAGGGTCCATTTTTTCTTCTTACTAATTCCACGTAATGGCGGAACCATGCAGAATAAACAGTCGTCCACGTGGTTACTTTGTTCCCTCCACACGACGGGGATGCCGAAGCCCATTGACCTCGGTTTCCCATTGTACCACTCAAGTAATGTAGTTGCACATGTAATGCAGCATATATGCGGCGCCCACGTTTTGTCCTGATCTCCTAATTTGCACTTAAAATAAAGGTGGTACGCTTTCTTGATGGCAGGTGTTAACGTCTTCTTTTGCGATTTTAATGTTACTTTGCCGCAAATATAGCAAAAGTTATTTGAGTCATTAACGCATTTACGTGGCATTTTGCTTATAACGTCAATGAGAAACTGATCGCAAGATTACGCTTTAACACGCACTACACTCTATATGTCATGAACTAACCACAGGTGCAAATTACGAGGAAACACTACAAAAGCACTATGTCAAAATGTGAAATAACGTGTCACCACAACAAGCGTCACTCTAGAACTGAGCTAAAGGGATTTACGATGTACTCAAGATGGCGCCAGACAACGAGGTTGCCAAACGAGCACATTCTACAGTGTTGCCATATGTTATGCTTCAATGATATATATTCATTTCAATTGGGAAATAATGAAAACAGGGCACCCGTGTATCTTCTAAACGTGAACCAATCATGCAAAATGAAGGTCATTTTCGGATTCAGCGACGTCGAATTACTAAAGAAATGATGGTTTCATCGAAGATACATTTTGGCTGTTGATTAGTGATTAATACTTTACATGAAATGTGCATGACTGGGCCTTATAAGCTACTTTATAAGCTAATTTAATTGTAAATTGCATAATTTATTAGAGGTAATATCCGCAGTCAGAAATGCGGATGTTAAAATGATGCGGATATCCGTTCCACCACTAATATATATAATATATATATATATATATTATATATATTATATATATATATATATATATATATAATATTAGAAACACGCATTTGTAACACCATCACATAAGAGTCGGAATAATGATGATCCCGAACTTCAGCCCAACAACAGTCCTACGTATTCTCTTTAAAAATAATAAAAAAAAACTAAGTTAGTTATTGGATAATCTAGAATTGATACTGTACTGTCAACATCTCAACATAAATACAGAAAATTTATCCGCTGAAACAGCAGCTCCCAATCTAATTCAAAAGATTTATGCGGTTAACAATAAAGAAAAGCTAAAATTATATTACTTTCAGTGTTCGACCTCCAAAGTTTGAAAACAAATTCACGTGGAATCCGTATTCTTACGATCAAAGCGACGGATTGTACTGATGGTGAGGAAACTAAAGTAAATTTGGTAACTACTGTACCTAAACCGGTTAAATATCTGGACATTATTTTCAATAAACACTTATCTTTCAAAAAGAATGCAAATGCAATGCGCAGAAAGGCGAAAGGCACTTTAATTATTTGTAGAAACTGGATCATCAAAAGGTTATGAACAATGGTAAAGAGTCGTATATCGGAGTGTCCTCTCATTTAGAGTATAGATGTTCCTCAACTTTAATGAAGGAATTTCAAAAAGTGCAAAAGTTTTGCGGTGAATCGGTATGTGGATTTGGAATGAGAAAAACGGTCGAGTACCTTCCGCGTTAGAATATTTGGATAGTTAAATATAAACTTTAAATTACGAACGGATATTTTACAACATTCCTAAAAAAAAAGTTACGCTCAATTACTTTCCTGATACAATTTTCCTCCAACCCCAAAATCCAAAGAGAAGATCTGAGAAATATTAACGACCTGCAAACAGGCTTCAAACGATTTCATGCGGGTATCAAAGCGAAAGGAGAATCACAGGTGGCTTATTCAGCTGGAATAACCTTCATACTACCCGTCAAACGACCATCATCATTTTCCATATTCGAATCTCTTCTCTTAAAGAGAACTTTTAGTGATCTTCGTACCCCATTATGTGAGCACTTTCTCAAATTGTAAGAATGGTGCGAGTCTTCAGCATTTTTAACATAAATAACCTCTCATTTGCACGGCAAATTTCATAGCAATTCATGTTACTTTATGGTCACTATAAAACTAAACTCTCAAATTACAATCTAATGAATGTATTAATATTTTTTTTTTTCAAAAGTTAGCAAAATTGAACGATGTGACAAGCACTTAGAGAGAAAAGCCACCTTTCCGTTCGTAGTTACGGAAATAAATTCGCCGAAGGACATTATAGTTTCAAATCCTCCAAAATTACTAATTAGAAGCTTTTGCAATTTATTATCTTAAGCAACAAAAGAGTTTTAATTAAAAAAATTTACGAATGAAAAATATGGAGAATTTCGGAAATGTGTTTCGGCGAATTTATTTCCACCCTTGTACATGACGTTATTTCATTTAGAACTAAAGCCGTAATGTTTCAGCAACATCTGCCACAGTGTAATACAAAAAACATTAATATTAAAGCGCTACATTCTTCAGTCTTATACAACATTCCCCATTAATAAATGTTACGGAGTCTCTAATAAATATAATCTCAGTGACTAAATATTAATTTCTCCAAGAATTTACTTCCTCTTCAAATTAAGTTGTAAACCCTTCATGTTATAGAACAATAAACGATTTCTCCTATTATTACAAAGATAAAAATTAACTTTCTTACGTTACCTTTTGGCACACACACACACACACACACACACACACACACAGTTACTTTTCCAATAAAAACTATAGACGCTTATAAAGTGTGTATCATTCAGCATTGTGGAGGTAAATGTAAAACGTATCACGAGGATGTAGACAGTTTGTGTGCGTCACACACGCACCCACACAAGAACAACAACAACAAAGTTCACAACTGTGCGTAGATGTGTGGATGCGAGTAGATGTCGGGCAGAGCTTCATAAAATCAATGAATTGGAGAGAGAGAGAGAGAATCTCTCTCTCTCAGTACAAATCAGTTGGAGGGGAGTATTGGGGAGTGGGTGCTAGGAATGTTGAGAAAGGGCATGGGTAGAAAAGGAAAAGGAAGGAGGGAGGGAGGGAAAGAGGGGAGAAAAATGTAGTTTTTTTCCCAGAGTAAAACGAGCACCAAAAACAGTCTTGGAAAACTCGATTTTACCCAGGCCTGTGCGTGCTCTTAGTTAAAAAGAGAATGTGCGATGCGTGAAAGATGCCTCGGGACAATTGGTGCTCGTGATACATCACCATTTACCCGTTGGTCCCGCAAATGGACGAACAGGCTATGGTCAAAGTGAAAGTCGGATAATTCAAAATCTGTCTCGTAAATAAGACAATCTGAAATCTTTATCGAACAAATAAACAAGACGTTAACCCCCAACCAGGACAACAGTCAGTGGTTACACCTCGAACGCAGAACCGTTGTCAGTGATTCAATGTATGGGCGATGTTTGTAAACTTCACAGATAACGTCATTTTGTCACAATGAACACCTCAGTGTTATTTACATAAACTGGGCTACAATGGACGTGAGACTTGACCAAAACCCTTTTACAAACTCCAATGTACAAATTAAGGAAATGAGCAACGTGGATCCAGATGATCTACACACCTGTGGTATTTCAGGTTCTCTCTCGGACGACTACGAAATGAATGAATTCACAATGAATGGACGCACGTGGATTTGAAGGGCAGCTGAGCCGCCATTTTAGGAATCAACAGGAGTCAACATTGCAGCCACGGTGGTCCTTGCGTTACCGTATGACCAATGTTTCAGGAGGCTGGAAAGACTGATCAGGTATGCATGTAGGGACATATTACTTACTCTTATGTTAAATATATATCGGGTGATTACAAATGATCTTCCTCGATTTTAAACATTTATTATGAAAAAACTAACAAAGCTACAGCGAAAAGCAAGATATACAAATAAAATAGAATTCAAAAAGTCTTATTTACACGCTATTGAAGTTACAACATTCCTGAATGAGCAATTGCCTGATCGTTGGATCGGGCGGGGGGCCCATTCCTTGTCCGGCTCGTTCGCTCGATTTAACCGCCTTTGTCTTCTTCCTCTGGGGCTATGTCAAAAATTAAGCTTTTGTTCCACCAATGACAACAACTTTGGAACATTTGAAGGAAGGAAAGGATACGTGAGGCTGTTAGAAAAGTTCAGTATGATATGCTACAAAATGTATGGAGGGAAACAGAATACCGCTTTGATGTCTGCAGAGCCACAAAAGGAGCTCATATTGAACTTCAATCAGGGTTGGCAAAAACCTGGGTTTTTCATCAAAAAGTCCAAAACCAATGGGTTTTTGGGTTTCATAATTTAAATTAAAGTTATAGCTATGATTTTTAGAATTTATATATATTTTGTTTCAGTTTTTAAGGTCACTTTCAACTGAAGAAGATAGCAGTGTGCTGTCGAAACGTATTGTGTTTTCATTTAACATAAAGCGTGGCTTTTGTTCTATTTTGAATCAATACGGCAGTGTTTTTTTCTGAATTTTTATTACAATTTGTTTACAGGGATAGACAGTAGACATTATTCTTATTTTTGCACATCTTTTTTTCAGAAATCAGTTTTAGTTAATTAATATCTATTTAATAATGCCTAAAGTTAGACCTTCACATACTGGTGGCAGACTTAGAGCTGCTGAATGGGATGACGTAGAAATGTTGAGTGACCAACCAAATAAGAGTTCGGTGCAAATACTGCAGATGTGTATTTTCGAAAAAAATAGAACGGGTGAAACATCACTTAAATCGATGCAATAAAAAATGGGTACAGGCTCGTGATGATGAAGCGGATGAGCTTACAAATACAGCTACATCAGCAACTCCTCCTACACATAGACATGGCAGTTTTGAGAGTAGACCCTCTTCAAGCAAATCATGTGTGTCACAAAGTGTGTCACAAAGTGTGTCACAAAGTGTGTCACAAAGTGTGTCACAAAAGGTGTCACAAAAGGTGTCACAAAAGGTGTCACAAAAGGTGTCACAAAAGGTGTCACAAAAGGTGCAAATCCTTTTTAATAACTTTTCAATTTTTCATAATCTTTATTTACACATTGCATAATTTAAGAATTGTTTTATAAGTCAGCTTACTTGAAATAATTAACATGCTGAAATAATTAACATGCCAAAGCATTCTAATTAGCTACATTTGAACAATGTAGCAATCAGAAAAATTTCAATTATTTTAAAATAAACATCTCACCAACAACCCCAAAACCCACTGAAAATTCGAGTGGGTTTTGGGTTAGGTATTTTGGTTGGGTTTTTGGGTGCCAACCCTGACTTCAATAGCTTGTAAATAAAACTTTTTGAGTCCTCCTTTATTTGTACATCTTGCTTTTCGCTGTAGCTTTGTTAGTTTTTTCACAATAAATATTTAAAATCGGGAAGATCATTTGTAATCACCCGATATTTGACTTTAAAAATAATCTCCTACTGTTCCAAAAGGGTTCTTTGCAGTTTAACGCACACGTGCTACAAATGGACTGTGCTACGTGTCATCCTTCAAAATTGTCCATTCCATGGGCATTTACAGCCCCGACATGAACAAGACTGAACTTATTTGAAAGTATCTTGACAGTCACTTACGAAAATGAAAACTTTTTTTCGCATCTGTGGCAGATATGAAAGGAACTAGCTAGACTGGCAAACTTTTGACCCTGTCAGGAAACAAAAACACTGGCTCTGGCAATTGATGTAGGCCCTCATGAGTGACTGATTGGATGTAATACCTCTGGCCCGCAACATGGAGGTCATTGACGCCGTAGACCATCATAAGGCCTCTGGAAAGGTACTAAATCTATTCCCTATTGATTGAACGGTTCACCAATTTTGTCTACATCTTTGGAGCATGATTGTGCCGTGGAAAAATTTACTTCCGTTGCAAAGGTGTTCATTTTACTCTGCAAAGCTTTGTGCATATTTGAGCTGCATTTTCGTGTATGGGTGTGTGCGTAGACAACTGGGCGTAAGTGAAGTTGAGTGTGTGGTAAGTCACAAATGTAGTGGGGTAATTTTGTAAGGTAACACTTTTGGTATCTTGGAACATTGAAAATTATTTTATACAAAATCTAGAAACATTTTTACTGCTAGCCCTGTTAGGTTAGAGTAGATTAGCGAGTACCTAACTACTTAACGACTGACCAGGAAACACCTTTCAAGCACCCAATTGCGCCCGAAACACTTATCATGCCTTCTCGGTTCGATGGCACTAAGGTTAGGTTCAATTAGGTCAAGTTAATTAGTCTTGTAGATACAGTACATGGATTTTTAAAAAAAAAGTCGGTATCTCGCTTATGTGGAGATGCGGCCGCGCGCGTGCCGACGTGTGTGTGTATTAAAGTAGGACACGAGCGAACGCGCACAGAGACGAGAAAGATGAGCTTCCATTCATGACGAAACTATTATGAAGTAAATAAATAAATTAAGAATAACCCAAACTCGGACTGTTTCGTTCACATAAATTAAATTAAACCCATAAACTACTTTTATACCCCATAATAAAATGAACTAAACTAAGGCAACAGGCATTGACCTTACAGTTTTTGAATTCGGTTCAAAACTTTTGAGAGGTCTCGCAAAACGGCGCCACTCGACCCTCACAGATCGATTCACAATTTCTGAATTATTTTTCTTTAAGAACTTTCACGAATAAAACTTCAAAACGGCCAAACTTTGCACACCGCCGCCAAAATATTTAAATTTACCCGAGAAACATTTTCTGCCCTAATAAACCGCGAAAAGGCAAATAGGGTAAAGGGGGAGATGCACCTTACAAAAGGGAGGAAAAGGGAAAGAGTCTCAGTCGGATAGTTTAAGGTTCAGCAACCGTCGGTGACGGTGATGAAATTTGCAAACAAATTCTATACGTTTTCATTGTACGCAGGAGGCACCATCGCAAATACGAGTATATCTACCTACCATCTATAATCTATATCTCGTATATGTAGGGACGACGACGACGTTCTATGCTCGTTTATACGTGCCTAAATCTACACCAAATTTAGCGTACACATTCAGGGAGAACTAGGGAAGGTTTTAGTGGCAACTCCTCCCTCCCAGTCACCCACTAGGCTGTTTCAGGGGCTTTTGTTGCGCAAGATGCAACGGGCGTTGTAGTGTGTGTGTGTGTGTGTGTGTGTGTAACAACCCTTCCGTGTACGTTCGAGTCAATTATTTAAACTACTTTGCCTTTCATCGAGTGTCGGCTTAATTGAAAAGTACTTGGAAAGTGCTCGATTCATCGGATCGTTTTCCATTTTGTCCATCAAATTAATATTAATTAAATTAAAACGTTTACATTTCTTCATTGTAAATAATGGATGGATGGATGGATGGATGGATGGATATATACTGTAACGTTACAGTCGTCTGTGAAACCAGTCAGTTCGTGTAATGCCTAAAAATTTCAAGTATTTCGCATAATTCGATTAAGTGATTAATAACATGAAGGTTACGTTAGGTTAGTAATCAGGGTTGGCAAAAACCCAGCAAAAAACCAGTTGGGTTTTTGCTGGGGTTTTGCCAACCCTGTTAGTAATGCGTATTACCTCTGTTTAAGGGTCACAGGTATTACGCGAAATACTTGAAATTATGTGAAATGACTGGTTTCACAGAGTGACTAACATATATGTTAGGGCCTTTTTGCAAAAGGGTTAAGTCGTGATATTTTCGTTAAACAACGAAAATATCACGACTTAACCTAACCTATCGTCAAGGGCGGGCAGTTGACCTAACCGGGCACTCAACTTAAATCGGCCTTTTTTTTTGCAAAAAGGCCATAATATATATATATATATATATATATATAATATATATACTGTATATAACTCGCGAATCGTCGCGCTCCGAATGTTCGCATTAAACCCCTCCATATTATAACCTCGGAATCATCACATCATTGCACTCGCATTTTCCCGCCTTTTGCGATTTTGGATGCTCATCGCACGTCTGGAATATGATAAAGATGTATGTTTGAGCCAACCAGGTTTGAACCAACCATGTTTGAGCCAAACTATGTATGTAATGTAAGCTTTTACTAAGTTTACATTACATACAATCTCGTCCACAATTATGTAACCGTCAAATCTTAAGGTAAGTACACCGTAAAGTGTTTTATATTATAATGGACCTTCGCATTATCACACTTTTCGCTTCGTTGTAACACCTCGACCGCCCCATTAGTGCGACGATTCGCTAGTTTATATATATATATTATTTCGCGTTCATTGGCCAAACTAAAGGCGAGACTTGCATAAAATTGAAACGAAAAATTACGGGAACTTTGGAAGCGAGGTTGAATTTGGTGAAATTCGTGGGTTTATAACTTACCCAATGCGAGTTCCATTTGTTCATGACGAATGCTGGTCCCAACGACCTTGCGGGGTTCATCGATGCCCCAGTTAAGGGGAACTGAAAAAAAAATGAAGTATATGATCTTCCGTACATACAAATAGTCTTCATATATTTTTAGTTACATTTGTAGAAAGGTATACAAATTCTGTAGCACTACTCACGCCGACGAGGGTGCAGGTCAAGTATGCCAACCCTACAGCGACAGCGGGGGAGCCTTTGCCGACGGTGGACCTTTTGTAGGGGCTGAAAGAGGCGAAGACAACGAAGACGACGACGAGGGTGAGAAGGAACTCCACGCCGAATCCCTGCCAAATTGAGATGGCACCCGAGAGTTCCGTGGCACCAAGATCTCCAGTGTACCCCGAAGATGTTGCGCTGTTGAGGAAAAGTAGAAATGTTAAAAGTTGGGGTGATTCACGAATAATGCGAGGAAATATAATTAAGTGATTAATAAGAAGCGCTGACTGCGGAGGTCGGAAGGTGGGGTATGCGAAGTTGGGCTAACTTATCCAAATGCGAGTACGCGATTGGACTGAATGCGCGTTTCTTTCTAAGGATTCTCAACATCATCGAGAGATTGAATCACACATTTAGTCATCGATTCATATTACACAAATTCAGAATATTCGTTTGCAGTAATTTTTCGGTGATTCCTTCATCAAGGGTTGTTAAATCATTGCCATACTAGCTATATACTCGTATTCATCATTGAGCTTCTAAAAATCCGCTTTTCTGGCTACATTAGACAGCTAATGGCGTAAATTAAAACAAAAAATATCTTCATTTCAAAATACTTTCTACATTCTTTATTTCTTTTTGTACGACACCTAAACATTTCCACACAACAGAATCAACTTCCGAGGAACGAACATATTTGCAATTCATGACACCTCGAAGTCGAAACCAATCTAACTAAATGGCCGTTCATTTAAACATACAGGCTCATCTATAAACACACCCACACACACATATATATAGATATATATAGGTATATTATATATATATATATATATATATATATATATATATATATGTAAAGAACGACGCTTGTATAGGAGAATATTCCGCGCAAGATGAGGAGGGAGAACGAAACAAATTAAAAAATGAGGTAACCACCCGGGAATCGAACCCGGGATCTTCCGATTGCCGGTCAGATATGATAACCATTACACCATGGGCCTCACTAGATCAAATTCTCCCTCCTCATCTTGCGCGGAATATTCTCCTATACAAGCGTCGTTCTTTACGTTAATTATACTGCGTGTGCAGTTAAAATGCATATAATGTACGGCATGTGGGAGGTGCCCCCTTGTGGCATTGGTTTCTGCGCGTATGTAGGAGAATTACGGCATTTGATCTAGTGAGGCCCATGGTGTAATGGTTATCATATCTGACCGGCAATCGGAAGATCCCGGGTTCGATTCCCGGGTGGTTACCTCATTTTTTCATTTGTTTCGTTCTCCCTCCTCATCTTGCGCGGAATATTCTCCTATACAAGCGTCATTCTTTACGCTAATTATACTGCGTGTTTGCAGTTAAAATGTGTATGTATATATAGGGTGAACCAAATGTAGGTGGACAGTAAATGATAAGGTTTATTTTGAGAATACATATTTAATTTTTTTGTATACTATAATACAAAATAAAATTTAAATAAATTTAGTTATAATATTTAATATAATATAACACAAACACCATAGTTATAATGAACACCATAGTTATAATATAATATAACACAAACCGTATTCAACCTACTCTCCACCTACTTTTGGTTCACCGTGTATATATATATATATATATATATATATATATATATATATATACACACACACGGTGATTCAAAAGTCGTTACATAGGGCTTTTCTGTTTTTTTTGCAGGTAAATGAGTTATGAGATGTTATCGAAGGAGCGCATTGATGTGATATTCCTAGCTGGCTGCACAAGTGCATTGCCGTTAACGGTGGCCATATCGAACATGTGATGTGACTATTCCCCTGTATCATTACATAATACAGTATTTCCCTATGTAACCTGACTTTTGAATCACCCTGTATATATATTTCACAATCTGCATGCTGCGTAATGAATTTACTTATTTATAGAGGGCTCATTGGTTAAAAGAAATGTGTAAGTAATGTGATTTGTAGTCGGTGTGAAAATAAGGTGGAGAAGAGCCGTGACAGAGGGCAGACAGAAGGGGAGATAAAGGGGAAAGGAGATTAAATGCAGAAGCCAAAGGAAACATTAAGTCTTTAGGGCGCCAGCTATGGCACCAATTAAGGGGTGTCACACACCATTGGGGCAAGAGGATCACGAGGGCGAGGTGGTGTGGAGGTGTACTTTGGGCATTCTCCCTCATTAACAAAGAACTAAGGACCAAAGGACTCGAGAGAGAAAAGAACTACAAAATTGCCAACACGGATGAGAATCTTTGTGTGTGTGTGTGTGTGTGTGTGTGTGTCACACACACACACAAGTCCCCAAATGTGCCATAGTAATACTGCCATTAAATGTAAAAAGCAGATCGTGTTTTAATATTAATACGTGACCAAGAATGAAAGAAAATACAGAAAAAATCTACCCGAGTTGCAACTAATCTAACGTAACGTAATATAGAAGTAAAAGGATGTCTTCATCATTTAGCCAAAACGAAACAATATCAAACGATGTGGGTTCAAGTTAAAGTTTGGCGCCTGACAAACACCTATGCAGAGCACAGAGAAAATTAATTGGCGACCCTCCTGTATGGCCAAGGCCTAACTTTATTATAAAATCTTTTAGAATTTTTACCCGCATGCTGGATATTTTTCTATGTTTTTATAATACTCAGTAAATATGTTATTGGTTATATACTGTACTTCTGTATTTTTTATTTGAAATATAAAAGTTGAAAATAATTAAGTCTATGCTGTACTCGTAGGTGTTAAGTTTAAGTAAAAGAAAATGTACTGTATTTAAATTATACGTATATAATGTTTTCTGTTTTTTACATAATGTAACAAATAATTCGTTCAAACTATATTTATTTTCTACGTAAATAAATTTAAAAAGTTTTGTACATACTGTACATACATTATCAAAAATCTCATTTTCCAAAGATTTGGGGTGATAAGGCACAAAGGTAGGCGTATACATCCATTCACAGGCGTTCTGATGGACCAGCGTCCCCTCCCTCCCCATGACAAGATTCCACACCTGCGGCGCTTCATACGCCAGGCGTGTCAAAATTCAAAGAGACAGTCCTGAACTTACATATAAGGTTGTAACATATATTCTGCTCGATTTTTTAGTTCATTCAGAACAAAAATTAAATGACTTATAAGGACAAATTTGCTAACATTTTTAGTTTATTCACAACAAAAATTAAATGACAATGACAAATTAATCATCAATATAATTCCCTTCTTTTTCTATAACCTCCTCCCACCTGTTGAAAAGGTTATTTCATGCCACGTTCGAAGAAATACCTTGTTTTCGAGTTAAAAAAAAAGCGATCACTTCATTTTCGATAGCTTCCCTAGATTGCAACGTTTGTCCATCTAGGTGGTGTTACAGACTTCTGAATAAATGGTAGTCTGAAGGTGTGATGTCCGGAGAACAAGGAGGATGAGGCATTTTTTCCCAACCAAATGCCTCCAATTGGGCAGTGGTGATTCGAGCAGTGTGAGGGCGCGCGTTTACCTGGTGGAATAGAACACCTCTGCGATTAATTAATGCAGGACGTTTTTCTTGTAATACCATCTTCAATCGTTGGAGTTGTTGGCAGTAGACTTCAGTTGTGATTGTTTGGTTATCTGGCAGAAGCTTAAAATGAATAATTCCTTGCATATCCCACATAGCAAAATTTTCTTTGGATGGGGTCCATTCCTTGGCTGAGGTTCAGGCTTTGTTTCACGGCTAAGCCACTGATGTCGAACGCTTAATATTGTTATAGAGGACCCATTTTTCATCCCCCGTCACGATCCGATTCAAAAACGGTGCCTGCAGTTGCCGAGAATGCAGTGATATGCAAATATCGATTCGATGTTGAAGATTCACTTGTGACAAATCATGCGAAACCCTTTTTCCAACCTTCACTACTCCTGCACTGTTGCTTTCAGCAACTCTTCATCTAACTCATTTGGTCGTCCTGTTTGTTAATAATCTTTCAGACTGAAGTCTCCATTTCTGAACTTCTCAAACCATCTCCTACACATCCATTCACTCACATCATCATTTCCATAAACTCTTTGAATGTTTCTTGCAGATTCACTAGCGTTAGATCCTTTATGAAACTCATACAGCATCACATGTTGAATATGCTCTTTCGTGGGCTCCATGTTTTTTCAATTGCTGTAATATCGTAGGGGTGGCGTTGTAACTGTATGAAAAACACCAGAGAAAATATTCATTAGCCTAATCCTACACTAGCCAAGTCATTCTGTATCATTCTGTATCGTAATAAAACCTGAGCGAACCTGTCGCCGCGTGTATTTTGCAACATTTCTAAAACTATTTTACATTATCTTGAGGTTATTCTATTATCTATCGTCCGTTTTCTAATCGAGCAGAATTTATGTTACAACCTGATATTTCTAACAAATCTCGTCCATTCCAAACGACTCGCAGCCACTTCTTGCGCATCACCCAGATCAAGTCCACACTTACTAACATAATCATTCACCATGTCCAAAATATTGTCCATCCATCTTCTTCTTCTTGGCTTTCCTCTCCTCTCCTCCTACCTTCGCAAACACTCTTATACACTCTTTTCACAACTCTATCGTCTTCCATTCTTTCAACATGTCCAAACTACCTTCGCACATTCCTCAATTTTCACTTCCACTGACTTCTGAACACCACAACTTTCCAGAACTACACGATTTCTTAATCTAGCAAACCGACAGACGCCACACATGCTTCTCAGGTCATCCAACTCAATCGATGACCTGACTTCTCCTTTTCACGCCATGTGAATGTTTCACCTCCATACAAAAGTGTCGGTACTAAATACTTTCATATAAACATCTCACAGCATCTCGATCCAGTCTCTGCTTTCTCACAATCGCTTTCAGCGAACCCACCATCCTTCTTCCTTGATTTACTCCATTATTAACTTCATCCGCACTCGTAGGTTACCTCTTTTTTCAATACACATCCCAGATATCTCTACCACCTCTAGTATTTCCCCATTTACTATCACATGGCAGTCCGAATTTCCCTCACTCTCCACCATCAATAACTTGATCTTATCCACAAAGCTCTTAACAACCTCTCCCATATCACACTCATCCTAAGCAAATAGCACAGCTCATCATCCGCATACAACAGATTCAACAGGCCCCACCTACTCCGATCACACACACGATACAATCCTCTTTCTAGCAGTCGCACTTTCACCCTCTCATCACTCCATCCATAAATAGATTGAACAGCCACGGACACGTCACACATCCTTGACGCACACCAACGCAAACCATTCATTCGGTTCTTTATTTATTCTCTCACGCGAGTCAACCCCCATATATACTCAAGACCCGCCATTTACCACCATATGTTTTCTCAAGATCTATTTATTCTTCGCAATCCGTTTCACACGCATCCTCAATCACTTGTCCTACCGCAAACACTCGATCTACGCAGCCTCTTCTACATCGAAACCCTCCTTCCTCATCGTTCACCAAGTATTCTGTAATATCACGAACACTTTCTATCACTATCCTACCATACACTTTCCCTACTACATTCAACAGAGTTATACACCTTCGTAATTCTTAACAATCACTCCGTTCACCTTTTAATTAAATTGTATACAGTATAATTGAACAATTATTGCTTTCTTCCAGTCTTCACGCACATTTCCATTTACACAAAAAGTTGGGTGTGTAATAAAATGTATAAATATAAATATAAATATGAATAAATATGAATAAATATGAATAAATAAAAAAATAAAGTATATATATATATTATACCAGTATATATATATTTTTTTTTTTCATATATATATATAATAATAATAATAATAATGAAATCTTGTGCTCAATTTAGAGGGAGAAACCTTACTGTCACATAAATTCATCTTTAATACGAGATGATTGGTTTTATCTAAATGGGAAAACTATCAAATTTCGTTGCTATGGAAACAGGATGTGGAAAAGTGAAGCACGATACTTTAACAGTGGCAAATTCTCTTGCTGTTTACACACACACACACACACACACATATATATATATATAATAATAATAATAATAATAATAATACACGGGTAATTTCGAGTCTTGAAGCCGTTTTCATATCCGAAATGAAATCAGAATCGGAAGTGGAAATATGAATCAAAGTTTTTAAACTGAAGTGGAATAGATTCTCTTTTAGCCGAAACTTACTAGCGACGATTCCAGAAGTTAAAGGATGCCAAAGACCCCGATCTAAGATCCAATGAGAAGAATCTATGAAGACGTAATACGAACGAACCGAATCATCTGATATAATCATTTAAACAATTATTAAAATAGCATTAACGGGTCTGTAATTAAATACCGATAAAGTTATTAAATATCTCTCTACTCGAGTCTTTCCTTCGTCATTCAATGGAATAAACAAATGAAGTGCGAGTAGCCAAATTGCGTTACGCATTGTTATTATTATAATAGTATCAGCGTAATTCCTACAGTAACTATTGTATATTAAAGTATAATGCTGGACTTTAGTTTCGTATTAATTACTGTCATATTTATTGATTTATTTACTTTATTAAACGAACGATTATTTCAATTTTAACGCAATGCTAATTTTGCTCTTCAATAATGTATGAAATTTTATTTATGGGTCGAGGCGTCAAAAGTTCCTAGTCTTAAATTTGGTACAGTAATAATTAACATTACTCAGGTTTTTGTAAGGTGTTTTAATGGGGGTCATAAATTTGAAGATTGACCCCCCATAACACTTTGCAGTTCAAAAATATTGAAGCGAAAATATCAACACCGCAACGTTAAATCAAAGTAGACAATGCCTGAAATAAAACATACTTATTAAATAAAAAATAGTACAGTACTAAACAATAGTAGCGTACCACGCGAGAAACAATAGCTCGGCCCACGCGAGCCCGACCTTAAACCACCCCCGCCTCTTATTTAAACTTTTTACTGAATTTAATTGTTTTAATTTCCTTCGTAATCATGTGGTTACGTCATTCATTCTCAAAGTAAATAAAGTGTATGGTAAATAGTAAACTAAATAGTGTTCCTGAGGATGTCATTAGACGGAAGCGCTTGAGCACTATTTGTATTTAAAATTTCCTTCGTGGTTATTTATATATATATATATATATATATATATATATATATATATATATATATATAACGAACGACGCTTGTATAGAAGAGCGTTCCGCACAAGATGAGGAGGGAGAACGAGCTCATTTGCTCGTTCTCCCTCCTCATCTTCTGCGGAACGTTCTTCACATTAATTATACTGTGTTGTATGAAGTTGCAGTAATCTTTCAGCCGTCCTATCTTTAGTAGTTTCTATTTAATCCTATATTAATTAATGTAATTAATGAAATTTAATTCTTCATGCGGATTGCATTTACTTAGTTATTCTTAAGTATTCAAAAACTTTCCGCTTTTATTTACATATTTTGCGCAGATTAGTTGTCTAACATCGTTTAATCACCGAGAGCTAAACATGAAGTGCGTTTTCCCATTGAAAATGCTCAGCATTTATGAAGGAACAGCAACTCTTTCAGAAATTAATAATGGCCCCTCAGGAAAGAAATTTCTATGAAGAAACTCATTCAACTAATGGCTCTGCATCGTCTAGAGCTATCCAAAAAGATATTGCACATAAGATTGACGTTTCTCAGAATGGAGTGTCCAAAACCATTAAAGACGAGAGAAGACAGGCTCAGTAAACGAGAAGAGGAGCCGAGGAAGAAAAAGAAAGACTACAGCAAGGGAAGATAGATTATTGGTTTGAAAGTCCAAAATAAATAGATTCCTGACAGCGCCTCAGTGAGCCACCGGACACAATTTAACATTAAAAAACCGTCTCATGTCCAACTGTCCAAAGGCGACAAAGAGAGGCACGCAGGGTTGAATGGTCGCGTAGCTGTTAGGAAACCTTATCTGAGGCGAGGCATATAAGCAAAGGCGATTGAAATGTGCGAGAGAACACCAAAACTTTACGTGGCAATATAAAGTTATGGGGCTGTATTGCTAGTGATGGGACTGGGGAACAAGTGAAAATTGAAGGAAACTTCAACAGAGAGGTACCATCTTATCCTACAGCATGATGCCATTCCTTCCGGTCAGTTTGATTGGGAATAATCATCTTCCAGTAAGTTAATGATCCTAAATATACAACACTACGTTACCGAAGAAAAAGTGAAGATGGAGCATTAACAATAATGAACTGGCTCGCCACTTCATTTCCCAGATCTAAACCCAATTGAGATAATGTGGGGTGAACAACTGAACATGACAAAGGTAAAATCGCGAGGTTAAACTAACTCCACTCGACTTTGGTCATATCTACGGGAAAAGGGGAATAATTTGACAGAGTATTTGGGAAAAATGCGGAAAAGAATGCCCAAAATATGCCAAACTGTGATAAAGCAAAAAGGAGGATTTTTGGGGGTGAAAAGACGTTAGCGCCATAAGTTATTATAGAACAAAAATTTAATGTAATTTCCACTAAAAACTGCACCTAACAAACAATGCTATTGTTTATTTTCATTTACAACACTAAACCTAAATAATACCACTACAGCTTAATTTTTCTCGTAACACTACAACTTTGACTGACAATATACAGGGTGGCCCAAAAGTCTGTTGCTCCGAAAAAAAAATATAGTTTAGAATGCGTCGGGGCAACAGGCTTTTGGGCCACCATATATATATATATATATATATATATATATATATATATTATATGGTGAGGTCTTTAAGGATTTTATACATACAAGTATTTAGTTAACATTATACAGATAAATGTTAAAATGGTGAAACAAATCAAACAGTCTATGAATTTTATTCATACAAATATTTTGTTAAATTATAATTTAATCTTCAAAGAGTTCTCCATTCGCTACGATATATTTGTGGATTCTCCCTGTTAAACTCTTCATTGTTCTTCTGAACATATCGAGTGGTATCCTTTTCAGTTCATCATCTATTCTGCGGCCAAGGGCATTCACATTTGGATACATGAAACCAGGAGTGTAGAGCTTGTCACGCAAATAAGCCCAAAGAAATCACATGGGGACTGTTAAATCAAGTGATCTGTCTGGCCACTCGATGTGACCTCGCCGCCCAAGCCATCTTCCTTCAAGGTTCGTATCCAGAATCTCACGGACACGCGTACAGTAATGTGGCTGTTGTCCATCATGTCCATAAAGTAAATTCCTGCCAACGACATTAGTAAACTGTAGCAAAACTCTCTCTCTCAATACCAGGCAATAGCGTTTTTCATCCATCGTATCTCTAGATATGTCAAAAGAAAAGTCCTGAATAACCAACCAATGCACGCCAAAACTGTTAATGTAGCCGTTTTAAGGGGTTTACCCAATCCTATTTTGGGATTTTTTTCGCCCAGTAGTGAACGTTGTTTGTTTCCTTTACTCATTAATTAAACCGAAGACACATTCATCTGAAAATATGATCTTTCCAAGGAAACCTGGATCACTGTTGAACTTTTGTCTCAATGTTTCAGCAAACTGCAGGCGTCTACTATCAGAATCATTGTCGTATATGAGCTGAGAGTAAATGGATTTGTAATCGTGGCGCCCCTATGATTTCGATATTTTGGCTACTGAGAATTTGGAAATACCCAATTCCTCTGCGAATTTTCTCGTTCAAATTGTTGGGTCGACTCGAAAACTGTCCAGGACATTTTCTTTGTTGTTGTCCTATGTCGCCGTCAGTAGCCTTCCATTTCTTGAGCGATCTTTTATCAGGTTCCCTTAGTAGCTGTTTCCAAAATTCTGAGCTTCCAGTATCGAAGTGTGGTTGCATTTGATAGTAGTTTATTATATTTTTCTTGAAATAAACGACAACTTTCTTCACAATTATTATAAGAAATAGCCCACAATACGAGATACATTTTTTCTTCATTGCTGTATTACATCCTTACTGACATAGCGCTGACTGGGGCTAGGGCCTTCCTGTTCTAGCCTAGGGCCATTCCTAGCCTTGTATAGTTGCTTTGAAAAGTATCGCATACACTGCAGTGATATCATTTAAATTTTTTTATTATTAACAAATTATTTGTATGTCTAAAATCCTTAAAGAACTTTCTCTCACCCTGTATATATGTATTAGCAATAGTTTGTCCACAAAAGAAAAGTACAGTGCTACTTTTCTTTCATGGGCAAACTATTTGAAAATCTTTCCCCGTGCCTTTAATCGCATTAAACGTTGAAAGGAATGAAATGCGTCGACCCCGATCCCACCTTACCCAATCCCCAAATTCAGCCGTCACTTATACGTTACCAAACGTGAATCAGACAGTTGGGAACAGGGGTAAGGGGATCAAGCCCTCATTCGTCCTTCCCCAACAGCTTTACCTTGCTTTAACTCGATTTAGAGGTGTGAAACCCTTCAAACTATGGTACAAATTCCCTCTTAAATGAATTTCACGTACACACGATCACGTAGTCGTGTTCTCCGTACGCTCATGAAAGACCACGAGAGGCGGAGATTTAAGTTCATCAACGACTTCCAGCTACCATGGGGTAACCATTATTTAGAAGTGTATTTAAAGAAACACTAATTGACAGTAATCGTTTTTAAGTTGAAAAACATTGGTGGATTTGATAATAAAACCCACTCTAATAGACAGAGTTTATTTCCACAACAGTTTCGATGCCCACTGGCATCCTCTTCGGGTGGATACAGAAAAACGACATTTTTCTCTCAAATGTGCTTTCAAATGAATGGTTTCTTTCAAACCACATATATTGGTTTTCATGGTAACGGGGCGTCGTTAGTAAACTTTGAAATCGCTCTCTCTTTATCGCTCATAATCTTTCATGCGCGTAAGGAGGACAGGATTTATTAACCAATATATATACAGGGTGTCCCAAAAGGTATGGCCTAAAAATAAACTTTTACAATTTTTTTTATTATAAATGATAGCGTTAAAGAACAATGATAAAACAGGCATGAATGCTTTAAGTTTTATTTAATATAGTTAGTAAACCTCCGCATGATATCCACCGTTCACAACAACTAGTCTAATTCTACGTTCAAATTCTAAAAAAGCTGAACGTATGAAATCTAGTGTAATTGATGCTCATACCGTATGTTATAAAAAGGCGCTTAGCATAACTTAGCCTAACACATCAAATAGCCTCGTACTGTAGTTGATGCCGGAAGTTAAGTACCGTAAACTGTTTAAATGATCAATTTTGAAATCAGAGTAATTTTTTAGAATTTGAACGTAGAATTAGACTACCGTAGTTGTTGTGAACGGTGGATATCATGTGGAGGTTTACTAACTATATTAAATAAAACTTAAAGCATTCATGCCTGTTTTTATCATTGTTCTTTAACGCTATCATTTATAATAAAAAAATTGTAAAAGTTTATTTTAGGCCATACCTTTTGGGACACCCTGTATATACGGGTTTTTAGTTTCTCTTTTTTTTTACTTAAAAAAAAACCACGAGGATATCTTTATTCAATGTTGGTCAAACGTAATTTAAAACCTAAACCAAAAAATTATTAAATATTTAAGTGTAAAATAAAAAAAAAAAACCTTACCGATGAATATACAGGGTGCCCAAGAAATAATTGCTCATTTTTCTTATTAATCAATACGTATACAATATACTGTATATGATTGTTAACATTTCCAAACTGTCCAAGTTCAGAACACTTTCACAAGATGACCATTATTTGTCGCTACAATATGTATTTCACGCTCGAACTCTATTAAATAGCAAGAAGCCCTTTTCCAGCAAAAATTACAGAAATATGTAAAAATCAGGAACTTTTTCTTTAAGTGAAAAGCTCGTTTAATGTTACAATTTTTCATTTGAAATTATTTTCAGTTAGTCGTAATCCCCATGTGAAAGTGTTAGTCTAGGTCTTTTCAGTGAGATACTTGTGGCTATTTTGCATTTGTTAATCTTGTATTCGGCTGAATAGACAAAACACAGAGTAACACACAGACAATCAGTTTTATTGTTTGTTTTAACTGCAACCAGTAATAAGAAATCAAATTCGCATAAATACGAGATTGTGAACGGAATTAACACTTTTCAATGGTTCAGAAACGAGTTCGATACTTTTTTTCGTGCTGTCCAAAATGTACACGAGTCTTCTTCTGACGGGAATGACAACTGCGAGGTCTTGTCAGAAGAAAATTTTCTGCGAGTTCGGCAGATTCTACCACCCTTTCATTGGACGATTAAGTATCCACTTAACTTTCCATCGTCATATGGCTGTTTTTCCAGTTCAAGTATGCTACATCATCATTTGGAGAAGTGGGGTTGCGAACTTTTATATCAAAAAGGGGTCGCCAGCAGAAAAATAGGTTGAGAAACATCACTTCAACTTAAGCTAAACATTAATGAATATAAAACCTTTAATAATTTATACGCGAATGCTACATATTTTTCTTCGTGTCTTTAGCCCTTTCACTCACTGGGTAGACAATTGTGTAGCTGAAAAATAAACCATATTGATTCTTATATAACCACAACGGCAAATTTCTTTTTTACCCTATGTCATAATTCGTGAGCGAAAGGGTTAAAACACTTAGCAATTATTTTATTGCCTATTTTTTGTTTGAAATATAAAAGACACTGAAAAAGTTACTAAGCTGTATCCTGTACATCTAAGTCTAATTAAGAGAGACTTTCATATGTAAAATATTTTATCTTTTTACAACATATAAACAGTAATTTATCGAAATATATATTTATTTTCTATGTAAATGAATTTTCTATTGGATACGGTAACAAAACAGCTCACCAGAATTTTTTTTTTTTTTTTCACTATATACCATAAATTTATGTATATGCACGTAAAGTCACCCAAAAAAGTGTTTCTACATGATGAGGAATGGAAATTACAGGTACGGAACAAACTGCTACTATTTCCACCCTTCTATGCGCAGACAGTTAATTAGAAAGAACAAATGCCAAAATATGGTGCCCGTATTTTCACATTGATGGTACCGTACTAAAAGATAGGAACGAGAAAGAACAGCTCACATCCTAAATAGAAGTAATAACAGTGAAAATGAAGTACATTTTTCAGCGGAAATGAGAATGATAAAAGTACAATTGTTCCTTCTAATGAGAAAAGACAGAACTTCACAGATATATGCACCCCAGCATTAAATACATCACCCTCCTATTACCACCACCCACCATTAATACAACATCCACAATGGTATCAAGGGCCGCAGCCCAGTACTTCCCAAATGCGGCGGCCCAATCAATAACAGACAACATCGACCAGGAAACGACCATTATCTAGGAAAACCTAGCACGAAGATTAGAAACCCTATAAATTTATTATACATAAATATACAGGGCCTGTATACTGACATGCAGAAGGCAAATTACAATACTCGCAAAATTTAGCTCTGGAAACCAGCACAGATATCATATGCCTAACGGAAACCCACACAAATGCGAAAAAAGCTGTGAAAACTACATCAAAGATACTGAAACAGCAATACTGGACCACAACATATATAGAGCAGATAAGTTGTTAGACGAGGAGGGGTGTTGCATCTATGTGAAAAAAACATACACCTGCGAGGTGAAGGTAAGCAAATCAAACAGCACAGTCGAAATTATTATTTCAAAAGTAAAAGAACTGAACCCAACCATTATGAACGTCTACAGACCACCAAACACCACAAAAAGTTAATTTCAATTTGCTACAAATTAAATGGAAAACACTTTAAAATTACTTGAAACTCCAGCACCAAATATTTCAACTTGCGAGGATTTTAATTTTCTATTCATAACGTGGAAGAAAAATGAAGTTATATGAGAAGTTTCATGGCAACATTACAAAAGATGATAGAACCCAGGCAATAATTCTATTGATATTATGGAATTATGCACTTACCAGGACGTCTGTGAAGTAACTAGATAATGATGATAATGAGCTTTATTGGCAGGATATAAATCCCATAAAATAGTACAATATCTTGAAGGTAATAAACGATTAAATCAAACCATAAATTTAAAAAACTAAAAATTATTACTAAAAACTACACGTAGTAACTAGTGAAATTGCGTGTTTTCTTATTTGCTTTTTTTTTTTACTCTTTACGTTATCATTACACTTTCTACCAATTTACACTACCTTATCTATATTTTAAAATAGGGTAGACGAGTAGTATCATGGCCTGCCACTGAAATTTAGAACAAACAAAGCGAGGGAGTGGGAAAATGACAACAATTACCACTTTTTTTTTCATTTTTGTTTAAATTGAAACAATGAACACGGGGAAGGCGAGTGGAGAATTTCTAATTAACATTTTTTTTTATAATGGAGACACTAGAGAGCTTAAGTTAAGTCAATTTTAAAATCAAAATTACAGTTTTGCACCAACCGACCTCGGTCTATGATCTGAGAGAAGAAAATCATGCAAAATAAAAACATTGACAATACGTTCCTTTAAATTATTACTAATGAGATAGTGATCAATCCATCTAGTACCTCCATTCATATAGTATAGCTGACATATGCGAAGTATTGCTATTTGTACCAAGAAATTCTACATCCTTGTACTCAACGGTACTCAATTCTACAAGAGAGAGAATGTTTTGGATTTAACTTTGACAAACAATGAGATAATAATTATATATAATAAATAAAAGGTAACGCGCACAAATTTCCCCGACCATAATCTAAATGCAATTAAAATTAGCAACCAGAGCTTCAAAAAACGCATCCAAGAGTGTCAGAAGGAATATTTGAAGATTTAAATATAAATTCAAAGAAAATTGATTGGAAAGTGTAAATGAAAATTTAAAAGGAAGCAAAGTGGGAATTGCTACTTCACGAAAACTCCGAAAGAAATACTATGTATAATAGAAAATGAAACTAAACCCGTTTTGCTGAAACAGGTTCCGATAAGACAAAAAGGAAAACAGCAAGCGTGAGAGAAAAATCAGGACACTATTGAGACAACGGAAACACCTTAAAAAATCTCCACATGAACAAGGAGACTCAAACTTGGGGGGGGGGGGAGAAGTGAAATAGAACAACCTAAAACATTCATCCATACGACAAACGAGGAGGAAAACGAGGTAACAGAAAACAAAATAACCCAAAATACTTCTGCACGTTTGCGAAAAGAAAAATGCAGTGTAGAGAGAATATTGGTCTGTTGATAGATGGGGTGACCGAATATACAAGTGATCCAAAAAAAAAGAGCGAACTGCTTAACGAACAATTTAACTGTGTTGTAGTGTTTTATTTATTAAAGGGCCTATTTTGCCGATATATTAACAGCGCAACAGATATATGAGCATCTGCCCAGCTGACTTTTCACTGACACAACCTTAAGGATTGACGAAATAACTTACCGGGTGGATTTTATGTTCATTAAAATAACTAAGTTAGTTCAAGATTCAAGATTCAAGATTTTAGGGTATGGGGGAATGTTATTACCTAAAAGAGCACACAGAGAGAGGGAGGTTACAAGGAAAAGTAGGCCTCAAGCCCTTTTGAGGTACCATACCGAGGAGGTAACCAATGGCAACGGGTGCCAGGGAAAAATTCTGTCACCCTCAAATAGTGTGCAAGATTCGGTCTAACCTTTTCTTGAACAGATCCACAGAAGAACTGTTCACAACTTCTGAAGGTAGCCTGTTCCACGTGTCACAGATCTTATACGTAAAGTAATTCCCACACACACTAGTCCTAAACCGTTTCAAATCCAACTTCCAGCCATTGTTGCGAGTTGGGTTATCATTTAAACTAAACATGCTTCTAAAATCGACATCGTTGAACCCGCGTAAGAACTTGAAAACCTCGATCAGTTGACCGCGCAGCCTACGAGTTTCCAGCGAAAACAAATTCAGGGCGCGTAACCGTCGATCAGAGCTGGGCACTTGCGGTTTTTTTTGCGGTACTGCGGTACTACCGTGTTGGTCGGTACCGCGGAAAGTACCGCGGGAAATTTGAATGCGGTAGCGGTACTGCTGTACTTTCAGCGATCCTTTGCGGTACTGCGTTATGCGGTACCGGTAGTGCGGTAGTAGTACCGCAGTACCGCAAAAAAACGCAAGTGCCCAGCTCTGCCGTCGATTGTAGCCTATATGCCTAACGGAAGGGATTAACTTTGTGGCCCTCGCCTGCACTCGCTCCAGCCTCTCAATATCTTTTCTGAGGGTGGGCGACCAGAACTGCACAATACTCCAGGTGCGGCCGAACCAGAGAATTGTACAGAGAAAGCACAATCTCCTTGTTCCGAAATCGAAATTGCCTCCTCATATAACCCAACAACTTCTGGGCTTTCTTTTCCACCTCTACGCACTGTTTGGTAAACTTAAGGTCGCTGCTAATTAGCACACCCAAGTCCTTTTCCAAATCAGTCGCCTCGATATTACTCCCCAACATCGAGTAGTCCGACTTGGGATTGGCGTAGCCAATGTGCATCACCTTGCATTTACCCAAGTTAAACGACATTTGCCATTTTTCGGACCACTCTCCTATCCTACCAAGGTCCGCACGCAGTTGCTCGATCGCCTCTGGTGTCCCAACATTGGCCCCAAGCTTCGTGTCATCAGCGAATTTGGCGATCCTATTGACGATGCCACCGTCGATATCATTTATGTACATGATAAACAACAGCGGCCCCAAAACGGAACCCTGAGGAACCCCGCTAGTGACCGAGGCTCAACCCGAGCGAGAGAGAGAGAGATTCTGGTAATTTGCGATTAACATTAAACTGACAAGCTAGACATACAAAATTTCGAGTTCCAAAAACCTGTGATCATGACTGAACAAAATCTAGAATTCAACTCCCCGTACGTAGGATCTTATGGCACCCTTGTAGAGGGCTTTCCCAACTTCTTCCCTCAAGGAGCAGTTCTTCGACCACACACAAAAAATATAAAAACCGCTACAATCTTTGAGAAGTTACATTCAACAGGATCTTCACTCTTCATTTGATCTTTCCTAAAGAACTACATGAAAAAACGCTATATTAAAAAGTTTAGTTAGAAATACTTACGAAAATACTGCATTAACAATGTTCATTAAAAATATTTCTCTCGGTGCCATTTATTAAATTTATTGCAAATCACTACAGTGTTAAGCCCAAGAAAAAAGTAGAAAATCCAGATGAATTTTTTTACACTGATGCAAATCAGCCAAGAACAAGTTCGGGCACGAACCTATTAATAGACTTAGAGTTCTCGGAAGGAGACGTAATTAAGGCTATCACAAATGCAAAAAAATTCGGCACCAAGGCCAGACACATGGAGTGCCAAGTTTCTGGAGAAATGTAAAGAAAATTGCCAAGCCGCTATATTTACTATGGAGAAAATCATTCGACACAGGATAAATTCCACTTCCATTAAAGAACGAGAACATTGCCCCTTTATTTAAAGGAGTAACAGACCAATGCCTAAGAATTATCGGCCAGTAGCTCTCGCCTTCCGCCTTATAGTGTGCTTTGAACGTATAATTGGAGGCAAAATTAATTACTAACTACGAGAAAGAATTTATAAAATCCAAACCAACATGGCTTTAGGGCTGGAAGATCGTGCCTATCACAGTTATTAGACCACCAGGAGAAAATATTGGAAACATTGTGTCGAGGACAAAACATAGATGTAATATATGTACTGACTTTGCTAAAGCTTTCGATAAATGCGACCATGGAATTATAACACACAAACTTAAAAAAACAGGAATTACTGGAAAGCTTGGAAGATGGATATTTAATTTTCTAACTCAAACAACACAAAGAGTGGCAGTAAATGGAGTTGAGTCTAAAGTATCAGAAGTCATAAGCTCGGTCCCACAAGGTACGGTATTAGTCCCCTTGCTGTTCATAATGATTGCGGACACTGATGCAGATATTAATGCCAGTATTGTATCACGTTATGCAGATGACAAAAAATGCGAGATATATCGAACGAAGATGACATAGTCAAGTTACAAAATGACACAAACATTATTCAAGTGGGCGGAAGACAATATGAAGTTCAACGAAGTAAACTTCCAACTTCTAAGACATGGCAATAACAAGGGTATAAAGGGTAAAAAAAAAAAATCTGCAAGCCAAACAGATAACACCAAACCAACAAGTCTGAGATCTTGGAGTAATAATGTCGTCGTATCTAGAATTCAGAGAGCACTATAACATTAAAATTACAACAGCTAGAAATATAACGGGAATTAGCTGAAGGAACTTCGCAACAAAAAAGCAAATATCATGCTAAAATTATGGAAGAGTCTACTCCTACCAATAATTGAGGGTTGCTCAGTACTAACAACCCCATATAGAAAACGAGACATTGCAAACATAGAAGCCATACAAAGGACTTTTACGTCTAAGGTAGAGGAAACGAAAGGTGAAAATTACTCGTCTCGACTACAATCACAAACTCAACTCTCTGGAAAGAAGACGTAAGCGGTACACAATAATATACAGAAGGAAAATATTCGAGGGTTTTGTCCCTAACCTTTGAAACGAATGAAATGAGAGAAGAGGCAGATTTTGTACTGTCCCAGCTGCGGTGGGACAGGGGGACCATGAAACCGATGGAAAATACCCTTGGAATACAAGGCCCAAAACTTTTTATTGTTCTGCCCAAATTAGAATCAACCCCGAAGATGTTTTTTGGCTTATGTGGGTTCACCTCTAGGAAGGTTCTGATGATGTCCCTCCTGTTGTTCTCAACAACTGTGCTGACACTCTGCCTAGGCAAACTCTTTCGTCTTTGTCTTTCATCTGGTACTTTTCTTTCCTGCTGGAAGTTCGCTTTCATTCAGCCTATCCCAAAGGGTGACCGCTTTCAACTCTCCATCTTTAATAGGAAGATTCTTAAACACCTCTCTTCTCAGTCTTCTTTCAGATCGTCAGTATGGATTTCGCGAGAGACGCTCAACTGGCGATCTTCTTGCATATCTCTCTGACTCTTGGTCATTCTCCTTTCGGGATTTCGGTAAAACCTTTGCTATTGCGCTAGACAAACGTTTTTTATGGAGTCTGGTACAAATATTTAATTTCCAAACTGCCCTCCTTCGGTTTCTATCCTTCTATCTGTACATTCATATCTAATTTCCCTCATGGCTGATCTATAGCTGCGGTTGTAGATGGCCAGTTCTCCTCTTAAAGCTATTAATAGTAGTGTTCCTCAGGGTTCTTGTCCTGTCCTGTCACCAACTCTTTTCCTTTTACTTATCAATGATCTATTAAGTTGCACTTTCTGACCTATCCACCCCTATGCCAATGATTCCGTTCTTCATTTCTTCACTCGTTTCACAAAGCGTGCCTCTCAAGTCACTCCATGCGTCGCGTAGGACGTCTATGACGCACCTAATCTCTGATCTTTCTGCTATCTCTGATTGGGGCAGAGAAAACTTTATGGCTTTCAATGCTTCAAAAAACAGTTCCTTTATCTGTCTACTCGTCACAATCTTCCACAAGACTATCCATTTACCTTCAACAATTCATAACTCAAAATCCTTCATCTTTTAACATTCTTGGCGTTTCATTTTCTCGTCATCTTTCTTGGAAAAATCGTATATACTCTTTCCAAAACAGCTTTTAAAAGTTTAGGTGTGCCGTACCGACTCCGCAGTTTCTTCACCCCCACTCGGTTGCTGTCTCTGTACAAGGATCTTGTTCACCCCTGTATGGAGTATGCCTCTCATGTATGGGGTAGCTCAACCCACACAGCTCTATTTGACCGGGTGAAATCAACGGCTTTTCGTCTCAATTCCCCGCCTCTTACTGAATGTTTTCAATCCCTCTCTCTTCGCCACAATGTTGCCCCACTCTCTCTTTATTATCGCTATTATAACGGACACTGCTTTTCTAAACTCTCTAACTGCGCGTCTTCTCCTTTAAGGAGCAAGCAGTACCAGACTTTCTAAATATTCTCATTCTTTTTCTGTCCAACACTAACGCGAGGGTTAATCGGTATTTTCAATCTTTCATCTGTTCAACCGGTCAACTCTGGAACAATCTTCTTCAATCCATCTTTCCCCCTGTCTATGTATGACCTTCAATCTTTCAAACGCGGTGTCTCTAGGCATCTCCAAAACTCTGAACCTTGATTTTGGCTCTTTTCTTCCTCTATTGGGGGGGGGGGGGGGGGGGGGTCGTTTCTGCTGGCATTCGCCGTTGGTCCCTCCTTCCTGCATAAAAAATAATCGAGGAACCTCCAGCACACCAACCCTGAATAATTTCAAGAACCAGCTACAAAGGTTCCTGAGCCAAGTCCCTGACCAGTCATGCGTGGCTGGCTACGAGGGCAGGAGGAGATCGTGAAACAATTTCCTCCTCAACCAAATCCCGCAAATGAGGCGGGACGCTGAAGATGGGTCGACCACGGGTCGATCCTGAACCGTTGTTCAAACCCTCGTAAAGTATATATACAGGGTGAGCCATAAGTCGCTTTACCGAAGCGAGTTTCGTTAAACTCACCTCAGTAAAGCGCCTTATGTCCCACCATATTATATATATAATATATATATATACAGGGCGTCCCAAAAAAATGTATACACAGGGCCGGACTTTCACCTGCTGAGGCCCTAAGCTATATGAAATTTGAGGCCCTTCTCTAAAAAAATTCGGGTAAAAAAATTTGAAATAATTATACATGATTATTATTTATTAATGATTACAAAATTAAATTAGTTACAAAATGTTCCTTTTAACTAATTAATTGATTTATTCCATTTGCCGCATAGAAAATAATTACTGCCCTTAACAATTAGCAAGTATTCAGTACAAATATTTAAACAAAACTAAATTTAATAATAATCCCTTTTATTTAAAACATTCTTTTCCGTGATTTTTCTCTAGCAAAATCATCAATTATTCTTCGTATAAATGAGGTTATTAAACGTTTAGTATTTGTAATAATATATACAATTGTTAATATATAAATCACAAAAGCAGTTCTATTGTCATAATTAATATTTATTAGCATTTTTTTGGAAGTGATGTCGAACCGACCCCACCTCTATTTTTACCGAGAGCTAAAAAGGTCTATACGAATAGGGTTAACCTAACTTCGTTGATGTAGGTACTACCAGTGTGCCGTGTACCATTTGCATTTTGCTAGTACAGCAGCAACAAAAGAAACTACAACAATGTAGCCTACCACATGTCAGTTAACGTTTTAACTCACATTACTTCAGAAGCAAAAGTATAATACAAAAATTTATATGCAGAGAAAAGTCCTATTTTGATTATAAATTCATATTCTAGCACTAATTTATTATTCGTTATAAACCTTAAAAACAGTACTACTCACCAGGAAACGAATACACAAGTAACAGAACTGATACTTAGAATCAGCGGTCGAAGTAGTGTGTAAAATCACAGAGCCCGTTGTACCAGCAGCGTGCTTGATTAACTGACGTTACTGACTGAATCTAACAGCCTCACGTAGCAACCCCATACCGTACGTGTTTAGAACACGTTTGTTTTACGTTGAGTTTGAGTTCAATTTGTTTCTTTTCGGAATGTAACGTTACTAACGTATATGTAATATATTACAGACAGTAATAACAGTACTTGATAATGGTTCAATAGCAGTTAGGATTCATTAATGAATAACAGCTTAACAAGGTTTGATTGATTAAAATGTAACAATATGTGTATAGGTAGCAAAATTTTCAAAAAGCTGCTCTGTCACCTTGTCACGACCTCGTGCATTATGAGCTTGAGTGTATCACTTAAACATTGTGTAAGTCTTTAAAACTTAATGTACCATACAGTTGTCGAAGTATTTTACAATTGTTGTCATTATTACTATAATTATTATTTTTTATATTAATGTTAATGATAAAGACAAAATAATATATATATATATATAATTTTTGATGAATTAGTGTTAAAGAATAAAAACTAATGATAAAATAAAAATATATTTAAAAAAATGAGGCCCCCGAGGGTGTGTGGCCCTAAGCTATAGCTTATTTAGCTTATACGTAAGTCCAGCACTGTGTATACACACTTTAACAGCTGATAGCTCAATTGATGTTTCTTTCTTTCCAAGTTAAACCCATTAGAATTAATAATGGCAGTCAGACTAAGCTTTGAACAAAGGAAATTCATTCTAAAATGCTACTGGAAGTGTGAAAACGCAGTTGAAGTGCAAAGACAGTTTAGGAGGGAGTTTCAAACAGATCCACCAACGCGACTTACCATCACTCGAATTAGAGATAAGTTTGAAGCCGATGGAACTGTTCAGAATGTCCACAAGAAGCGTTCCGGAAGACCACGGACATCGACAAGCCCCACAAAGCAAGAAAGAGTACTGGAAACGTATCACCAAAGTCCAAGAAAATCTGTGCGGCAAGCGAGTCGTGAGGTAGGAATTTCAGAATCGTCTGTCCAACGCATTTTGAAGCGCTGTCAACGGAAAAGTTACATTCCAAGATTAGTCCATGCTATTAATGAAGATGATGATGATGATGATGATGATGATGATCCGGACCGAAGAGTGGAGTATTGCGAGTGGTACTTGGCACGATGTGGATGTGGATTGGACGAAGGGGTTTCGTACAATACCCTCCGCGTTCACCAGACCTCACACCACTAGACTTTTTTTTATGGGGATACTTAAAAGACAAAGTCTACGCTATAAAACCTGCAACAGTCGCTGAATTGAGAGCAGCCATTGAACGAGAATGCACACAAATACCAAATGAAATGTTTCGTGATGTTTGCGATTCCATTGCTTCGCGTTATCAGCAGTGCCTGGACCAGAACGGCCGTCAGTTTGAAAACAGGCGTTGACAAAACAATTAAATAATGTCTGTAGATTCTATTACATTTTGAAAATGAAATGTATTTTAATAAACACTGCCTTTATAAGTATTTAAAGTGTGTATACATTTTTTTGGGACGCCCTGTATATATACTCTATCTTTGGATGGAAGGTGATAATGTATTCGAGAAATACAGATGGCGCTTCTAATTCATCTTCCGCGATACAAGCAAGAAACTCAGAATTTATTAAACAGTTAAAAACAAATGGAGACCATGTGCCCAACTTATGGCACCTCCGATTAATAGGGGCATCTGTAGCATCGATGCCCCCAAAATACTCTTCTTTATCGCCAGCCACAGCAGGCGACGTTAGAAAAGTTGACGATAAAAAGTCGGCGAAATTGAAAATTTTTGGGAAAAATTCTCAAAGTTTTAGCAGCAAAAAAAATTTATCTCCCAAAACAGGAAACAAAAATTATCAAAAAAGAAAAAAAAAATTGGTCCAAATTCCTGCAAAGATTTTTTACGGCATCAAACATTTACTTCCATTATTACTATCATCATTAGTAACGTTTTTAATTATATACACCGTACTGTATGTATACAGTGTGTGTGTGTGTGTGTGTGTGTGTGTGGACGCAAAAGCGTTATGCGTTTCCTCAGTTGTCTAAAACTCTAAATGCAGGTTACATTAACTTTCATCTCGTCGTAGTGTAGGGGCTAGCGCCTTCACCTTATACTCAAAAAAAATGTTGAGTTCGAATCCTGGTGGGGGTGATTTTTTCAGTGAAAAAAATCGTCCATGTTCACGTATAATATTCCGTATATATACATTATTATTATTATTAACTCTAAACAATAAGAACTTTGAGAAAATAAAAAATATTACCATGAAAGATAACATACTTTTTACAGGAACTTATAAAAGATTCTTTTTCTTAGCTCGTATCTTATCATCCTTATCTCCACACTCCACCCTTCAAACAGTTATAAAAATACCCCATTTTTTTTTCTATAAATGTACAAAAATCCAACAAACCTACGACACTGCCATTAATGACCAATTTTCATTTTTTATTTTTAAACGATGCGAAAAAAATCCTTAAAAAAAAAGTCTCTCGTGTGTGTGTTGTGTGTGTGTGTGTGTGTGTGTGTGTGCTACAAAAACGCCTTCAAATATTTTCGATCTTCAACAATTTCTGCAGCGACTTCTACCTCACAAGAAGCGCAGTGTTCATCGACACATTCACGATCAAGATGACGTCATATCGCACCTCCAGTGAAGACTCCTTCTCGAGTGACCCTTACTCCTCAGTCGAGGTGGCACCTCGCATCATGCCAGAGGCAATCAAAGACCGCCCGCCAGGGGTGCATGTTATTTCATTAACTAACTACTGTGCATCTGTTCCTTTTTGTTGTCAACCTCAATCAGTACCCTAGTTCAAGCATTCATTAAGTATTATAACGTCATTCACTGCACACCATTAATCAAACGTTAATGTCACTTTCATCATTCATTCTTTTTGTTTTAATTAAAAAACTATTAATTTCCTTAATTAATAACATTATTTTACGTGATCTGATAAGATCTGGTGACCTCAAGCCTCAAGTAATCATTAACTTAATCAACATTATTATAGTGCACTGACGGCGATGATGCAGACCCTCCTCCAACAGATGCAGGAGGGCCGGCGCGCAGTAGGAGTCGCGCGCGCATCTCCCAACCCCGCACCCCCACTGACGCCAATTCTAAACTCCGTTTCTTGGTTGACACTGGCGCTCAGGTTAGCATTCTTCCACCCTCTTCTCAAGAACGTTTACATCCTCGTCCGGAAGTCGAACTGTATGCAGTGAACTCCTTTCCCGTACAAACTTACAGAGAAAACTCCCTCCCTCTCAATCTCGCGCTTCGGCGAATTTTCCGTTGGATTTTTTGATCGCTGATGTGCAACAACCTATTCTTCGGGCGGATTTCCTGCAACATTTTGACCGTGCTGTGGACCTGCGACGCCATCAGCTCATCAACCAGATTACCACCCTCAGCGTGCAAGGCGTCCTCCTTTCTTCAGTGCCTCCGTCAGTGTATCCAGCGACTCGTCTTGGGCCACCGTACGATAACCTGCTGGCGGAGTTTCCGTCGGTGACGCGCCCTTGCAATCGCGAAGTACCAATCAAACAACGTCCTGCATCTCATTCAAACCTCAGGCCCCCGTAGAACGCACACCCTCGACGCCTTGCTCCAGACTGCCTGCGAATTGCAAAGGCCGAGTTCGATCACATGAGCGAATTAGGCATCGTCAGGCCCTCCAAGAGCCCTTGAGAATCGCCCTTACATAGGGTCCCCTAAAAGAACCAAGGCGACTGGCGCCCCGTGAGCGATTATAGGGCATTCAACACGAACACGGTGCCTGACCGCTACCCCCAGCCTCACTTGCAGGACTTCTCCGTCAACCTCCACGGACGTACGATTTTCTCCAAGATCGACCTTGTCCGCGCATACCACCAATCTCGGTAGTACCTGAAGACGTCCGTAAAATGGCGACTGTCACGCCCTTAGGACTTCCCGTACGTTCGCATGCCGTTTAGATTACGGAATGCAGCACAAACTTTCAACGATTTATGGACGTCGTCCTCCATGGTCTCCCCTTGTTTCGCCTACATCGATGATGATCTCATCGCCCCGCCGACGAAGTAGAGCACGCTCACCACCTTCGTCAGGCTTTTGCTCGGCTCGAGGAATATGAGGTCGTCATTAACTCCGACAAATGCCAGTTTGATGTCTCCGAAATGCAATTTTTGGGTAATCACATTACAGCCGACGGCATGTCCCCCAAACCCCAGAAGGTCTACGTCAGAGGAGCAAATAGTCGTGTATCCTAGTAACGTTGTTACAAGAAAGAAATTTAGCTGGCAGAAAGAAGTTGAGACAAAGGATTAAAAAGAAAGAAAAGGAGACCAAAAAATGGACTAAAAAACATTTATTAAAAAAAATCACATTTAAAAGTAAGGGTGATAGGTAAGCTGAATTAAAAAATGTAACAAGTTTTGCCTTTAAGAGGGGAGTATTCTGGCAGAAAGGATTTCCTACTTTCTTCAGGTTACAAGAAAGAAAAAAATTATTTATACGTATGGTCTACGTCATTAAGAACTCCCCCCCCCCCTACCTCCTAAATGAAACTGCGCGAACTTTGGGGCACGGTCACTTTCTATCGCAGATTCATTCCCCATTGCGCCGCCCTTCTTCGGTCCCCCAAGAAAGGCTCCCCCACGTCAATCCCATCGTCCAAAGACCCGCAGCGAGCGTTCGAAGCAGCCAAATCTGCCCTCGCTGAAGCAACTCAATTATCCCACCCTCATCCTGAAGCAGAAATCAGCCTCGTGGTGGACGCGTCAGACTCCGCTGCAGGTACAATATTACGACAAGCACCTGGCGACGATTGGGAACCCTTTTTTATCTTTCTTCTCACGCTCTTTCGAACCAGCTGAGATCAGATATAGCACCTTCAGGTCGCGAATTGCTTGCGGTTTATCTGGCGATCAATCATTTCAGGCACTATCTCGAAAGACGGAAATTTGTCATATTCACGTATCACTGCCCCCCTCACATTGGCAATTAATTCCCACTCCGACCGCTACTTCCCCAGAGAGATGAAGCATTTGGACTATATTTCCCAATTCACCAGAGACCTGCGTCATACGTGAAAATGACAATACCACTGCAGACGCTTTATCGCGAATGACCATTAACGCGTCTCTTTTTTCAGCCAGTGGGATGCCATTAATTACGAAGTAATTGATGAAGCCCAATGCCGTGATTATGACCTTCAGCAGCTTCGTAGTTCACCAGGGTCACTGCAGCTAGATGCCACTGACTTCTTCAACGATGACCCTCGCATGTGACACTTCTACGGGATCACTCCGCCCGTACATCCGCGAAGAATTTTCACGCAGCATCTTCAACCAACTTCACTCTCTTTCCTATCCCGGCATTCGTGCTTCCCAAGGCCTCCTCACCACGTTTTGTGTAGCCCAGCATCAACCGTCAGACGTTGGGCCTGTGCATGCACAAAGTGTCAAAGGCCAAAATACATCGTCACAACACGACAGCCCTTTGATTTCTTTCAAACCCCCTAACGCACGTTTCTATCATGTACATCTGAACTTCGTCGGCCCTTTCCCTACACGCACCTCCTGACATGTATCGGCCGCTTTACGCGTAGCCTGAGGCGATTCCCGTACGAGATATCACAGCGGAGTCCACCGCCCGTGCCTTCGTCAGCGGTTAGATTTCACGTATTGGTGTTCCTTCTACAACCACACTGACCGTAGTCGCCAGTTCGAATCCGTCCTATGGAGGAACCTGACACGTCTTTTAGGATGCTCCTGGATTCGAACCACTGCATATAGGCTGATGGCCAATAGCATCGTCGAACGGCTACACCACCACCTGAAGGCGTCCTTGAGGATGACCAATTCCGGTCTACGTTAGAGACGCCCTCCCCCTCGTCCTCCTTGGAATACGTCCAACGTTCAAGGCCGACCTCCAGCATATCCCACTACAGCAACTGGCTCCAAACCCGACGACAACGATTCCCCCTTGCCCTACACTCCGTTGCAAGTGGACCTTTCAACAGCTCCCCCCCCACCCTTCGACAGGAATCCTACTAAGTGTCAGGCCTGGCGTCGGGACTCGGAGTGAGCCGTGTTAGTTTCCTCCCAAATGTTAATTGCATTTGCATCATTCCCTTCGGTGTCTGGAGAGGGACTGCATAGAGAGAAATACATAAACATTTCCTCCATCGGATTTTACTGGTAAACACTTTCTCAAGTCCGAGCTATCGAAGGTCATTATAAAAAGTCAACCTTGTGACAGGCGTGCGCTTGTGAAAAACGGCTTAAGTGCCATAAACGGCTGAAGTTTATCATACTGCACTTATCCAATACCTCGTCAGCAAAGACTCGCACATGCGTTAGAAAATCACAAAGAACCTCTTTGTTCGCGCCCTCAGAGTTGGATTTTCTGTGTTTATTCTTACAAGATAACAAACTGCTCGAAATATTTTTCTTACACACCTGCATCAGTTTCGACCGTGCGAAAACGTTGCATTCTAACGTTTTCATTCCTCGAGCCGTTAAGGGGTGAAGAAAAACAACAGCCCGTCTTCAGGCATCAATCATCGTATGAACATTTCGCTTATAGGCTCTCGCATCTCAGAGTCTATACCTTCACATAAACTTAGTGTATATAACCTTTTTGCATAGGCCCAACTCACTTCGCCTACAGTATTTACAGAGTCGCGCTAGGCTACTTTGTTATATAGCCTATAAATTCAGACAAACCCAGCCTAACTTCCAATACCACAAATTTCGGACTAGCATATTTTGTGTTAATGTAAAACCGCAAGTAGGCTTTTTCCCGTTTATTAAATACCGTATTTTGTCATCCTAATTATTGTTCTTAACACCAGTGCATTACTGAACATTTGTCCTGCATTATATCGCTTCTTTATTGTAAACAATCATTAATTGTAAGTAATATTGTACATTTTCAATACAAATTAACTGTTATTCACTGTATATATTTATCCTTTTATTTTTGCTAATTAAACAAAAACTACAGTGTCTTTTTATCTCCTTTATTAAATACATTATTTACTTGGTCCAAAGACCAAATTGGCGACCCATTAAACGCTTCAATTACTTTGTTATAGAGAGCCTACCGTCGACGGGCACTATATATATAATTAGGAAAGTTCGCGTTATACAGATGGTTGACAGCAGTAAATACTGTAGACACCACGATGATTGTCCTCAACTACAAATGGCAAAGCTTATCAATGGAATGTCACAAAACGTGTCACCTTTACATAATGGAAAGGGAAAAAAACGATTCTAAATATGTTCATTTGATAAATTTTTTATTATTTATTAACTTTTATATTAAATCAAAAGAACTCAAACAAATTTGGACTGAAAAGAAGTCTATGAAAATTAGAACCATCAAAAAGAAGACAATTTTACAATCTTGACCTATTCTAAAAGCACTGAACCATTTTCTATGCCAAAATCCTCCCTGAACGCTCCAGAGATGCCCCTCCCCCCGCCAAATTCCAGCCTTATATTTACAGCTACAAATTAGACTGTCCACTTCGGTGCTTCAAGTAATGACATAACGTTTGCACTGCATCAGAATCGAAAAAACAGCTTAAAAAGTTTGTTCAAAATTCCGTTCCACAAACTTTGACCCAAATTACTTCGTAGCACACTGCGCATGACACACCAAAAATTACAATTAATGGACATGATTACAAAGAAAGTATCAACAATAATTTTGATCTTGTATAACTTACCGAGTTTCCACGCTGTCTTATTTATTTCGGGCCGAGATAAAGTGAAGCATAAAAGAAAAATTCTTTATTGATACAATAAACACTGCAATAATTTTAACTTGGGCACATAAAACAAATCTGGGAGTAAACGAATGTAAAGCAATAACATTTTTCGTGGTTGTACAGTAAGCTTAACCCAAAAGAGAAAACCTAAATCTTGTCATAAAAAAAAAAAAAATGCACTAACGCGTGGTGTTCTTTGAAATTTGTATTTTCAAATAAATACACACTCAATTTCTAGATTTTTCCTCTACCCGAAACACGAGATAAAATAACTTAATATACGAGTAACTTGGAGCAACTTGAAAAATATTTCGTGTAAAAATAATAAATTCAAAAAATTCTGTTCGAAAACATTTGTTATACAATTGAAAATGTCTACCAAAATTTTTTTACTGTATTTATATTTATTTTACCAACAATTTGCTCCTTCAATTTGGCTTTACTGGGCTCTCAGATTAATGAAATGGTAAACACACACATTTTATAAGGAATTGACACTTATAACAGAGTAATACAAAAAGTATCAAGTGTAAAAATGAAAAATTAAACGAGTAATTTAGTACTCGTATATTCATTAAATCATAAATGTAATTCATACCAAGATTTGATTTCAATTTCCGGAGCAAGTGTAGTTTAACGTCCCCCTACATTATCCTAGCGTAGTTTAACGTCCCCCTACATTATCCTAGCGTAGTTTAACGTCCCCCTACATTATCCTAGCGTAGTTTAACGTCCCCTACATTATCCTAGCGTAGTTTAACGTCCCCCTACATTATCCTAGCGTAGTTTAACGTCCCCCTACATTATCCTAGCGTAGTTTAACGTCCCCCTACATTATCATAGTGTAGTTTAACGTCCCCCTACATTATCATAGTGTAGTTTAACGTCCCCTACATTATCCTAGCGTAGTTTAACGTCCCCCTACATTATCCTAGCGTAGTTTAACGTCCCCCTACATTATCCTAGCGTAGTTTAACGTCCCCCTACATTATCCTAGCGTAGTTTAACGTCCCCTACATTATCCTAGCGTAGTTTAACGTCCCCCTACATTATCCTAGCGTAGTTTAACGTCCCCCTACATTATCCTAGCGTAGTTTAACGTCCCCCTACATTATCCTAGCGTAGTTTAACGTCCCCCTACATTATCCTAGCGTAGTTTAACGTCCCCCTACATTATCCTAGCGTAGTTTAACGTCCCCTACATTATCATAGTGTAGTTTAACGTCCCCCTACATTATCATAGTGTAGTTTAACGTCCCCTACATTATCTAGCGTAGTTTAACGTCCCCCTACATTATCCTAGCGTAGTTTAACGTCCCCCTACATTATCCTAGCGTAGTTTAACGTCCCCTACATTATCCTAGCGTAGTTTAACGTCCCCCTACATTATCCTAGCGTAGTTTAACGTCCCCCTACATTATCTAGCGTAGTTTAACGTCCCCCTACATTATCCTAGCGTAGTTTAACGTCCCCCTACATTATCCTAGCGTAGTTTAACGTCCCCCTACATTATCATAGTGTAGTTTAACGTCCCCCTACATTATCATAGTGTAGTTTAACCTCCCCCTACATTATCATAGTGTAGTTTAACGTCCCCCTACATTATCATAGTGTAGCTTAACGTCCCCTACATTATCATAGTGTAGCTTAACGTCCCCTACATTATCATAGTGTAGCTTAACGTCCCCTACATTATCATAGTGTAGCTTAACGTCCCCTACATTATCATAGTGTAGCTTAACGTCCCCTACATTATCATAGTGTAGCTTAACGTCCCCCTACATTATCATAGTGTAGCTTAACGTCCCCTACATTATCATAGTGTAGCTTAACGTCCCCCTACATTATCATAGTGTAGCTTAACGTCCCCTACATTATCATAGTGTAGCTTACGTCCCCTACATTATCATAGTGTAGCTTAACGTCCCCTACATTATCATAGTGTAGCTTAACGTCCCCTACATTATCATAGTGTAGCTTAACGTCCCCCTACATTATCATAGTGTAGCTTAACGTCCCCCTACATTATCATAGTGTAGCTTAACGTCCCCCTACATTATCATAGTGTAGCTTAACGTCCCCCTACATTATCATAGTGTAGCTTAACGTCCCCTACATTATCATAGTGTAGCTTAACGTCCCCTACATTATCATAGTGTAGCTTAACGTCCCCTACATTATCATAGTGTAGCTTAACGTCCCCTACATTATCATAGTGTAGAGCTTAACGTCCCCCTACATTATCATAGTGTAGAGCTTAACGTCCCCCTACATTATCATAGTCTAGAGCTTAACGTCCCCCTACATTATCATAGTCTAGAGCTTAACGTTCCCCTACATTATCATAGTCTAGAGCTTAACGTTCCCATACATTATCATAGTCTAGAGCTTAACGTTCCCATACATTATCATAGTCTAGAGCTTAACGTTCCCCTACATTATCATAGTGTAGCTTTACGTTCCCCTACATTATCATAGTGTAGCTTTACGTTCCCCTACATTATCATAGTGTAGCTTACGTTCCCCTACATTATCATAGTGTAGCTTACGTTCCCCTACATTATCATAGTGTAGCTTTACGTTCCCCTACATTATCATAGTGTAGCTTAACGTTCCCCTACATTATCATAGTGTAGCTTAACGTTCCCCTACATTATCATAGTGTAGCTTAACGTTCCCCTACATTATCATAGTGTAGCTTAACGTTCCCTTACATTATCATAGTGTAGCTTAACGTTCCCCTACATTATCATAGTGTAGCTTAACGTTCCCCTACATTATCATAGTGTAGCTTAACGTTCCCCTACATTATCATAGTGTAGCTTAACGTTCCCCTACATTATCATAGTGTAGCTTAACGTTCCCCTACATTATCATAGTGTAGCTTAACGTTCCCCTACATTATCATAGTGTAGCTTAACGTTCCCCTACATTATCATAGTGTAGCTTAACGTTCCCCTACATTATCATAGTGTAGCTTAACGTTCCCCTACATTATCATAGTGTAGCTTAACGTTCCCCTACATTATCATAGTGTAGCTTACGTTCCCCTACATTATCATAGTGTAGCTTAACGTTCCCCTACATTATCATAGTGTAGCTTACGTTCCCCTACATTATCATAGTGTAGCTTACGTTCCCCAACTTTGTCCCTAATCAAATAAAATGTTAAAACTAACTAAAATATTACGACTTAACCTAACCAATCGTCATATATATATATATATATATATATATATATATATATATATATATATATATATATATATATATACGATTGGTTTGGTTAATTCGTAATATTTTCGTTAGTTTTAACGTTTTATTTGATGGATTCATTTAAAAAATGTCTCCTAAAGATCCTAGTGTAGTTTACGTTCCCCAACTTTGTTTGGCCGTGTGTAGTTTGTGTCCCCTTTTGCGTCAGGGGGACGTAAACTACACTTTCCGTTTGGAGCCCACCACCAGATTCTTTTGAAAATAGCACCAGTAGTGCATTTTGACCTTCTGAATACGAAAATAACATTCTTTTTTTGGGGGGAGAAATGCGAACATTTTGCATAATAGGGCAATAAAAATGCAAATTAAATTACATGATATTTATTACGTATGCAAAATAGGTTACATATATATATATATATATATATATATATATATATATAAACTGACCAACTGGTTAGGTCAACTGAATGCCCGGTTAGGTCAACGATTGGTTAGGATAAGTTGTGATATTTTCGTTAGTTTGTAATTATTTTTGTAATATTACAGTCTTCCATTCCGTTCTTTTATGCTTTAAAAGTGTCACGAATGTATATAGCCTAGAGGCCTATTAGTAGGGCAGCTAAACAAGTTGAAGTGGACAATCCGGACAAAAGCACCAAACTTTCCCTACTTGTATATTTTAGACCAACAATTAAAAATATCCCCGGAACCACCTTCAGAGACCATTACTTGGCCGCCATATTGGATTTCAAGATGGCCGCCATAGACAAAATGGAATTTCTGATATAAGTTTCAATAGAGAATTCCCTTGGCATGTTTGGCATCAAACTATGTTTTTTGGCATGATCAGATCAATAAAACAACTTTTAAGCTGATCAGAAGTATGTTTACTGCAGAAATCACACTTCGTACAACATATACAGTGAAAATCGTGAATATTTTAACACAAAAACCATGTTAAGAAAACCATGTTTAAGAAAATCAACGAAACTATAACAATTGAAGATTTCACCCACCAAAAAGTAGACCTTTAGCTCTATAACTGAATGTGGGAGGAAAAGTGGCAAAATATGTGCATTTTAAAAATGAAATTCTACAAAGGTCAAAATGCTACCCTTTCATATTTGCACAATTTTCATGCATTATTCGTGGTTCTATAGAAAACTTGTATTAACAACATTTGTAGAGTAAGGGCAGGGCTATTAAATGGGCACCATAAAATGGAAATATCTTGGCATTTAGCATTGCAATGCCTACTGTCCCAACTCACCCCCCGTCCCGAACTGTCCCAACTCACCCCGCTCGACGCTATATGTTAAACTGCACAGTTGCAGCTACACAGTTCTGTACACTTCCACCTGGCCTTCTTGCAAGCACACCTGGTGCCACATCCACTTGCTCTTGCAGCCGCATTTGACCAATTCGCTGCAAGCTTTAGATGCTACTGGTCTTGTGGTCCAAACTGGTGTCCATGACTGGGACTCTTCGCTAAAGGTCCATCCCCATCCTTCAGGAGTTGGAAGATTCTGTTCACTTCTCTCACAGGTCGACCATATTCCTCCCTGGTATGTGACCCTCCTGGTGTGTTGGAGAAGAGCATCCTGAGTTGGTGGGATAGTCTCCATAGCTTTTCCCTTCTGACAGAACATGACCTTTCTTGCCTCATCTACACGTTCAATGTCACTGGTGTTGTCATAGAGGACAACTGTGTACCGTTCAAGAAGCTTGAAGTGGGGAGTTTCGGCGTCAACATCTGCAAAGGGATTTCGTGCCATGAATGTGAATGCTTGTGTTACCTCAGGGTAATGGTGCCATGCTGCCCATGCCGTATTCTTGCCCCTTCCGTAAAAGGATGATGTTGCATCACATCCCGTGAAGCAGTGAAACAGTGGTAGGGATGTGCATCTCTCTTCACCCAGAGGCACAGATTGTGTTAATATGATGGTAAGTGAAGTTTTTCCCAGTGCCAAAACCAACCCAAATATTTACTTCAGATCTTATGGACGTCAAGTGATGGAATTTTCCTATTAGAATGACAATAACATCCGTGTCTACAGTTCTGATCATGCAGTTAATGTGCCCTTCCTTTATTGCATCTTGAAGATGAATGAACAGCCTCCTCATGGTCGCATCTTGGCGAACCTTAGATGATGATGTATGCTTGTTCCTAAAATTAAAAAGGATAAGTTGCGAGACAGTGAGAGTTGCAGGGGAGTCTTCTGGTGTTTGGTCCTTCACGTCAGCACCATTTGTGATCATAGATATAAGGGTTTTCAAGGTTGTAGGTACCGATTCCTGTTGACAACCAGATGGAAAGGCACCTGCAAACTTGAATCCAGTAAAGTTGACGATTTCCTTGCGTATGATTCTAGCAGCTTTTGCAAGAATCATAGTATCTCCTTCAAAATTCGTCTATTTGTCTCTCTGAGCATTTCCTGAATTCCCTGCTGAAAACTAAGATTTTGTTCTTGCCATCACTCACTTCCTGGGCATATGGGAAATACTCCAGAATCTTCTCTCTGAATCGTCCTCTGTTCATTTCCTTATTAATACCTAAGTCCCGAAGTCTTTTTTGATACAGATCAAATAGCACAGAAAACTTCATTTGAAAGATTCCTTCTTCCACGCAATTTTCTACATGATTAACGACCTCAACTATTGCCTTTGCTTTCATCAAGTTTTCTTCATAGCCTTCTTCCTTGCTCTGTTTTTGTCTCAAAAGTGAGCGGTAACGGTTCCGATAAAATGTCAAGCATTGCAGATGATACTTGGCTTCAATGGCCATGAGATCACCACCTCCTATTCTAGACATTAGTTCTGTGTCACTGAGTTCTGTAGCCATCATTCGTAAATTGACGTCAGCGCCAAATGTACTGAATTCGTGAAGATGCCCATGTGTTTGTTGACAAAACACACAAGTTGCTTTGTCCATAGGAAGCCGCTGAACCCGCTTTCCCGTAGATGAACTGGTTTCACCTTCATCCGCCCTCTCTCTCTTTTTTGTAGCCCTTTCAAGCTTTTCTTTACTAAATTTAACATGGCATGACTTGTGCCACACAGCTTTATTCTGAACCAGATCTTCAACAGTCACCTCTTCATTGAAAAGAAGAGGAACTGTAGTCTTCCAAGATTCTTGAATGCGTTGACATTCTCCATAAATGTTGCATATGCTTCAGTTTTTTTACCACTCACAGCATTGAGTGGACATTTAAGAGTCTCACCTTTGCTCTCTTGACAAACCATGCATTTGCTCCAATCCATGTTCACAAATCACCTGCAGAACAGCACATATTATCAGTGGTGGGCACGCGCAACAATTTTTGTAGCGCCGCAACCGCAACCGCAACTCTGCTGAAATAGTTGCGCCGCACGCGCAAGCGCAACCCTTTTCAAAAAGTTGCGCCGCAAGCGCAAGCGCAACCAAAAATGTTGCGCCGCAACTGCCCACCTTTGCATATTATATAGTTACCGGTATATTATTAAATATTTTACATTAAATAAACATTTAAGGGTAATTCTCATTATTTTATAGCAATCCTGGCATCGAAATATGTAGGTTTAGGGACTATTTATTTACAATTACTCCTCACAATAGTTTGTTGATTTCTAGCTGGCAGCCATCTTGGATTTCCAAAATGGCAGCCAAGATAGGGTTGTGCGTCTTGGTTCCGGGGAAAAATTGGTAGCTAAGGTCCTGAACAACATTTGAGCCAAGTTTGGTGCTTTTGTCCAGAATGTCCACTTACTTCAAAAATCAGGGTCTAACCTACTGCACTATATAGCTAGCCTACGTCCAATTTTCAACACAAATTATAGTCAAATTTTTGAAGAATAGACGAATTAAACGTACGAAATTGAAACGTTAAAGGGCTGTAACGTTTTTATTATTCATTTATCGGAAAAAAATTATATATTTTTTAAATCAGCGTAAAAAAGTACACATGACGGTAATAATTAATTTTAATTCTAGTGGTGGCCACCAAACGGAAAAGATGCATTATCTAGATCAGTGGTTCTTAACCTTTTTACTACCATGCCCCCTCTAGGAATTGGTCCTTCCCTCCACGCCCCCCTTCAATCAAAATAACATTCTCAATAACTTCTCAATATTAGCCCATGCTCTCGTTAAGAGAATAACAAATACAATTAGAGAAATTCCTGTTTCTAGGGGGGCGCGCCCCCCAGGTTAAGAACCACTGATCTAGATAATAATATTTTTAATCCAACAAAATTAAATAATTTTGTGAATGAAGCTAATCTAAACTGAGGCATAGCTTGCCTGGTTTTACACCTAGTTGGGTAACAGGATCTTTTCCGTTTCATGTACTGTTTCCGATTTTGTTGAAAATAAGATATTTAATGTAGATTTTTACGCTGATTTAAAAAAAATGTAAGTCTTATTTTGGAGAAATGAGCGGTTCAAACGTTATGTTTGTTATTGCAATTTTGTATTAGGTCAAAAACTACAGGGTGTCCCATCAGTCCGGCATCATAGGAGAAATTCATATTTTTCTCTTTCTACAGGCCATAATGTCTGTGAGCAAGGAGAACGAATCCAGATAATTCTACTCAGGAAATCGGAGTCAGAGAGAGGCCGCTGCTGATTTAACAGACTGCATCCAGACCGCGAGCCAATAACACAGAGTTGTGTTAGCAGACTCGTTGCAAAGTTTAAGGAAACAGGATCCATAGAAGATAAACCACGCAGTGGACCTTCAAGAAGGTCCACTGACGATGATACAGCGACTGCTATCCTGGCTCATTTTAACAGAAGTCCCAATAAGTCTCTTCGGCGATTGTCCGCCGAGACAGACAGAGTGTCGAAAAGTAGCATCCATCGCATTCTTCAGGCTCACAAATGGCATCCATATAAACTTCAGATCCTACAGAAATTAAGCGAAGATGATCCCGACCGGCGGATGGAATTTTGTGAATGGGCTAGGGAACAATATGCTCGGGGTGCCAATTTCCCGTCCACCATTCTGTTCAGTGACGAGGCTGTTTTTTATGGAAATGGTGAGGTAAATCGACAGAACACCCGCTACTGGTCTCAAAACAACCCTCACTGGTATACTTCTTCAAAGGAACAAGGTGCATCTCGGGTGATGGTATGGTGTGGCATTTGGAAGGATCGCATCATAGGCCCCCCTCTTTTTCGATGAACATGTCACTGGAGGCACCTACCTACGTATGCTCAAGGAAGAAGCATTTCCCAGTGTCTTGAAGGAAGGAAATTTCCCAACATGGTTCCAGCAAGAAGGCGCTCCTGCACATTACAGCACCCAAGTAAGGGAATACCTGTACCAACAATTCCCTGGTCATTGGATAGGACGTCGAGGGCCTGTGGAATGGCCAGCTAGAAGCCCGGATCTCACGCCACTAGATTTTTATCTCTGGGGCCACTTGAAAGCGCTGGTATACGCAGAGAAAATTAGGAGTGTTGAACATTTGCGGCAGCGCATTATTGGGGCATGTAACACCATTACTCCTGACATCATTTACCGTGTGCTTGCTGACTGGGTATCACGTCTGAATTTGTGTATTGAAAACAATGGTGGACATATTGAGCACGTTCTGTAAATAAAAGCTTTTGTTTTGCCTTTTTATTATTTTTCCTATGATGCCGGACTTATGAGACACCCTGTATAACAATACAATTGAAAACTAATACAAGAGTTATTGTATTCTTTAGTAATATTGGCTTATGTCACTAAGTATTTGTGTGAATAGATTTCGATCGTTATTTTCTGTCCGGTTAAGTTAATTGAATGCCGGGTTAGTATGTCAACTGTAGCCCTTGATGATTGGTTAGGTGAAGTCGTGATATTTTCGTTAGTTTTAACGAAAATATCACAACTTAACCTAACCAATCGTCAAGGGCATACAGTTGACCTAACCGGGTATTCAATTAACCTAACCGGGCATTATATCCCATACAAAATTACAATAACAAACATAACTTCTGAACCGCTCATTTCTCCAAAACAAGACTTTCATTTTTGAAATCAGCGTAAAAATCTACATTAAATATCTTTTCAACAAAATCTGAAACAGTACATGAAACGGAAAAGATCCGAAATTTATAAATGAATTATTCATACATTTATAAATGAATGATAAATGTGGGATCACTTTAACATATTGCTTCCCAAAGCATTCTCCACTCTTGTCTATCCTGTACCAGCTCGACATCCCGCTCCTGCTCCCCTCAGGTCATCCCGAACACTGTCCATCCATCTTCTCCGAGGTCTTCCTCCTCTTCTCCTACCCGGCGGTTCCATATCTAACATCCTGTTTCCTATGTACCCACCGTCCTTCCTCTTCACGTGTCCGAACCATCGTAGTCTTGCCTCGCGCACTTTTTCAGATATGCGTCCAACCTTTAATGATCCCCGTATTAATTCATTCCTCACTCTATCCCATCTAGTCACTCCACACGACCAGCGCAACATTCTCATCTCCGCCACCTCTAGCTTGTTTTCCAGCGCCTTCGTCATGGGTACTGTCTCCAATCCATACATTATTGCTGATCAAACCACTCTCTTGTACACTCTTCCTTTCAGTCGTATTGGCACTCTTTTATCACACAATACTCCCGTCATCTTCCGCCAGTTGTTCCACCCTGCTTGTACCCTTCTGCTTATCTCCACATCCACATCTCCGTCCTTCTGTACGACGGAGCCCAGGTACTTGAAGTGCCGTGCTTCCGACACCCGTTCACCTTGTAGGGTCACCTGCCCAGCTTCGCCAGAACAACACACATACTCCGTTTTCGTTCTGCTCACCCACATACCTCTGTCTTCCAGTGCTCCTCTCCACTCCTCCAACCTTTCCTGCACGGCCCCTCCTCTCTCTCTCTCTGCACAGAGAGCAATATCGTCGGCAAACATCATGCTCCAGGGGAGACCCAACCTGACCCGCTCCGTCAGTACATCCATCACCACGGTGAACAGAAGGGGGGCTGAGGGCTGATCCTTGATGCACCCCCACCTCCACCGTGAAGCCCTCTGTTACTCCCGCTACACACCTCACCACTGTGCTGCAGCCAACATACATATCTTGGACCACCTTTGGTAATCTAGGCTAACTAACGAAAATATCACGACCTAACCTAACCAATCGTCAAGGGCGTACAGTTGACCTAACGATTGGTTAGGTTAGGTCGTGATATTCTCGTTAGTTAGCCTTATACGGCTAACTAAAGAAGGCTGGGGGCCCTGATCTTCAGGTGATCCAAATATTTTACATTCACAAAAAATGGCAAAGCATAATAGGTTAAGTTGTCCATAAATTTACATTTTCTCGACTAGCTAATCTCTAAATATTATAAACAAACTATTGTAATGTACAGTAACTGTAGTTGGTTGTGTAATGTCTATTTTTGGGAAGCAATATGTTAAGGTGATACACACTGGGAAGCAATACGTTAAAGAGAGGTTCCTGGGAAGCAATATGTTAAATCCTTGGATTTTTAATAGTTAATAATTCTTTAAAGAACGCACTCGTATGACCATACAAATCAGGAAATCAGGATCAGTTAATATTTATATCGCTCAAGGTATTGTTTAAAACGTTGTCAACACAATTTCACAGTGCTACCCATTGGTAAGAAGAACGAGAGAATGATACATTTAATGTGATCCTTCCATTGCAAGTTTCTGTAAAGCATTTTTACTAAAAATGTCATTACTTTACAATCTTATAGAGCAGCCGATCTAACGTTCAGTTCTTAAAGCATCGCAAAAGCAAATTCGTTTTGTATGGAGAGAGACTGGTAAAAATTCAAGTTTAAATCTAAGCCTTTAAATCACAATTTAATAGCAAAAAGACAAACTAAAAAGATGAATTGGAACGCTATCTACAGTATTTCTCATCCACACGATACTGGTGCTGGTACTCACCCTAATAAGCGGTAAGCCTACTTGGCTCAAAAATGCTGGGAGCCACTGTAAGGGTACACGCTAAAGCATTTAAGATCAACCAATGGGCAGTGATGATCTGAATAGAGCAAATTACTAATCACTGACCGGCCAATTTGCGCTAATTTTTCGAGTGTTGGTCTTTAGATAACATAAACGTTCTCGGAGCCATTTTCAAATACAATAATTAAGTTTATTAAGGCTTGGCGACGGACGAAATGGCTTCCATTGAGAGTGAACACGTCCTTATTAACTTCATCTTCAATTCACGAATAAAAATAACTCCTTTCATCATTTCTGTTAACTTTTTTTTTATAAAATTAAAAAGTTTTCCACTTCCACCATACTAGTGTAAAATAGGTTCTATGAAATATAATTATGAATAGGCCGATACAAAATTATACAGCCTTCACAAACTTTTACATAGACTGAAAGGTTTTAAAATTAGACCTATCAAAAATAAACTCTTTTCAATCACTGAATAAGCCCAGATTATAATGCAAGAGAATTTTACAGAAGGGTATGAACAAACAGTGAGAAATGTTACTTATTAAGCAGTGCAATAACAGTGTACTTCAATAAAATATAATGGTTGGCATATCTGAACACAAAAAAAAACGTTCTTTACACTAATGGTTGGCATAGTTTCTATATAAATTGAAGTAGATAGATGATGATAATGGTTATGAAAGGCCGCAAATGCGCCACTACATCAGCCCAATTTGTTGTGTTACTTAAGAGTCTTTTAAGTCAAATTCTAGGCTACATCGTCATTACAGTTCCCAAATAGAGGTTGAACTGTATAATACAATTTCTGCTGCTAAGAAACTTAACTGACAAATGTTATGTTATAATGTTATAGTGTTTCAGACCAACAAAGTCCCCAGAATCCACTATATGGATGGTGTACCTAATCGTGTTTGTAATTGTGTATTGCGCATGTCCTCCGTGGTGGCAGGGGGACCTACAATTTTACGTGGGTTCCGAACCATAAAAACCTTAATTTTACTACCTTAACTATACCTAATCTATCGACATATGCATCTAATCGATTTTTAAACATGTTTATAGATGCGCTACTAATTACTTCTACCGGCAAACTATTCCAGCTATTTACTGTTCTATGCGTAAAAATGTTTTGGCAACTGCTGTCTCGAACCTTCTACTTGTCAGCTTACACCCGTTATTTATAGTTCTACTATATTGTGCTATTTCGAAAAAGCTATCGGAGCAAGTGTAGTTTACGCCCCCCCCTGTGGTGCCTAGTCTACGCCCCCCCCTGTGGTGCCTAGTCTAGTTTACGCCACCCTGTGGTGCCTAGTCTAGTTTACGCCACCCTGTGGTGCCTAGTGTGGTTTACGTTCCCCTATATCAGTGATGCACAAACCCTGGCCCGCGGGCCAAATGTGTCCCCCACGGGTCTTTTCAGTGGCCCCACGGGTCTTTTCAATTCAATGAAAAAGTTAGAATATAAAAGTGACCCAATTTATGACTTAGATGGAAAGTAAGTAGGCTAATACACTTAGTTATTTTCTTCGCTTGGCCCTCATCAAAAAAGTTTGTGCACCACTGCCCTATATCATCCTAGTGCAGTTTACGTTCCCCTACATTATCCTAGTGCAGTTTACGTTCCCCTACATTATCCTAGTGTAGTTTACGTTCCCCTACATTATCCTAGTGTAGTTCGCGTTCCCAACTTTGTCCGCGTATACCTAATCAAATAAAATGTTAAAACTAACGAAAATATTACGACTTAACCTAACCAATCGTCTATATATATATACTGTATATATAAATTGATGATTGGTTAGGTTAAGTCGAAATATTGGCGCACCTAAAGCAAAAGCACCCCCTGTGTAATTTTGGATCACCTGAAGATCAGGGCCCCCAGCCTTCTCGTTAGCCTTATAAGACTAACTAATGAAAATATCACGACCTAACCAATCGTTAGGTTAACTGTACGCCCTTGACGATTGGTTAGGTTAGGTCGTGATATTTTCATTAGTTCGCCTCATAAAGCTAACTAAAAAAAGCTGGGGGCCCTGATCTTCAGGTGATTGTAATTTCTTTATTTATGGTCAGTTTTTATGAAATTTTCAATATAGAGGTTTTCAAATACTAACCAGGCCTTGAATGTTATTCCGATGTCTGCCATTGAAGGCCCGGTTACGTCAACTGTATGCCTTTGATAATTGGTTCGGTCAAGTCGTGTTATTTTTGTTAAAACTAACGAAAATAACACAACCTAACCAATTGTCAAAGGCATACAGTTGACCTAACTGGGCCTTCAATGGCAGACATCGGAATAACATTGAAGGCCCGGTTAAGTCAAAAAAAAAAAAAACGGGCATACAGTTGACATTTTTTTAAAAAATTTCAAAATATTTTCAAAATGGTGCGCGTTATTCCGCTGTCCGCCTTGAAAACCTTTATATTGAAAATTTTATAAAAATCTTACCATAAATAAAGAAATTACACAGGGGTGCTTTTGCTTTAGGTGCGCCGTAATATTTTCGTTAGTTTTAACGTTTTATTTGATGGATTTATTTAAAAAATATCTCCTAAAGATCCTAGTGTAGTTTACGTTCCCCAACTTTGACCTAGTGTAGTTTGTGTCGGGTCCGGACAAAAGCCCCCTAGACAAATTGCTGGTAGGGCAAGTCAGGTGTCACATCTAATCTGAAAAGATCAGAAGATATTTAGGTGAAATAACCAATATTAACCTGTTATGTTAATTGAATGCCCAGTTAGGTCAACTGTACGCCCTTGATGACTGGTTAGGTTAAGTTGTGATATTTTCGTTAGTTTAAACGAAAATGACGAGAGCCAAAATATATAAACAAACTGTAAATAATAAAGAATAAAAATAATTAAAAAAATTCTTATTATTATTTTTCCTAGGGGGCTTTTGTCCTACACTCAGTTTGTGTCCCCTTTTGCGTCAGGGGTACGTAAACTACACTCGCTCCAAGCTATCTCTATTTACGTTATCAAACCCATTCATAATTTTAAAAACCTAAAAATAGTTAGAATGACTGTTGTTATATATTACGGTACGTTAAAGTTAAACTGATATCTTACAAAGACACCAACCAGCAACAAACCAGCTGGTCGATACGAGGTTTTATTGATAAAAATACAAAGTTCATAACTAACCATTGAAGATCTCGGTACAATGGAAGGTAATGAACATTCAGTACAAATATAGTGTAAATAGTTACGATTTTACACATTTTATAATGGAGTCTATGATATTTAACTCGCTGATCGAGTATAGAACATCTTTAGTGGAACAAACAGTTTCAATCTGGAATCCGATTTATTTTTTTTTTAAGCAATTACGGTACAATTATATCAACTAACTAAACAGGGCCCTACGGGCCTATTTAGCTAGACCTGCGATTCTGGGGCCTTCGGGCCTGGTCACACATATATTTTCATTCATTACTCATGACCCCCATCCACCATGCGAAGTTTGGTCGAAATTGGTTCAGAAACGTAAAAGTTTCTTCTGCGGACAGACGGACAGACATTCGGTGAATTATTGTACTTAAGATTTCTTGAGTAATTTCGTATAGAATAAAACTATTATTTACAGGCAAATCCCGCAAATGAGCCGGGATGCTGCACTGCTGCAGGGACTATAACTCTTTTGTTATTAATTTCTCCAAAATAAGATATATATTATTGAATTCAGCAAGTAAAACTACAGTAGAAAATAATATAAAATTTCATTTTTTGTTGCTGGGGTAGAACGGAAAAGAGCCCAGGTCGATCCTGAACCGATGTTCGAACTCTCATAGAGTAACAAAGTAAGTATAAGTTTATTTTACCTGATAATTACAATGGATCAATAAGGAGGAAACTAAATATTTGCCTAATATATTAAATATTTTCTGCCTATCTAACAATCTATCTATGAGACAAATTTCGTAGAATGTCGTAACTACTTATGTCGTCGGGGAACATTCTCCAAAAACTAATACAATAAAGGCTACCATACATATCGTATACAGTATATATAATCTTACCCGCCAATTAATAAAACTGTTCCCCTTCTTAATTCTTGATAGGCCTAACTGAACGTGTTAACATCTTGAATTTCTCAAAATTCGTCGGCCTCTAAGATTCCGCCAACCAACCGCTCTAGAAACCACGTGTTGGAGTTAAGCTCGCGTCGTGTTCAGGATACGAACATACGCACGCACGGAAGTACCCAAAATAACTGCCATTGTCCAGTTTCTTTCGCAAAAATTAACCACTTTGGGTTAATAAAATTAACGCGTAAATCAGTTTCTTTAACTTTTATAGGCTTCGTACCAATAACAGGCCTATAAAAACTGCATCGTTGATGGTTATATTGCTACTCTGATATGTAATGAAACTAATGATTAAATCGGCTTTAAAAAATAACTTCATTATAATTTTAAATATGCACTAATTAATATAGAATACAAATTCACTTTTATACAAGATCATTCAGCGTCCATAGCTAAGTGGGTGACACGGTTTACCTATAAGCGAAGTGAAAACACCGAGATCGGAAGTTCGAATCCTAATGATGCTGGTAATAATAATAATAGGCCGCATTAGTTGTTAGCCTGAGCATTGTGCCAGTTTCTGGCCTTCCTTACTCATTATTATTATTACCCATTAAAAAATAATTGTCTGCACCCCAATTTCATGTCGTTCGGTTTTTCAAGACTTATAATTATTATTGTTCAGCTGCTCCCTCATTTACCAAACTTTCCTGTTAAGCACCGCGTACAACCTTTCTTAACCAATTTTCGATTGAAAATCGCACAAATCTATTATGGTAATAGTACCAATCTATTAAATTATATATATATATACTCTTCAGGCTTCAGCCTTTCGGATGTTCCGTGCGATGATTCCTCATTTCACGGAGGTCAGGCTTGTTGCCCCTGGAGTCGTAATTTTTGTAGTAGAAAACAGCCGACACATTTACCTACATTGAACTTCTGCCAACTGAATTAAGTAAACTGCGTCTGGACTACCCCTAATAATATGAAGGGAAGGGCTTCCAAGAGAAAGTTTTTGTTTGTGCGCGAAGGTATTTTATAAATTTTCATTCAAAGATTAAAGTTCCACTTTCAATCAACGTGTTTCATGAAGTTCGCTTTGACCGACGAACTTCGAGAAAACTTACCAAAATGTTAGTCACTTTCCTGATGGTAAATTACGGTCTAAACGTTTTAATGAAATGGTTCTTACAAAGTCTTGTTTAACTAGAACTTGAAATTATAAACCTACTCGTATACAGGGTTTCCAAAAAAGGGCGCTCCATTTCGTTTAATTCGTATGTTACGAAGTATTCGACAAATTTCTACATTATTTTCACAGAATTCTGGAATTTTATTCTTTTCGATGATTGCGTATAACCTACACTAAACTACGTGAAAAATCTCCAACGTTTCGTTTAAATAATGATGTCTCGTAGAAAATTATATGTAAAATACTTTAACAAATTAATTAAATGAAAGAGCGTCGTCGATTGGAGATCTTTGAGCTACAATTTCAAACATTTTTGTTTCGTGTGAAAAAGGACTGCTGAGATACATTTTAAAATTTGTACGATACGTAAATGGATCGAATGTTATCTTGAAGTCCATTTAATAAAAAAATAAAATAAAAAACGCCGCTTTCTATACATTAAAGATCCAACAGTCACTCGGCCGAATCTCTTAATACCCCTAATATAAGCACATACCCACGTAAGTTATAGCCCGGTGTATGTACCCGGTACCACCCACGCGTACCTCTTTATGCCTATACAATAGAAGCAATTATAAAAAGGACCGCCTACCGCCGTTTCCAACCAACCCACCCACAATCAACGATTCCATTAAAAAGTGACCCAGAAGGTTTGCTCGGTCGGTCAACACTATTTATAGAATGGAAAAGAACTATTATCTTACTCGGAACTCAAAATAAAAACCTCTCAATGAATAAACTGAAGTTAATTAAAGAATTCCGTTCACCATTATTAAATTATATATAACAAAAAGTATAGAGAATGTACGATTTTAGCCCCTTTTCCCCATTACCCATAGGCCTACGAGTTTCGAGTTTGGAATTTTTTGCCTAATTTCATATTTTCCTACAATGAAAGACGAACTTTTTGAAACGTTAAGAAAATTTAGTTGATTTTCGGTGACAAAAGTAGTTTCAATATTTTTAAGTTTTGACAACTCCCTATAAATTCCCTATTTCTCTAAACTGGGATTTATGTAATTTAGGCCTATTCAAGAACCGGGCGTTCTCGCATAAAATAGTCAGACAGTATATTTGAAAGGTAGCAGCCAAGAAGCTCATTTCCCAATGATGGGGAGATGAGTGTGTCCCGAGGGGTTACATTTAGCCCGAGCAACGGTAGGGTAACCGAACCCAGGAGCCAGCGGGTGGGAGCAAACCAAAGCCTCAGAGTCCGCCACCGTAACTACTTAGTTACGAGGCGCCCTATAGACAGTGTATTTCCTTGCGACTAATACGGTCCAATGAACTATGTCAGTTACGCGTACGCCTATACATACTGACACAAAGGCCTACACGTATGTGCGCGCTGGGTCTTTCAAGCAAAGGAGTAGGCCATTTGGTCTTGTCATACACATACAGAGACCTACCAAAATAAAATTCAATTCCCTCTGACAGAACTCAATTTCATTACGGGAAAAGGACATACGGTACGTCTACACTTAAGTAAAAACCTGATAAATGGTCAAAAGTCTAGAGAGGCCTCTCTACAAACCTCATCAAAGCCAAGTTTTTGTATCGTAACATGGTCAAGATTTTAAAAAATATATATTTTCAAACTTTCTTTAAAGCTGACACAGTTGTTGGTCTTCGTTTTCGCTTGTGACAATCAAGGGGGTTCTCAAAGTATTCAACAGGCTCGTGTCAGGGCTCGTAGTTCCCTTCCCGGCAATCCCTTCCTTCTCTCTCTTTCACTGGGTGGTGGGTTTGGAAGTGTTAGCGAAACCCTTTTTTCAACATACCGATGATACTGAACTGCGAAACACCTTGCTGAAACAATGAGATGATGATTCTCAAGATGTCTACCCAGCAAAATTAGGACATTCCTCGGTGAATATCAGGTCAGTTTTTCCAGTATTTCAAACTGCTGCCCATACGACTAATTACACTAAAGCCATCATGACTGTTGAAGCGTGGAACACACAAAGAATTCTGAAATGCTTGGTTAATCTCCATATCCGGTGGTATCCGTTAAAAGTGATTCATCTAAGAGGAGAACCCCCAAAATATCAAACATAAGCGTATCATTTTGCTAGACCATGCCATTCTTCGCTGTATATTGGCGGCTGTAAGTAGTGGTTTTCACCGAGATAAACGTCCACCTGCAGATTAGTTTATGCAAATAACATTAGGCTGATCGTCGTGATATTATTTGCAGTACCTACAAACATCGTAAATGGACCGGATCTCAGCTGACGATCAAGAGCTTTTTTCTTTTCATTTTGTCACCGCTGATGGCCTTCCTGGTCAATAGTTATGTTTCTCATTTATTTGTCCGACAAAAACTTGAGACGAGACATTTTCTCCGATGTACAAATTCATTCCATGCACGACACCCGTTTGTAACCTAAACATAAGCCTTGCATGTAAAAGCAGTTGTCCAATAAATTTTATGGGTGCAGCTTTCTGAAAGAACCACCCACAAGTATTCTACTGTGCGAAGGTTTATTTATTTATTATATATATATATACAGTATATATATATATATATATATATATATATATATATATATATACAGGGTGGGCCGTAAGTTTCCATACATAGGAAAAATTAAACGTTTGTTTTTATGTTTCAGATACCCTAAGAATATGCGTTTGACGAAAGAGCAACGAATTGAATTGGTCCTGTGGTGGCCTCCCAGATCCCCAGATCTCACCCCCCTTGATTTCTATCTTTGGGGGCACTTGAAGGCCATGGTGTATCAGGAAAAGATACGAGACATAAATCATCTAAAGGAACGTATCACCAACGCCATTACAAGCATAACGTCAACTGTGCTAATGCGTGTTCATCAACAGTGGGGAACACGTATTGAAATGTGTTTTCAAAACAATGGCAACCATGTAGAGCATATATATAAATAAAAATGGTTGTCCATAAAAAATGTTTATTTTTCCTATGTATGGAAACTTACGGCCCACCCTGTATATATATATATATATATATATATATATTTTTTTTTTTTTTTTTTTAAGTTCGGGAAGAACCGATTCGCCTCTATTTAAAAGGGCATATCTCAGCGGGAAAAACAAAGAAAAAGTGAGAGGAAAGACAGAAAGGGTGGAGGAGACAGTCGAATATATATATATATATATATATATATATATATATATATTAACGTCGCTTAAGTAGTAGTTTTATTTAAAATGTAAATCTAAACGTAATCAAACAATGCAAATAACCTTCTTTGCCATATCTTATGATCATATTAACTGAGCATTGATCATTAATTAAGAGTAATTTATGATCAATATTTAATATACATTATCAAAAGTCAAAACCTATAAATTATGTTCGCTGAACTAGAATTTATCGGAGTCAGTTCATTTAGTATAGCGTTTCTTAACCTGGGGTGCTAGCACCCCCAGGGGGTCCTGAAATCGATTTTAGGGGTGCTGGAAAAGGGCTTTGTCATGTGCAGTATGGATACGTTAGGTCCATTAACCAAAACTCCTAATCTTTTCTATTTTATTAACAGATATTATTGTATGAGAATTTGAATATATATTTAATTACGAAAGATTTATTGCACGTTTACATTATCACCATTAATATTAAGAAGGAAGACGTTGACTCTGTGTCACAAGAAATTTACTTTTTTTTTTTGCATGATTTTGACCCCAAGATTAGGGGTTAAGTAATTCTCCTTGATTGTTATTCTTAACATTTCTTTTGGCCGCTTGATTCTATTGTTATATTCAAGAACAAGTATTTTATTATATTGTTATATTCAAGAAAGTATTTAGGTTTGAATTCGTAAATACAATTCTTTGTGTCTTGTCTTAATATCGTTTTAAAATTTTCCTCGTTTATTTTTTACTCTAAATGTGCTGCTTTTAAATGTATGTTCACTTTGCTTTAACTTGATATCGTTTTATTCAAAATATTATTGGTCAAACTATAAATTGCACTCGTATTCTTATTTGTTTTGTATTTGCGTGGTGCCTTTTGCTAACTTTTTGCTACTAACCAGGTGAAGTGGGTGCTGGACTGCCTAGACCAGCGCTGTCCAACTTGCGGCCCGCGGAATGGACGTTTGCCAAATTTCATTTCTGAATTTTCTTCCCTATTTTGTCATTTCTAGTAGGGAGAACAACATTCAGCGGGTTCCTAAGTCGTATTAACCAACAATGTATGATTATAGGCAACATCTTGGCCGCGCTTTATAGAAGTTGGACAGCACTGGCCTAGACCTAACTACAGGGGGTGCTGATGTCGAAAAAGGTTAAGAAACGCTGATCTAGTACATAACCGAAACCTTTTTTTTTGATAAAAAAAAATCCTAACCTAGATTTGACTACGCTAGGCTAGTTTTTTCATTAATTAAAAAGGCTTCAGTTATGTACTAAAATGATTCGGTTAATACTGAAAATGCGCCGACGGATACTTTTTTTTTTTGGCATAAAAATAAGTTTTTCTGATGTATTTTATGGTGCCAACGAAATTCGGTATAGAAAAACCGCTAAAGTTTGTAATACAGAATAAGTTCGACATAACATATCTTTGTAAGTAAATAAAAATCATGTCAATAAAAATAAAAATCATTACAATAAAAGAAATCACTACATTTCTGGTGGCAGCGGTTTTCCTTTAATTAAAAGAAGGGCATTCTGACGTCCTCCAAGCCTTCAGCTCAGCCAAATTATTTGCTACTCGTTTCTATAGTATGAACAAGCGGTAGCTCGCTATCGCCCTCCGGGCAGGTAGCAGTATATGTCACAGTATATGTAGTAGTATATGTCACAGCTAGCTGTATATGATATTGGTACTTACGTATTATCGGGACTACCAAACTGTTTATTATGTATTTTTGCTCTCGTCATTTTCGTTTTCAAGTACTTACATTCACTCGTAATAGGCATTAAATAGTTCGTGCTCGGCCGCGGAGTGACCTAGGACCGGGAAACTTGACAGAGCACATCGGCAGCTCATGGGCTATCAGTTGGTGGTGGTTGCAGATTTTTCTGATGTGCCGTTTAGTCTATGCACGGTTCCGAAGAAAGCGAACAGACCAGACATATTTTAGCTCATAGTATATTAACAGATATTACCTTTGGTTAAATTTGATAGTAAAATGAAGTGTTATACCTCCGTGGCATAAAACTAAAAATTCCTTCTACCCCAATTTCCAATTCGATTTTGCTTAAGCATTATTCTTCATTGGTATAAGGTCTAAAATTCTGTCGCGTGCCTTCAAATTTGTCCGTCAGAAGTTGCGCTCTCTCTTTCTCTCTGTGTTCGAACCTCCTCGCGTACTATGTTTCAAGGAATGTGTATTTTGAGTCATTTTTTGTTTGTAATAGCGAAGAGGGCAATTAAATAAATTAGCTTTATAGTTTCAGTAAAATTGGCAATATTTTCTTTTAAAACAAAAATGTAAACAGGCGAAAAGAGAGAGAGAGGGGGGGGGGGGGGGGGGGGGGGGGTCAAATTAAAAAAAATTGTTTTATAAAAATACTCAAAGCGAAAATCTCTACTTTTTTTTCTATAATAATTAAGCGAGTAATCCTGCGTTTGTGTATTCGAAATTGTGTCTCATCTTATCTTAAATTTTAGATTCCTATTTTGTACTAACAATAGTAGATAATTTTGTTACACTGACCAATAAAATTTTTGTGTACACACACACACACACCGCGATAGTTTACGTATGTTTTTACTCGGGACGGCTTTCACTGAAAATCACAAATGTTCACATAGATACACTGAAATAACCCTGTATGTATAATACGATGGGAAACTTGTTAAAAGAATGCATTTTTAAACTATGAATTTTTATTAAATAGTTCAATTTTTATTTAAAACTTCAATTATAAAATAGGCAAAGTTTAATTTTATGACTGGCCAAAATAATGCTATTTCCGATGTGAGTTACAGATTCGAATTTACGGCCAAGAGAAGCGACTGATTCAATAAATAGCCTAATGACACTTATAGTCTTAGAATTCGTTCACTTGACGAAGAATTTAGAAAATAAATTAAGTGGATAAAAAAGAAAATATCGTACGTTTAACTCAATTTTCTTATCCATTTAAACCCGTACTCAATCTAATTCTCCACTTGAGTTCTATAAGTAAATCCAGTTGCGACATTTTTATCTTTTATAAAATGTTAATTTATTCAAAAAAAGTTTTATTCTGGTATCATAATGGTCATAATATTTGTGACCAAAAGAAAATTGTGATAGATTAGGAAGCTTTTGTTCTCTGAATCGCATCTCGTATAAAGTAACTTTCGTTGTGGTTCATTTTATACTTTCAAGGTTTTGGCTCAGTGGAGATAATATTGTATATTAGTTAAATTAACTTCTTTTCTTCGGGTATTTTTTTTTATTCCCAAATTTGCTTAGACATTTAGGAATAGAGTAAACCATCGTCCAACGCGGAGGTTAGGTTCCTCGAGAACGGCGCGTTAGGTAAATCCGCGTTGGACAAACTTAATACCTTATGGGATAAATGGGGATACGTGAACGCGGCCGCGTAGTCTCCCATTAATACTTAGAATTTTTATTCACACAATGAATTTCCCTACCTATATTGTATATGAAATAAGAACATAATAAAATCAAACAATGATATTTACGTATGATAAATAAAAATATATTAAATGAAAATAGCACGTATCTTTTCTTCACTCTTTCGGATGGTAGACTCATTCACGTGATACTCGCGGCCAAGTGATGTTATGCTCATACCACCACGCAACATATCTTGAATCTTTATTTTTTCGGCTAATGTCATAACCTTACGACTTTTCTTCTCTTCACTATCGCTCGCAGATGCTTTACTTTTTGGTGCCATACTGCTAAGTGTAATATCAAAACAACGGCAAAATACGACAAAAACAATCCAACACAACTTCACTGAACTTAATGCGGTAGCGGGACTGAGACAAAGGGTGACGCGAGAGGGAGGGAGACGCGAGAGGGAGGGAGATGCGGGAGTGTTGGAGGGTAGGAGAAAACACTAGAGCACGCATTGGCACGCGTACAGTACTACTGTATTGGAGCGTGTTTGGAGGACCGTGTATAATCAAATTTTCCGCTTTCGACAAATAATTGTTCACATTTATTTTTCCGTGTATAAGCAAATTCGCGCTGGACAAACACGCGTTGGACGAGGGTTTACTGTATTTTTATTTCGCATCTATTTCATTAGAAAAAATTGTAACTATTTCTGATACTGGGTGCTGAATTACTGGAATTATTGCGAATTGCAAACCATGCTGGGTTTCGTATTGAAAGAGAACGTTGTTTCTCAGATGTTTTTGTAAATTAAGGGGTTTCTTCCTGCTGAATTTAACATCGCAGGTTGGAATTAATACGATTGTTTTCATTCTTAAGTATTCACTCCAAATATTATTTAATGATTTTTGTGGGTAAAGGTATTTTTTAAACTTTATTCGCGTTTACTCGTGCATGTAGAGCTTCAAAGTGATTGATGACCAGGAATGGGGCATTTTCAGGTTGCCAGTAACGTTTTTGTGGCGTCTTGAGAACTTGTATTTCCGCGCTCCCCGACGAGGTGTTACGTTAGTTCGTCATTATCGCGAGTTGATGAGGCAAAGTTTTTGGTTTTCATTTTGGTCTTCTGTATTTAATTGTATCGATGTTATTCCTGAAAATGGTTTGAACAATACTATTTTATTATAATTATAATGGTTACTAGGTATGGGCGCATTCATATACATTGTTGTAGTACTGTTTTTTGTTTGGTTTGTTCGTCGATATATTTTTATATTCTCTTCCTCCATGTAAATATTATGGTTATTGTTCGTACTTTAAATTTGAAATGTGATAATCGGTTACGACGAGAGAGAGAGAGAGAGAGAGAGAGAGAGAGAGAGAGAGAGAGAGACCTTCCGGTCCACTCTGGGAGGTTCCTGTTATTAAACAAGTTTATTTTTCTTTCAACTATTCTAGCAATAGTAGAAAATTGAATAGAAAAGTAAAAGGCTCTCCCCCACCCTCCACTCCCTCCCAGCCAGAGGCAGGTACGGAAAAGGTTGAAGAAAATACCTTGACCCTGGAAAAGTAGCCAAGGAAATTTTACAGGAAAGTGGAGAATATATAAAAAAGCTCTATAATTAACATGCCCACAGAGACACCGTGCAAGCGAACTCATGCAGTTACGCTATGTTTTAGTCAAACCATGAGAGTATTCAGTACTTTGTCTAGTCTATTTTTAAAGACATTTACACACACTTTGGCTGGAAACAACCTCTGAGGGAAGTTGGTTCCAGATATTAACTATTTTATAGGAAAAGAAATTCCCGCAGACAGAGGTCCTAAATGTCTTCAGTTCCAGTTTAAACCCATTATTTCTTGTCGGATTGGCATTAAGTGAGAATAAGTTCTGTAATCTACCCTGTCTATTCCATTGAGCATCTTGAAGACTTGAATAAGCTGACCGTGCAACCTCCTCCTCGTCTCTAAGGTAGACAGATTTAGGCGCTCCAATCTCCGTTGGTAGTTTTGCATTCTCATTGAAGGGATCAATTTCGTAGCCCTTGCTTGTACCCTTTCTATATCCTCTTCCTGAGGATTGAGACCAAAACTGCGCACAGTATTCCAGTTGGTTGAGGTTGACTAATTTATTATAAAGAGACATTACAGTCTCCTTGTTCCGAAACTGGAACTGTCTTTTAATATAATCTAATATTTTTTAGGCCCTCTTTTCGACTTCTGCACAGTGCTTCGACGGTTTCAGATCATTGTTGATATAGACTCCTAAGTCTTTCTCTAGATCGGTCTCAGTCAAGTTCCTTCCCAAGAGAGAGTAATCGGTCATTGGGTTTTTATAACCATTCGCCCAACCTGTCAAGATCATTCTGAAGTGTTCTTACGCCCTCCTCAGTACCTACACTAACTACTTCCTAATTTCGTATCGTACGTTATCGAGAGAGAAATATATATATATATACAAGGAAAAGTATTACCTCAAAAGGCCTTGCGGCCCATACCGAGGTGGTACCAATGGCAACGGGTGCCAGGGAAAAATTCTGTCACCCTCAAATAGTGTGCAAGATTCGGTCTAAACTTTTCTTGAATAGATCCACAGAAGAATTGTTCACAACTTCTGAAGGTAACCTGTTCCACCTGTCAGAGATCTTATACGTAAAGTAATTCCCACACACACTAGTCCTAAACCGTTTCAAATCCAACTTCCAACCATTGTCGCGAGTTGGGTTATCATTTAAACTAAACATGCTTCTAAAATCGACATTGTTGAACCCGCATAAGAACTTGAAAACCTCGATGAGTTGACCGCGCAGCCTCCGAGTTTCCAGCGAAAACAAATTCAGGGCGCGTAACCGTCGATTGTAGCCCATATGCCTAACGGAAGGGATTAACTTTGTGGCCCTCACCTGCACTCGCTCCAGCCTCTCAATATCTTTCCTGAGGGTGGGCGACCAGAACTGCACAGCATACTCCAGGTGCGGCCGAACCAGAGAATTGTACAGAGAGAGCACAATCTCCTTGTTCCGAAATCGAAATTGCCTCCTCATATAACCCAACAACTTCTGGGCTTTCTTTTCCACTTCTACGCACTGTTTCGTAAACTTAAGGTCGCTGCTAATTTAGCACACCAAAGTCCTTTTCCAAATCAGTCGCCTCGATATTACTCCCCCAACATCAAGTAGTCCGACTTGGGATTGGCGTAGCCAATGTGCATCACCTCGCATTTACCCAAGTTAAACGGCATTTGCCATTTTTCGGACCACTCTCCTATCCTACGTAGGTCCGCACGCAGTTGCTCGATCGCCTCTGGCGTCCCAACATTGGCCCCAAGCTTCGTGTCATCAGCGAATTTGGCGATCCTACTGACGATGCCACCGTCGATATCATTTATGTAAATGATAAACAACAGTGGCCCCAAAACAGAACCCTGAGGAACCCCGCTAGTGACCGAGGCCCAACCCGAACTAGCCCTTTTAATTACAACCCTCTGCCGCCTATTCTTCAGCCAGTTTCCAATCCAGCTATCTACTTCCCCATCGATACCCAGCGCGCGCACTTTCGCCATTAGCCGGTGGTGAGGTACCTTATCAAAGGCTTTCTGAAAGTCGAGATAAAGTATATCAATCGTCCTACTCTCACCGTACTCACTCCACATGACGTGGAAAAACTCGAGCAGGTTGGTGAGACACGACCTATGCCACCTAAACCCATGTTGGGAGTCCCCAAGCAGCTTGTAGGAATCCAAATGTCAACGATCCTATCCGCTACTATCCCCTCTAATAATTTACCTACGACCGAAGTGAGACTAATGGGACGATAGTTCCCTGGACTTTCGTGATCCCCTTTCTTAAAGATAGGGGTCACGTTGGCTTCCCTCTAGTCACCAGGCACCTGGCCCGTCTCCAACGATTTGTTGAAGACTGTAGCCAGGTGGGGAGCCACCTGGTCGCGCACTTCCCGCAAGACTCTGGGGAGGAACTGGTCTGGCCCAGGAGCCTTAAACGCATTCAGTTTGTCTATTCTATCAGCAATGTCTGTCGCGGTACACCTAACCTTATCCAGGCGAGCACCGTCGTGCCTGACGCCTGGCTCGGGGATGATGCGGGTGTCCTCCCTGATGAATACTCCCGCAAAGTATTCGTTCAGCACATTAGCGATATGAGAGAGAGAGAGAGTTACAAGGAGTTACAAGGAAAAGAAGTACCTCAAAAGGCCTTGCGGCCCATACCGAGGAGGTACCAATGGCAACGGGTGCCAGGGAAAATTTTGTAAAAGTTTATTTTTCTTTCAACTATCCTAGCAGTAGTAGAAAACTGGATAGAAAAGTAGAAGGCTCTCTCCCCACCCTCCGCTCCCTCCCTGCCAGAGGCAGGTACGGAAAAAGGTTGAAGAAAATACCTTGACCCTGGAAAAGTAGCCAAGGAAATTTTACAGGAAAGTGGAGAATATATAAATAGCTCTATATTTAGCTTGCTCACAGAGACACCGAGCAAGCGAACTCCTGCAGAGTTTTCTGAGGTTTTAATCTTAAACTATGAGTGTGTTCAGTACTTTGTCTAGCCTATTTTTAAACAGATTTACACTTTGACTGGAAACAACCTCTGAGGGAAGTTGGTTCCAGATATTAACTATTTTATAGGAAAAGAAATTTCCGCAGACTGAGGTCCTAAATGTCTTTACACACTCAAATAGTCTGCAAGATTTCGTCTAACCTTTTCTTGAACTGATCCACAGAGGAACTGTTCACAACTTCCGAAGGTAACCTGTTCCGAGAGAGAGAGAGAGAGAGAGAGATACGCAGCGAGTGGAGTGCAGGAGAGCTTCAAGCGTTTGTGACTTAATGGTATTTTCGGGCAGTCCTGACTCCTGATCCCACTGTTTCGATCTGAGCTCAATGTGCGTCTTACTGCCAAATAAGCAAACCACGAGTGTTTCAACGTGTTTAAGGCTTTATTGTCCATACAGGCACACACTGGGTTCGTTGTGAAACCGCCTACAGCCAAGTGGTTGGTTGACTAGTACCATGTATGGAACCTTTCAGCTGGACGTAGCAGAGCAGCGGCGGTCACCGAAAAGAAGTTGAGAGAGTTGCGAGTTTCTTCGTCGGCTTCTAGAATAGTAAATCCCACCCAATTCCGGTACGTGGTTCCACTTTTAGTATACAGTATCTCCATCCTCCTGGTCCTCTTTGAACTGGACATTTTTCCCCGCAAATTTTTTGGAGGGAGCGGAACCTCAACATATGTTGATCTGTTTCATGGTGATGCAACCCCTTGCAGCTACGACGAAAAATTTAAAGTCCATTTCCAGCTTTCGACAGACACAAAGCACTCCGCTGCCTATCTGAACAGCGTTCAGAACTTTATGTACACTGATTAATTATCATTTGCTAAATTATAAATGAAAATGTTCGAATATTGCCCATAAAAATTTTATTTTGGCACAGTATGTGCGTTCTGGTCAGTGGGTTTTGTAAACGAGTCCTTTTTCTTTCTATTGCTGCCCTCATAGTAACTATATACAGGGTGGCGCCAAAGTCGTTCACCATAAGACAAATTAAGGTAAATGTTCGGAATTTTTGGCCATCAACCCGTTTACATTTTTCGAATCGATGGCGTTTGAATTTTTCTTAACACGCTTATGTTCATCTTCGCACACTCGGATCTGATTTTCTCCTTCAACTGTTGTATTGGCATTTCCGTTGAAGTGAAATATCGCCTCGTCACTGAACATGATCCAATGGATGAGATTGGGTTGTCGTAAGAATCATTCGAAAAACTCCTTTCTACGGTCTGTATCATCACCGTGCAGGTCCTGAACAAGTTGGACTTTGTAAGGATGGAAATGACGTTTCTTTAGAATTCGCTGAATGGATCTCCCGTCGACTCTTGTCTCCTGAGAAAGCTTTCTCGGCGACTTTTTTGGACTTTGTAAAAGATGACCTAATACCATTGTTGTTGTTGTTGTTGCTGCTGCTGCTTCGTCAGTTGAAGTTCTCGGCCTACCGCTACGCGGGCGGTCATGAACACTTCCCGTTTCTTTAAATCGATTAATTACTTTTTCAACGGTTGCCTGATCAATTGGAGGTCTCTCTCAGAGTTTTCTATTAAATTCTGTAGCGATTGATCGATTTGTAGTACCTGGTCTTCCATATATTAAAACCAAGCTCACCCTATCGTCTATTGTTAATTTCGCAGCCATCCCATACCTAAAAGAAAAAATAATATACTCGTATTATAGTAAACACCGAAAATTCCAAAGGTGCGCGACTTTTGCGCCACCCTATAATAACCTTGATTTTGCTTCCGCCCGAATTGTTCATTCTGACGAAGGTCAAGCTTGTCACTCCACCTTAGACCTACAGTTTAATGTGGAATCGGAACCACCCCACCAGCAGCCAAGCGTTTTAACCACTAAGCTACCCAGGGTACCCATTTATCTACCAACTAATTTCTTTATTGTGTCGAAGGATGAACAGCTGGGTTTTGTTGTACGCCTCCTGCCGTCACTGGGTCTCGATCCCGGGGCGACGGACTCGTAGTCAGCGACGCTAACCACTACATCACGGAGGCGTCTCTCTCTCTCTCTCTCTCTCTCTTATATATATATATATGGTGGCGTAGTATCGCGATACATTTTTTATTATTTATATCGTATCGAAAGATATGATACAAATAAATGTCAGTGAGAGATACTTTATCACACACTCAGTCAGTGATCTTTCCCCTCCCCTTTCCATCTTCACTCCCCATCCCCCAATCTCACTCCCAGAGTCGCGGTATCCAGTGCTTGTGAGACTGAGAACAAACCTCGTCAAGAATTATCTAATTATTTAGCGAATAATTCATCAGACATTCAACAATTACGCATGTATGCTTTGATAAAAGAACTATTCATAAAATGCAACACTACACTGCCATCAAGCGCTCCGGTTGAGACACTTTTTAGCATAGCTGCAAATCTCTTTCCTCCAGAGAGAGAGACAGAATGTCTGATGAATTGTTTGAGAAGTCACTGTTTGTAAAATTCAATAAAAATAGAAACTAATTCAGTTTCATATATATATATATATCGTGATACATATATTTATTCATATATCTAGTATCGTAACGAGATACATTTGTGCCAATGTATCGAATATCGTATCGCGTTACTTTTTTTTTGGCCCCGATACACCACCCTATATATATATAATATATATTATATATATATATATATATATATATATATAATATATATATATATATATGCGTGCGTGTGTTACACACCGTGCATGGAACAAGGAACCCTTCTGGGAAAATTAAATCCACTGTAGTCCGAATAAGTAATGGTAAATGACAAATACTACAATTTTTCTTTTTCATGATAAAAGCCCAATACACCTATATTTCGAATACAAGGCAGTTCTTGATGAGAAATAGCTGGAATACAACGTGAAAGTCAAATTTATTGTTTATGAAATTTTAAAAAAAATTTATCCCCGATTATTTTGCAACGGATATTTCTTCTTATTTATTGATTTAAAATGTTATTGATACAGATGCCTGCAGATATTAAATTTATATAAATGGTTTCCAAATATCATCCTGCACTGGTATAAAGTGTCGTATATGAAGTTTTACTGAAATGTTCCCTTTTCTGTTGTTATTCTCCGATTTTTATTGCCAACATGGAAAATGTAAATATTTAGATTGTCGTTAAAAAAATAAGTTTTCTGATTGAAAACTTATTTTAAAGAAGGGTGGGGCGAGTGTAATAAATGAAGTTGTTAATTACTGCAATTTGACGAGATTAATTAGAAATTTGTTTTATATTAACTGCCGAGAAAGAGAAATTTGTTTTAAAATCCCAGTTGATATGCCCAGATAGTAGTTAGTTTGAAAATTTAACCCTGAACCTCATTTTCAAATAGATTTTCACTGGTTTTTGTGATCGCAAGACGCAGTGTGTTTCATAGTGCTTTTAATGTAAATTCCATTAATTATAGTATGCTTAGGCCGAGTAGACCTCGCTCTCTTTCAATGTCATATTCATCTTAATTCGCCCTACCTTTAAACACCGTGTTTCAAAAGTTAAACTGAATAAAAATCAAAATCTGTTTCGAGTTTTGGTTTCCCTTACGTTTGGCCTAATCAGACACGCTGCCCAGTCAACCAGCCATTCTATGCAGTTAAATGAAATTCAGTATAGAAAACCGTTAAGTTTGTAATACAGAATAAGTTCGATATAACAAATATTATAAGTAAATAAAAAATCATGTTAACTAATAAAAATCTTTACTATATATACACACACTAGCCTGTTTCTTGTCAGGCACTTTTCAATTGTGACAAAACTCTCAATAATCTGGTAGTCCGGCACAATGACTAAATGTAGACATTTGGGTATGTTTGTGAGCAGGAGGAGGGAAGAGGATCCACCGCTGGTAAATATAAACCCCTTACCTTCGCCGATGAAAGTCACTAATGACGATTCCCCAACGGTGATGCCCAACCAATTGGGGAGAGCTCTTCCCAACTTTAATTAAGCTGGTTCAAGTGCTCTGAAACACACGAGTACCAGTACCAGTGTTGCCTCTTGCGATTTATTAACTTGACAGGGATGTGTGTGTGTGTACCAGTGATGCATACCAGGTTGTAGGGGGGAGGGGCAGCTCGGTAGTCCGGAAAATTTACTTGTCCAGTATGCCTCCAGAACTATCGTGACGGACTCATTATATATATATATATATATATATATATATATATATATATATATATATATATATATATATTATATTATATTATATAATTATATATATATATATATATATATATATATTATAGTAGGCCTAGTTATTAGCCGATTGGGGTGATAATGATTTGATTGTTAATGACAAGGCTGGGTCAACAATTTACAATGTCCTACGGTATCACCGGTTTGAGGTGGCCAATGAAGTAGGCTTACTATAATTACTTTCTGAGTGCGACGAATGATTCGAGGTCACCAGCTTGGATTACATCCAAGCAAACAATATTAATAAGGTTAGAAAAATTACCTTGTGGCTTTGTGTTTAATTGAGAAAATAAATCAATTATTTGTTCACAGTGATTAACATGGCAATGAAGGTATTTACGGTGATTAACAATTATATAACGGCATTCATAGTATGCTAAAGATGACTGGGGATTAGCAAATAAGGAAATGGTTATACAGATTACGGTAATTGTTAAGTAATACACTAATTTAGGTAGGCTAATGATATGCAAAAATGGAACATGGAATAAATGATGCACTGACGGTCGGTACGGTATATGGATTAGGCAGTCAAGAAAGAAATGCTTAAAAGATCACAAACAAACGGATACAAAGTAAAAATGGATTACATGAAAGAACACAATAACAGTGATACAAAATTACGGTATTGGAATGATACTTGAAATAGGCCTACTGCAATGGTAACGAGAAAGTTAGTTTGAACCGTATTGAAACACTTTTGGGTATAGCCTAAAACGCGGTTCTGCGATTACACTGTGTAGGCTTCACGAGAATTGCTTAAGAACGAGGCACAGAGAGCTTACCGACAATATTGTAAATACCTCCGGAGATGAAAAAGATACTTGAAGGTTGACCTTGTAGACTGTAGGCCCGAGGTGAAGTTGACGGTCCTGTATTTCGCACGTCGAGGATGACCTTAAGACTGGTAGCGGGGCCTATTGAAGCTTGTTGAACGGGCGCCGATCGACTTGAGATGAAGGATGAGTTAAACCAGGGTCAGAAGGATGTCGCCTTAAGTGTTGATTCGCTTCGTGTAGTGTTGAGAAGTTGCTTGAGGGACAGAGGCCGACTGAAGTCGAACGGCACTGGGTTTCGAAGGATTGCTTCTGCAGGCGGTCGGTAGAACGCCTTACTTGATGATAGACCGGAGCCTTGAAGGGACAGCAGGCTGCTCCCCGGTGAAAGGCCGGAGAGCGGGTGGCTTGACGTGTTTTGCTGCTGACGAAGGCTGAGAGTGAGACGTGACGACCAAGACGAGAAGTGAAGAGTGCGGAGAAAGGAGTGAATGAGGGAGTTTTTCAGTGAACCCTCGCTTTTATAGGCTCTTAGGACGCCAAGTTTCGCGAGTCTTTCTGGGAAGCTACAAGCGTCCTATTGTTGCTAAGACGCTAGCTTTCGCGGGCCTTTTTGGAAAAGACAAGCATCCTTATTGTTTCCGATTCCTTAACACCACGCGTGTCTTTCGCTTCCATATAATTCTATGTCTACGCACGTCGTAGAATAAGGAAGTTGTTTGTCTATTTCTTATCTGCCATCTACATATAGGGTGGATCGATTTTACATTTTTTTCGATTTCCATATTCTAATAGAGACAAAAACTTGCGCATGCATGAGAAAATAGCCTCTGCAAAATCTTAGCTTAATAGGTAATCATCTTCTGCCCCCGGCAGAGCGATGAAAATCATATTTTAGTAGTCAAAAACGTAATTTTAAACCCTAGCCTAGAGTCATAAAATTTTGCGTGTGTGTTATTTCATGCCTAAGCAACGATATAAATGCTATGGGAAATATATAAATGCATTATTTAAGACAAAGAGCCGATCTGAAAAATATGTATAATATAATATTTTCAGATCGGCTCTGTCTTAAATAATGCATTTATATATTTCCCATAGCATTTATATCGTTGCTTAGGCATGAAATAAAACACACGCAAAATTTTATGCTCTAGGCTAGGGTTTAAAATTACGTTTTTGACTACTAAAATATGATTTTCATCGCTCTGCCGGGGGCAGAAGATGATTACCTATTAAGTTAAGATTTTGCAGAGGCTATTTTCTCATGCATGCGCAAGTTTTTGTCTCTATTAGAATATGTAAATCGAAAAAAATGTAAAATCGATCCACCCTACAGTCTACAAGTAGTCTGTTTCTCTGTCTGTTCACTACTTGTATATATACACCTCCTCGTTAACCTCGATGTTCCGTGTGATGCTCTCTTCACATGAAGGTTAAACTGGTGGCCCAGCCTCTAGGCCTGGCTTGGTGGAGGAGCGAGTTGCTTTCTTGCGCTTTCCACCGCACATAACCAGGTACACCCGGCTCATCTGGTACCGTCCTCAGCCAGGCATCTAGTCTTCTCTTGAAGACTTCAACTTTGACCCCTGTAACATTTCTGAGGTCTTTGGGAATTTTGGATCCCAGATCTCTCACTGAAACTTTCCTGGTTGGATACCCTTCAGCTTTTATCAGTGGTTCCCAGCTTCCCACCAACAGACAGGCGTTCCAGTATTTCCTTAATCTTCAGAATTTACCGGAAAATGCAGGGAGGCCCATGGTTCAAGATCTTGCATATGAAACAGTTGAATCTATCATCCCATTCTGGCAGATGGCTAGGATCAAGACAATGACCAAGTACAACGCAATGAAGCTCTTCATGAAACTACATGAGAAACATCGTGCTCTGGTGAAAAGCAAAGGAAGAGCAAGTAACCCTGGAGGAAAAAGAGGAGCATTTGTGCTGGAATTAGACAGCCTGTTCGATATAGGAGCTCCAGATGCAATCCAGGAAATACAGAACAACAGACTGTTATCCAGAGAGAGAAAGATGAGGATATCAGGTTCTACGAAGACCAAAAGACTGAGAGGAAAGGTCATATGTCTGGTCATGACAAGATTTTTGAGACAAGATCCCTGCAGCAAGCAGCGAGGAATGAAAGACTGCAGCATAGACAAGAACAAGGTAAAACTAATTACTTTGAACGTTACAAAAAGTTTTAAGTTTTACTCCATTGCGATATTTAGCATGTACTTAACAATTACTGTCTTAACATGTTGTACTATTTTACAGCTGCAGCAGAACAAGAGGCAGTTGTTCATGTGGATGACATTACCTGGGGTGACTCAACTGACAACGACGCTAACACAGAGGACATGGATTACCATCAGCCTCGTCCTGGATGTTCTCACCATGAAGACACTGTGACTAGTGTGACTTTGACGTTTCCAAGGAAGGTCATGGAATGTGATGTCATCTGCAATACAGCTGATCGTCTTGGTTTATCAGACAATCAAGTTACTGCCATGGTTTCTGCCACCTTGAAAGCTGGAGGGGCTGATCTGGATAACTTCGTCATCTCAACCTCAACAACACGTCGCAACAGAATGCTGTCCAGGTATAATATCAGCCAGTCACATGTCCAAGTTTTGTGAAAACCCCCCACAGTACGCTGCCTTACACTGGGATGGAAAGTTGCTCAAAGATGTCTTGGGCAGTGAACCTGGAAGTACCTCAGAGACTTTAGCTGTGCTAGTGTCTGGTCCACCTTCATACACTGAAGGAAAGTTATTGGGAGTACCTGTCATCGACAATTCTTCTGGCACAGCTCAGGCTGAGGCTTCAATGGATTTACTGGAGACATGGGAACTTACGGATGTCACTGCCCTTGTTTTTGACACTATATCCAGTAACAGTGGAGTTCACAGAGGAGCTGCCAAACTGCTAGAGAAAATGCTGAACAAAAAGGTGTTTTATCTGGCCTGTCGACATCACATCCTGGAAATCCTAGTAGGAGCAGTTGGGAGAAGCTGTTTGGGAAGGTGAAGGGGCCAGATAATCCCTGGTTTGAGCATCTGAAGGATGTTTGGACGGACTTGTCCAAGGAAAACCCAAAGATGCTGGCTATCAACAGCAAATGGCTGAAGGAAAAGAAGAAGAACAGTGAAGAAATACTCCAAGACATTCTAACAGCAGAAAGGCTTCCAAGAGCCAACTACAGGGAAATGGCTGAACTGACAGTCATTGTTCTTGGAGGAACGCCTCCTCGAGGTATTCACTGGAGTCGACCAGGCGCCATTCATCAGGCCAGATGGATGGCCAGAAACCTGTACTCCATGAAAATGCTGATGTTTGCAGATCAACTTGAGTACGACGAAGACACTGTATCAAAGCTGGAAAGACTCAACACCTTCCTTGCGCTGTTCTACACTCCTGTATGGATGTCAATGTCTGCTGCAGATGCTCCCGTGAATGATCTAAGTCTAATCCAGGACATGTTGAAGTACAAGAAAACTGACCCAGAGCTTGCTGATGCAGTACTTAATAAGATGGAAAACACAAATGGTACCTGACGCAGGAAGTCGTGCCATTTGCCCTGTTCAGCAGTAGATTGAGTGACACATTGAAGCACGACATTGCTGCCCAGTTACATGCCACTGAGAAGCCAGACAGCTTCAGAACAGGAAAGCCTCTATTCCAGTGTCACAGCTAAGACCACCCTGGTTGATCTCATTGGCCCAGAATCACATTTCCTGCTGGACACACTGAACATTGGATCCGAGTGGCTTCTGGAACCTGTCACGTCTTGGCCACAGAATGAGGACTACAGAAAAGCGTTGGACTATGTTAAGAATCTGAAAGCGGTGAATGACATTGCTGAACGTGGTGTCAAGATGATGAGCGACTTTGAAAATGTCATAACAACAGATGCCAAGCAAAGGGACTATCTCCTTCAAGCTGTGGAGTTCAACATACGCCGCTTTGACAGCTTCAAGAAACAAACTCTCAACAACTGTGTGTAAATGTCATTATGAAATTAATCATCATGTAATGCTTTCACTTCTTGATCGATTAGACTTGTGACAAAATGTTAATCTCAAATTTGTGTCATGAATAAGGCGCCTTGTCTGCCTTGAGTGTGAGAAAACGAATTTTGTGATATTTCTGAAATCTTTGTATGTACCAACGTGCCATTTCTTGTTCCAAGACTATCATAATTGTATAAGTTAGAAAGAGGATTAAAAACACTTTAATTTGGTGCCTATTTTGTTGCTCTATCTTGTATAGATAAAAAGTTATAGTGCAAAACATGATTCAAGGGACCCCGGAACTGGTGCTTTTGGCCGATTTCAAGCAGAAAACTTAAAGCTCTATGCGGCAATGCCTCCCAACAACCTAGGTCAAAATGGTTGTGATTTTCGGCCTTTTCAGGTCAAAAAGCATGGGAAAAAGTACAGAAACCTATGAAAATAAGAAAAAGTTGATTTTTGAACAGGGCTACAGGTGCATTGTCGTGATGGAAAAGCACCCCGCGATGAAGTTTACCAGGTCTTTTTTCAACAAGCTTATCTTTCAGCTTCCTCAAAACATTTTCATAATATTGGGCGGTGACTGTTTTTTGTCCTTCAAGAAAGTCCACTAAAATTATTCCTTCACAATCCCAAAAAATTGTAGCCATTACCTTTTTAGCTGATCTTTCTGCTTTAAATTTGATTGGGCCATCTGATCCTCTTGGGAGCCATTGTTTTGACTGAACTTTGCTTTCCGGATCATACTGATAAATCCAGGTTTCATCCCCTGTTACAAGTCTATGCATAAAACAATCTCATGAACTTCCATTCGATTCAAAAGATCAACAGAAAGACTAGCCCTTTGGTCAAACTGTTCTTGGCGCAACGCTTTAGGCACCCACCGAGCAGAAAGTTTGCTAAGTTCTAAGGTATCCACCAAAATGGAATGAGCAGAACCACGAGAGATACCCACCTCATTGGCTATTATTTCACAGGAAATTCGACGATCTTTTTCGACTAGTGACCGAACAGCAGCAACAGTTTCTTCATTAATTGATGTTGATGGCCTTCCACTCCTTTAGTTATCATTAAGAACCTCTTGACCCGTTTTGAATCTTTTGATCCAGTCATAAACGACTGATTTCTTAGGTGCTTCATCTCCATAAACTTCACGTAAGGCATCAAGTATTTGTGGTGGTTTCCATTTAAGTTTTGTTAGGAATTTAATGTTAGCTCTCCACTCGAATTTTGAGATTTCCGTTGCCATGAAAAATAGGGTTCTTTTTAACTCCGTCTTAAAGCACTGTCACCAAGGTTGTGTAAGTCTTAGCATGGCCTAATATGTATGAAGGTCCAAATTCATGTCAAAACAAGAATTCATTAAATTCTGATTTGAAATGATTGAATTATTAAACTTTTCCGGAAACGTTTTGGATTCTCCTCGTGTATGTATGTATGTATGTATATGTATATATATAAACTGCAAACACGCAGTATAATTAACGTAAAGAACGACGCTTGTATAGGAGAATATTCCGCGCAAGATGAGAGCGAGAACGAAACAAATGAAAAAATGAGGTAACCACCCGGGAATCGAACCCGGGTTCGAGTCCCGGGTGGTTACCTCATTTTTTCATTTGTTTCGTTCTCATCTTGCGCGGAATATTCTCCTATACAAGCGTCGTTCTTTACGTGTGTGTGTGTGTGTCTCTGTATATATATATATATGATAAAGATAGTGTTGCGTCATGTTCCTTTCATTAAAAAAAGAATGAGAGGTTGTGGCTGTCCCATACAAACTGTTTAAAAAGGCTCATAAAACGCCTTTCAGAATTTAATTAAAACTTCTCTCTTATTTCTGACGATATTTTTACTTAAATAATTCTTTTACGCAAACCTTAAAAATTAATAATATTAATAGCACTCATTAGGCATAATTTATAGGATAACTTAAGGCATAAATATCAGAAAAAATGAATATCTCTAAAATATGTTATTGAAATACAGCTTAATGGTTAACAAATAAATACGTTCTCCAGCATAGAGTAGAGGTCTGCCTCTTCTGTCTCTCGGACTCATTAAATTACTTTTTTTTTATCGCTATCTACGCAAACAAGTAAAATCTGGAATTACTTTCTTTTAGTGTCGCCATCATTAATCAATGCGACTGTATAACTTATTTGTTGAACGAAAATTTCTTATTTTATGAATTTTTTCAGATCATTTTTTTTGAATGAGCCTTTGGTACACAAACAGTCTCTGTCAAAGCCTCTTAAATTCAAAGTAGCTGCATTACATTTATTGCAGAATTTTTTTTTAAATTTTCTTTATTCATTTTCTTTGTGCGCCTGTTAATACTACGTTCACACACACACACAAAGTGAAGCCGAAAGTGAAAAATCTTCTTCATTGCGAGAGCGCGCTTTTACAGGGCTGCACAAAGGGCCCTATTAATAGGTTATTTTCCAACTGTACTTGCGATGCGATAACTCTACTTACAAAAGATTCGATTCAATGAATGTACAGTAAGCAAAATCTAAAGTTACCCTAATCTTTGCATTTGAAACCTATTATGCGCAATGTACGTACTTCCAATAGCTGGAGGCAAAGATTTTTCTGTTAGTGGAGTATTTGTTTGGGGGGTAAACTTTCGTAATCTAAGGAAACAATTATATAACCTAGCACACCCTACCTATAGGCCTAATAGGTCACAGAATAACTAGTATGCAATTAAAGTTGTAATGTGTCTAACATAAGCTTGTCAAATGTCCATATTACACGTGTGAGCTTATAGTACCTACGTGATTATCACGAGTGTAGGGCTTGCTCAAACATCAATTCTACACACTCATTTTTTCATTCACTCGCATTATTGTTAATCATACATACATACATACATATTGTTAAAAAAATTAATAGTCTTTTCATTTTCTCTTCTGAACCTATATTTTCATCAGATTATGGTGTTATGGTTAGATACCAAGAGTTCACTATGGGTAAATATTTTTAAAAAATACTTCACTTTCCCGTGCTTTATTCCCAGCATAAGACTGATTTTAGCCTACATACGCGCAACAAGCCTACTTGATGCACATCCAATCGGTGTTAAAAAAGAAAAGGTAGGTTTGGGGAGTCTTTATTCTTCTTCCAAAACGGTATCGGAGGAACCATCTTCGGATACGGCCTTTCGAAAGCGAGAACACAAAGAAACCGAATGTCGTGACGGAGCAGTCGGCGAGCAGATTTCAACCCCAAACGGTTGTTAAGAAGCCTCAAAATCCGCACATTTGAGCCGAATTTAAAACACGAAAGGAATTTTTTAGGATATACAAACTACGAACTTATTACCGAATTACGGTCCTTTAAATGGAATTTATGTTAAGTAAAATATACTGGCTGCTTTACCATATGCCAACAATTTTTATATGTTTTATACAACACACACACACACACACACATATATAATACAAATAGTTATAAATTTGTAAAAAGTTGGGGCAATGTAAAACAGAGAAAGGCCAATTGAGGACGGCATTAGCCCTAATTTAAAGCGAAGCTGTACACACAAAAATAATAAATAGCCTCCTTTGTCATGCCGTGGCCACGAATGAGACCTTCAAGAAAAATTACACTATTTAATTCAACCACTGCGAGAAGATGGACGGATGACTAACAGTTTGAAAAGTTTCAGATACAGTCGTACAGGGTTACACGCAACAGAACTCCGAAATCAATTTAAAACTTATATATGCTTCTACAAAAGGTACGACGAGTCTGAAATCTAAATTGAAAAGCATCTCCACTTCAATAGAATCAAAGTAAAATTAAAAGTTTAATCCCAATACAGTATAAGAGTTGTACGCTATAATTCTTTACTTTAAATTACTTAAAGTTTATTCTCCAGTCCTGATTTAGTTTTTATATTCATATAAAAACATTAACTTTAGTTTACCTTAGTTCTGCTTTCACCCGAATTCATTCTAAGGTCAAGATTTTCGCCCCCTACCTTACGCCTACAACTTAACCAGCTTAACGTGGGATCAGGGCCGGCGAGAGCTGCCACGGGCCCCGAGGGAAGGATTGGTATATGGGCCTCCCTGTTTACTCAGTAGTTTATTATGAACGTTTTTTGTGTACATAACGAGCAAACTGATTATATGTCCAAGTCACTGTTCAAAACATACAGTATGATAATCTCTATAAAATGTATGCTCATTAATTATATTTCTCCTCTTATTTAATCAATTGCTTTATTAATATTTTTAGATTTTATCCCCCCTCTTTCCAGGCCCCGGGGATTTAACCCGCCTTCCCCGACCTCTCGGTGGCCCTGTGTGGGATACGAACCACGCGACCACTAATGAAGTCAGAAATTACAAAAATTCTAGCCCCGACCCGATCATACGACCTCCCGATCAGCAGCAGCAGCGTCTTAACCACTAAGCTATCCAAGCGGGTTATATATATATACAGACGGTTGACAAAAGTAAATAGACATTTGTTTTTCCCAAACATTTTGATTTAATTATAAAAATCAGTAAATAAATTAATTGAATCAATATAGGTTTGTTCAAAAAGAATCCGGACAGGGTGTTTATTTTTAGAACAAGGTCACGCATGGAGTTGTGACTGTGCTAAACAGGTCTCTGCATGTCGAGACAAGTTGACTGATAGCGCTGCACTTCATTGTGTAGCGTCAGTCCACTATGGGGAGCCGATAAAGTTAAACGTGTTTTGCTTCGTGGCAATTTCTTACGATGAGGTCGTTACTTTTTTTCTTTTTACTGTGAAGGTGTTATGCACCATGAATATGCTCCACAGGGACAAACAATCAACGAGAAATTTTACATTGAAGTTTTGAGACGTCCACGTGAAGCAGTTCGGAGGAAACGGCCGCAGAAGTGGGAGTCCGGAAATTAGATGCTTCATCACGATAACGCGCCATCTCACTCGTCGCAACTTGTCCAGTAATTTTTGGGCAAAAATGCTACCCTCCAAGTACAGCAGCCTCCATATTCACCGGATTTGGCTCCATGCGTTTTTCTTTTGTTTCCGAACCTCAAACAAATCCTGAAAGGACACCGATTCGATGATGTTGAGACCATTAAAAGAAATTCGACGGAGCAGCTTTTGGCTATTCCGAAAAAATGTTTTCAACAGTGGCAGGATCGTTGGAAAAGTGTATGGCTTCAGAAGTAGCGTACTTTGAGGGAAATTAAGCCCCAAACCCTGTAAGTACCATATCCTGTCTAAAATCGCATCAGTCCGGATACGTTTTGAACAAACCTCGTGTGTGTGTGTGTGTGTGTGTGTGTGTGTGTGTGTGTGTGTGTCAACCCATAGGTCTACGTATTCCTAGGCCCATACGTTGTAAACATTAACATGAAATTGCTCCATAGGGCAAAAGCCTTGTGGTTTTTTTTTGTTATTTAAACTCCCATCACCCATCACATGTGTTGCCAAACATAATGAGCGAAGGGGAACATCTGCTCGAAAGAAATACCGAGGAAACCGACAAAAAATGTTTGCAAGTAGATTGAAAAAAATGGCTTCCCCCTGCATGTACATAAGCACGATGGCCTATTATGCCGTATGTCGCACGAGTACACAATATGCAGTTTCGGAAAAAAGTTCGTCTAGAAATATAAATTTTTTAAAGAATAGAAAAAATACTATATAATTGATATTATTCCGTTTTCTTTGGGTATCTTATTTTTCGGTGACTAATAAAATTTCAAAAATAAATCCCAATCATTAATTATACCAATTAGCAATTTTTTTATACTTTCAGAAATTTCACGTTTCACCGTCGAAACTGTACACATCATTAAATTCAATGTACAATAATAATTACCCCAAAAAGGGGAATAATTGGAATGGTGTCGAAAAGGATTTTATTTCTATTTATGTTATCCGTAAACTTTCTAAGAGTTGTTTTTGTAAATAAACGATATAGTATTATAGTTACGTTACATTATACGCCCGGTTAGGTTAAATAAATTCTTTCCCCCTCGTTGTTTGTAGGGGTTGAGGAAGCACCAGTCAGAAAATCTTGTCCTCGAGAAAGACTAAAAATTAAGGGCCGAATTAAATTAAATAAATAGCCCAATTTTACAATTATTTATGTTAAAACAAAAACAAAAACTGTAAAATGTACTTATTTTATCAATTTTATCAAAATAAAAAGTTTTTACCTACTTTTTTCCCCGACATCTTTTGAGAATTTGGTCCATCAATCAAAAACGTTTATCTTTCTCAAAGAAAAGCTACAATGGCACAATGTCCTAAAAACGTTGTTCACTTATGTTCACTTAGCCCTAATTTAATCCATATTAATGAACGCTTAATATAAATAACTAACTCCTGACATCAAAGTTTCCTCGAGTCTATCTTGCGACGGATCTAAAAGTCAAAATACATTTGGTGCAACTTTTTTTTTTATGCGAGGAGGGGGGACCAAAGGCGAATGCCCGCAAAAGCGCCCTCCCCCAACCATAGAAGAAGAGCCAAAATCAAGGTCCAGGATTTTGGAGATGCCTAAACACTGTGTTTGAAAGATTCGAGATCATACACAGGGGGAAAGATGGATTGAGGAAGATTGTTCCAGAGTTGACCGGTTGAATAGACGAAAGAGTGAAAATACCTATTAACCCTCGCATTAGAGAGTTGCACAGAAAAGGAACGAGAAAGTGTCGAAAGTCTGGTGCTGCGTGCTTTCCTTAAAGGAGGAGACACGCTATCTATAATAGCGATAGAGAGTGAGTGAGGCAACATTGCGGCGAAAAGAAAGAGGGATTGAAGACAGCCGGTAAGAGGCGGGGAATTGATGAGACGAAAAGCCTTTGATTCCACCCGGCCAAGCGCGGCTGTGTGGGTTGAGCCACCCTATACATGAGAAGACTTGGCGAAAGAAGCCCTTCTCTTCTCCAAAAGTTTCTGACTTAAAAATTTGAAAAATAAGTAAAAAAAATTTCAATTCTTTCGAAAAGTTTTAATGGATCTCAAAGAACGCTTTGATAAATATTATAATTACATTTCACACATACGATATTGGTCTCCGTTTTATACAGAAAATGTCATTACATTCCCATATTCGCGGTAAAGCCGCCAAATGGGAATGCCTATTATTTTCTAACACATCTTAATTTAATCTAACCTAGCCTAAAATTAGCCTAACCAAACCTAACCTGAACCAGAGTGGGAAAACCGTGGACGAGAATGAGTGGCATGAATTGGGAAGAGATAGATTTGAAAATGCCTTCACTGAAATTCTCACTCTGGGCTTTCCCACTCTTGGGCGCAGAATGAAATGGGAATGACATTGAGTGGGATCATAGCCAACATTTAATACGATACCTGAATCCTTTCTACACCAAGACTCGAAGCTAATGATGTCTGACAGATTTTTAAAGAGTTGAAATGACATCTAGCCTAATCGTTTACCCATGTTTAAGGGATCATAGTTCAAACAAAACCTTCAAAAAACAATATATATATATCCCCGCAAGGGGGTTCTAAGCTCGTGCTCTTGAGTGCTCTTGAGTGCTCGTTTGTACGTGCTTGTTCCTGGACGTTTCACGTGCGCCCTCCCGGCCCGAGCACCCAAGGATGATGGGGCTCGACCCTGAAGTCCTTGGTCTTTTTCCACTTCGACTGTTCCCTCCACCCTTTCTTTTTCCTCTGTCTTTCCTCTCACTTTTTCTTTATTTTTCCGCCGAGATATGCCCTTTTAAATAGAGGCGAATCGGTTCTTCCCGAACTTAAAAAAAATATATATATATATGAAAAAATCTCTCCCCAGGACCCGAACCTGGGACCTCCTGAGTAGGACTCGTGAGTGCTACCATCACACTACGATGGGATGCCTTCGTAGTGTGATTAGTAGCATTCGCGACTCCTACTCAGGAGGTCCCAGGTTCGAAGCCTGAGGGAAGGTGGTGAGTT
>JAJOZX010000441.1:1227500-1255000 GCA_023014485.1 Bathynomus jamesi | reverse complement strand
TATCAAATCAAAAACGATAGAAAACTCGTCAACCCTCTGTACAGTATACACACACACACATATATATATATATATATATATATATATATATGACGAATTTCACAATTAAACACGTGAAATGAATGAATGATGCAAATATATATACATACACACATATTTGCATTATATACACTAGCAAAAGATCGGCGCTACGCGCCGTTTTCGCTAGATCTGCGGTGCTTGGGCTGAATTGTGGGCCTACGGCGTATTTTATTTTGAACATCAGTAGCCCTTTATCTGGATATCATTCCTATTCCTCTCACCTTGGGCCTCAGTAACTGGGGTGCCTGCGGCCTTCCAGTTACTGGCAAACCAATTATTCATTCAATAAAACTACAGAAAAGAACGCACCCATGAAAATCTAAAGCTTCACAAATCTTAATACAATGAGCTCGGATTTGAAGCTTAAGATTTTCATGACTGCGTTCATTTCTATAGTTTTATTGACCAAATAACTGAACCGACAGTAATTGGAGGCCCTGCGGCCCGCCAAATCATAGTTTTCATTTTCGAGTGCATCAATAATATTGTTATAGTGTTCCATTAGTTGTGATAAGCATGATCTTCCTGACCGGAATCGATGTTTGTTATTTTTTTTTTGAGTTTCCCCATTAACCCCACCCCCTTCCCCATTACCCCTACCCTCCCCCCCATTAACCCCAAGGGGGGGAAGGGGGCTGGCACCTTGCAAAGGATTTATAAATTTTTTTGGTTACATATATATATCGCACTTATTATTCCATTAGTTGTGATAAGCATGATCTTCCTGACCGGAATCGATGTTGGTTATTTTTTTTTTCTGAGTTTCCCCATTAACCCCACCCCTCCCCCATTACCCCCAACACTCCCCCATTTACCCCCAAGGGGGAAGGGGGCTGGCACCTTGCAAAGGATTTATAATTTTTTTGGTTACATATATACTGTATATATCGGTTTTTTTTTTTCTGAGTTTCCCCATTACCCCCACCCCCTTCCCCATTTACCCCCACCCTTCCCCCATTACTCCCAAGGGGGGAAGGGGGCTGGCACCTTGCAAAGGATTTATAAATTTTTCTTGGTTACATATATATATATCGCACTTAGCTCCATTATAATATAGATATATACACTGTATATATATATTCAGATTCCATTACAGAGGTAAGAAACTGGGGAAAAGATCTACACTCTCCAACCCCAAATATTTTTCTCTCTCGTGATTTTAATTTCCCATTCATGAAATATAAAAGAATAGGAAAAAATGTATGTATATACGAGGACAAGGGGGGGAACACGAGAAGACCAGGAGCAGGTAAAAATGCTACCTGCTCCAGCTGATGAATTTATGTTAACGCAAGAAATAACAGAAAACAAGAAAAACAACTGCCTAGATTTGGTATTTACAAACAACAACAACCTAATTGATAATGTAGAAATATCCCCAACTATAATATCGGACCACATCACTGAAATAACAACCAATATAAAAGCAACAGGAAAGGAAAGAACAAACAACAGAAAGAAGCAAATTCGAAATTTTTTATTTTCACTTCAAAGTTATAAACTGAGAAGATGTTGCATCCAGCAAGTAATAGATTGGACCACCATTTTCGAGGCCAAGACAACGGAAGAGATGCTAATGATTTTAGAGAAGACGACGTTCGAAATTGTGGAAAGACATGTCCCAAAAATACAACATAGAGGAAAGAGAAGCAGGTTCGAGAGACAAAAGAGGGCATTCTTTCGAAAGAAAGAGAGTTACTGCAAAAAATTAAGTAACTGTAAAGATGACATCAGAAAAATATTAAATAATAAACTGCGGAGTATCGATGACGTCATACAGGAACTAACTGAGAAGCATACAAAAGAGGAAGACGACGACGCTATAGAAGCAATAAAGGCTAACTCAAAGTACTTCTATAATTTTGCAAAAAGAAAGTCGAAAAACCATGCGACTATCGGACCTTTGAAAAACGAGAACAATGCTTTATCTGATGATCTAACAGAAGTATCTGAAATATTAAGAGCTCAGTAAGAATCATCTTTCAGTATCCCAAAAACTGACAAACTGATATGCGATAGAAACGCGTTCTTTGAAGAACGGATTTCAACTTTACGACGGATGATATTACACAAGTTACAGGGAAACTAAAAACATACTCAGCGGCAAGACCGGATAAATGGAGTGCCACACTGTTCAAAAACTGCAAGAATGCAATCGCTGAGCCCCTATATTGGATATGGAGACGATCATTGACACGGGAGAAATACCAGGCATCCTGAAGAGTGCGAACATAGTTCCAAATATAAAGGAGGAGATCGATCCGAGGACAAAAACTATAGACCAGTGTTGCTTACATCTCATCCCACTAAAATATTTGAAAGAATAGTTAGACAGAAAATCTATGACTTTTTGGAAACTCAGAAAAAATTCAATGAATGGGTTTCGGTCAGGCAGATCATGCTTATCACAACTAATGGAACACTACAACATTATTGAAGAGAAGCTTCACAGCCAAGTTCAAGGGGTGCAAAGAACTAAATTACTGGGAAAGGTTACGCGAACTAAACCTACATATTCACTGGAAAGGAGAAGAGACACACACACCATTATTTACACTTGGAAAATAATGGAGAAACTTGTCCCTAATCTTACTCTGAACCCTGTAACTCCTCAAACAACAGTGGAAAGTAGAAAAGGAAGACTGTGTCGTGTTCCCAAATTAAAGGCGAGACAGGAACATCCTTAACCCTGAAAGAAAATAGTTTTGTTGTGAGAGGAGCAAAACTGTTTAATCAAGCTGCCCAAACACCTAAGGAACACGAATGGTGTTGCAGTAGACATCTTCAAAAGATTAGACGCCTGGCTCAGAACAATCCCCGATGAGCCGGGCGTAGCTGGCTGTGAGGTGGAGAGTACAAGAAACCAACTCACTACTACACCAGGCCAACTCGAGAGGAGGGGCGACAAGCTTGACCTTCGTGAAATGAGGAATCATCGCGCGGAACCTTTGAAAGGTATATGTATGTGTGTGTGTGTGTGTGTGTGTGTGTATATATATATATATATATACATTAAATCTGTATTCGCTGGAAAGAAGAAAAGATGCACCATATATACAGTATGCATATATATTCTGCGAAGGCCTCACATACTCTTTCTTGTTTATAAGTCGAAGAAGACAGCCCCACAAAGAGTGACTGGCCTTTCCCTACCCCTTATAAGGGCCACTATTATAGCCTATACAGACATGATAAAGAATCAGGGTATCTAATGGTTCATATCTGCCCAAATTAACTCCCCGTTAACCACTAGGCTTGTATGAGTAAATCCTATTAAGACCATCATCTTTAATAAAGAATATACCATCAGAGATGGAATGAAAGCCATGTTATACCAACGTAACGCCATAAACACAATATATAAACTCGTATATATAAATAACAAATATACAGGTAATAAATATTTCTTTCCGTTGGTTCTATACAAAAGAAATGAACAAGCAAAAATATAAAAGGAACTGACTTTACGATGAATCATTATTTATATATATATATATATATATATATGTGTGTGTGTGTGTGTGTGTGTGTGTGTAACGGAGAAGTGAAAGAAAGTACTGTAACTTTATTCTTTGTTAGAAAAAGGCAATATCTGGACTTTGTTCAGAACCTATACCATAAAGAATAAATGGAAACGTATTTCTTATTTAGATAAAGACAAACTCTTCAGAAATAGTTGGTTGAGTACGCAGAAAATAGACAAAAGTTACTGGAAGGTGGCCAAATCTTAATTCATTCATTGTATGAAAACTACTTAGAGAATAAATTTACCGTAAGTTTACGGTACTCTAGTTAAGCTTAGCCTACCTTATTGACGGGCTTAACTTGGGGATCTACAGAAATTATGGAGATTTCAAATTGGATAGTTGGCCCTGGCTATTTCTAACTATCCTTTCAAAGCCTAAATTTTAGAAGTAAATGTTCTTCGCTAAGCTCCATTTCACTAACCTTACCTTTACGGGCAACCTGCGATATGTAATGTTATACGATTTAACAACCAAAAATTGACCAGTCGGACACTGTGGAGAATTTTACTGAGGGGACCAATTTATTAATTTGTGTAGGTGTGAACATCGAGCATAATTGTGTAGTGGAGTTAAATTTAAGCAGCCCTTTCACTGGCCGTTGCAAGAGGAAGCAAGAACGAAATAAAGCATGTAGGCCCATTTTTTTTAAATGACTTTGGAAGCAAATAAATTAGGAGATTTTATATTATTGTACACTTTCACAGCTGTAAAGCAATCTTTGTCCAAAGCTGAGATATTACACTAGAATAGAAATATTAAACTTAATTGATTTAAATTAATCTAGACCTTGCTAGTTAAGAAGGTTGGTCGTATAAATTTTCTAGGACAAACAACTGCCACATCAAGGTTTACACTAAAAGAAAAGCTTTTCTGTAAAATATAGCAGGCCTACTACCTTTTTTAAAACATAGATAAAAAGATACAGTACGAGTGTTATGAATGAAAGAATGTTATGATGTTGCTAAATCATTTACACTTATAACTAATAGAACCCTATGCTAGTTTAGCAATGCCAAGCTTTGAATGCCATAAACCCTAGATTGCCACCCTTAACTAATACTCCCTGGAAACCCGAGTGGCTTCATGTTTTCCAAATGAAAAGTGATTTAATATAATGAAACACTGAGCCTATTATATCTTTGCACTCAAAGTGCACCTACGAGCTTTGTGCAAAAACTGAAAGTTCAAGTTCAATTATTAACCTTTGGTCCAGTTAATTTCTTGATTATAGCACCATGTTTTGCTGGCTAATAAATAATCAAACATTATCTTTCTGTGGAAGAATAATTCATGGGAAAACGTTACGATTCATTCTCACACACAGGCATCAATTCAGCTTTTCCATATAATAATCCCAAATGTTTATAAATGAGCAAACAACGGCAATGAACCGAGAATGTCTAATGCGAAACCTCCCTCTCCCCTTATTGACCTGGCGTGACCGGCTCATCTTCACACGATGGTCATAGCAGAGAATGTTAATCAAGCTGACTTTCACCTCTTTAGTTCATACATATATACCTCGTTAACCTCGTTGCTGTTCCGTGCGTTGGTCTCTCTTCACATGAAGGTCAAGCTGGTGGCCCCGCCTCTAGGCCTGGCTTGGTGGAGGAGCGAGTTGCTTTCTTGCGCTCTCCACCGTACATAGCCAGGTACACCCGGCTCATCTGGTACCGTCCTCAGCCAGGCATCTAGTCTTCTCTTGAAGACTTCAATTTTGACCCCTGTAACGTTTCTAAGGTCTTTCGAAAGCTGGTTAAAAAGTCTTGGCCCCCTGACAACCAAGCTATTTTCCTTCAGTGTTGAGGAGGTCCCTTGCCGGGCCTTTAATTTGGGAACACTACACATCCTGCCTTTCCTATTTTCCAGTGTTGTTTGAATGGTAATTGGGTTTAGTTTGAGGTTTGGTACCAGTTTTTCGATCATTTTTCATATGTAGATTATGGTGTACCTCTCTAACTCCGACTGGGAGTGGGCAAGCCAGCCCAAGTCTCAGCCGGTCCCAAGCCCGGAGAAGGAGGAGGGTTGGCGGCAGGAAGGGCATCCGGCCGTAAAACTTTTGCCAAAACCTTATGAATGAATTATAATAAGAGGAACAACAAAAGTAACGGAAATCTCCAAGAAGGCACAGGAAAAGAGATTGAGATGGTATGGGCATTGGGCATGTCCAGAGGAGGGAGGAGTAGTATGTGGGACGACGGATGCTGAGGATGGAAATTCCAGACACGAGAAGAGGAGGTAGACCTAAGATGAGGTGGCGGGATAGACTGAAGAAAGATAGTGATAAGGAACTGGAGGAAGAGGTGGCTCAAAACAGAAGTGAATGAAGAAGAAGGATCTGCAACAGCGACCCCACATAGAAGTGGGCTAATAAGGCTGCGGAAGGTGTACCTCTCTTCTTCTTCTTTCCAGGCAGTACAGATTTAGTTTACGTAGTCTTTCCCAGGAGTTGAGCTCTTTGCAGCCATCAATCTTTGTTGTGAAATGCCTGAGTTTCTTTTAGTTTATTAGTTTCTTCCTTTTTATACAGGGACGTCAAAACTGAGCAGTATTCAAGTTTTGGTATAATCAGTGTTTTTAGCAGGGGAATCATTACTGTCCTGTCCCTTCTTTTGAACGTTCTTAGTACCTGTCCCGCGAATCTTTTTGCTTTATTTATCGCTATCTGATTTTGTGTTTCGAATTTCGCATCATTGGTCATTATTACCCCCAGATCGATCGCTTTCGTGCTTCTCTGAATTTCCTGTCTATCTGGAGTATAATACAGTATGCAGTCTGTTAAGTTTCTATTATATATATATATTTATATATACAGTGTGTATATATATAATCATCAAAGAACTGTGCAAAACTTTAACAGAAGTTACTATATTCATAAAGAATAGTCATTTAATCGCATAAAATTCACCATTTCCCACGTACGGCAATCCTTTATATTGGTACGCATTGGTGATAACCCAATTAGCACCCGAATGATTGATACTTCGCAACCTAATGTAGCAAAGAAATTAACAAACATCTTACAGTCCTTAACGGCTAAGTTCAATAAACCTATCCTACTACGAACCACCTGTTAGTGGGGTGAATCCTATAATGGGGTAAAAACAAAAAGTAACACGCGGTATAATGCAAGAAATAACTTCAACACGGTGCAACTGCGCAGAAAGGACCCCACGCCCAGACCTTCGTGTACGCTACATCCGGAAGACAACACTTGTTAATCCGACCATCATCGTTATACGGTACATATTCCAATTTTAATCGGTATGAATACATAAACACAGGCCTATAAAATACTCTTGGCTAGCTTCTACCGTGTGAATTGGCCTTAAAAAACTACAGATACGTACGGTAAGTGGACAAAAAAAGGTTCCATGCTAAATTGAGTACCACAGGGCTTATTTACAGCAAGTGCCCTCCAAAAGATTACATCATGGATGAGTAACAAGTGGCGTAAAATCAATTAGGCCTATACAGTAAACAGTAGTTATGCTAATTCATTAATATTAATAGGCCTTCCGCCCATCGTATGGCACTTTAATTTATAAGAACTTCCGAAGATAACTTGTACTACCACAGAACTCATCACACTTCTCGTACATATGTGCGAAGGACGAGACACGAGTCTAGTACAGTATATACCTTGAATGAGGCCAAAGGTTTCTTTTCAAATGTGTTGCCACACCACTCGTGAGAAATTTTCTCTCGATCCTGAATATTTCTCTAAACCAAAGTATGTATGCATTTATGTATGTATGTATGTATATACTTGGAAGCTGCAAGTAACCATAATCCAACAGTGTTCCTACCTGGCGTACGAGAAAGTAAAAATGTTGAACTTGGTTCTCGCGCACCAAGTAAGAACAATGTTGGATTGTGGTTAATTGCAGCTTCCAAGTATTGAATTGAATAACCTTTATTAATAAAATAAATACATTGGTTTTACAATTTACATTGACATAAATAACTGTGAAACTGGACTACCTATTTATTTTATTTAATTTGGCCCTTAAGCTTTAGGCTTTACTGGGCTCTTATTAAAAATAAAAGTTAGTAATTGTCTAAGTCCCCTTTGTTCAGTGCGGTTCTCTATTTTATATATATATATATATATTATATATATATATATATATATATATATATATATATATATATATATAATATATATATATATATATATATACGATATGATAAAATATATATATATATGTGTGTGTTACAATCAATGTCTAAAATCAGGTAATTTGTAAATTGACTGAAATTTTAGGCACTGTCAAATTGATGATACACACAAAACCTAACCCAACCTAACGAATTTTTAGGCAGCATATTGGGAAATACCAGTGGGCATGCATATGCAGCATTACCAGAAATGTTAGGTTAGGTTTTGTGTGTCTCATCAATTTCACGCATTGCCTAAAATTTCAGTCAATTTACAAATTGCCTGATTTTAGACATTGACTGTAATATATATATAAGCACACCGGACAAAAAATTAGTCACCCCTAATAGCACCGATAGTAGGAAGTTCAAGGTCACACAGAGGGCGCTGATGTAGCATTGGTAAGTGACAAGTAGCGGTGACGTAGCACACAGGATCAGATCTGTTTCGTGAGGTGGTGAAGAACAAAGTGTGTGTTGGATATAGTCTGCAAAATGGGTCGTGAGGCAGACGTTACTCAGTGGCAAAAAGGAGCCATCGTGTTTGGCAGAGCCCACGGACACAAAATGTCTGAAGTAGCCCAATTTGTTGGTGTTCAACGCGTACTGTCCAGCGAGTTTACAAAGAGTGGTGTAGTTCGCAATCAACTGAAAATCGACGGCGTAACTGTGGCCGGAAAACAATTCTCGACAATAGGGGCCACCGCCATGTTTCTCGTCTAGTAACTGCAAATCGTTTTCAAACCAGAGAAGAATTGCTCCAAGAAACCAATGAGGTTCTCCAGCGACCAATTTCCGAACGGACACTGCGACGAGAACTGCATTCGATGGACATCTGGAGCAGGGTACCACGGAAGAGGCCGCTGTTAACAGCAAGTCACAAATTGGCACGTTATAAATGGGCTCAGAGGCACAAAAACTGGACTGCGGCAGATTGGAAACGTGTAATTTGGTCCGATGAGTCCCGTTTTTGTTTGTTCTCCAATGATGGGAGGCGACGAGTACATCGCAGGTCCAATGAAGCCTTTAATCCTGAATGTGTCGAAGGTGTTGTTCAGGCTGGAAACAGAAAGTGAAGCGCAGGAATAGACACCCACGGACTCTGGCGGAACTTCGGGACCGGCTGATGAACGAGTGGCAGCAAATCGATGTTCAGTACATGCACAACCTCGTAGAGTCTCTGCCTCGCCGGATTCGTGCGGTTATCAAGGCCAGAGGCGCCGTCACACGTTATTAGGTACATTCTGAGAGGGGTGACTAATTTTTTGTCCGGTGTGCTTATATACGCGCTTAATATGGCATAGTTAACACTTAAATTAATAACCTATAAAATACGTTAATAAGTAATTTAGTTTCGAAGTATTAAACCCTCAAAATTTATATGAACTGTAACTACAAGCAATATTATACGGAATATAATGCCTAAATAGACTTAACGAAATGACACAAACATTTCGCTCTCTCTTTTTCCCCAAGGTTGTCAGCATGAATAAAGGCCACATTATTGAGCAAGCGCGCCATGCTTTTAATATATAAACATAATGTCCTAAAAGCCATTTTAATATCTGGTCCTAAAGCCTCCGCCATGGATCACGTGCCATGAAATTTAATTAAAATTCCATTTTTGCTATACTAAATACAAAAAGAATTCGCTTACCCGTAAAGGAGGGCAGCTCCCGCGATTCCACCACCAAGCTGGGCTAAAATAAACATAGCAGCTCTGAGAGGGGACACTTTTCTGGTTATTGCGAACCCAATACTAACTGCTGGGTTTATGTGGCCCCCAGACACCTGCAAAGACAACATTCACATTAATTATTTCGGAGTCGTTGATTTATTTACACAAAGAAATTCCAGAAACAACTTCGTAACAATAACAGTGTCTAATTTCATAACTAATGTCAGTCATGACTACACTATTTTTAGGATCCAAACAAGAAGAAAATCCTAATTTATTTCTAGTCTGAGTGAATTCAGAATGTTATTTCAAATAAGTGTGTAAGATTGTCTACGATTCTTATCTAAACACAAATAGTAAAAAAACGAAGCCTGATTACAAATTCTATGAAACTCTTTAAGCCGAATTCCAAGAATGAAATACGAGTACTCGAACCGTGACGAATTTAAGTTTTAATCCTATGGACCTTCTTCACGATGACGTAATGCGGGACAGAATTATCTAAATTCTTTCTGTTCAAATCCAAGGCAAAAGGCTCTTTTTGAAACTGATTTAAACTTAAAATTCGTTCGTTATTTGTTAGATGATGTCTAAAAATGTTTTATTTATTTGACCTAGTCTCGTCCTTGCCAAGGAGGGATAAATAATTAATTAACTTGATAAATTTCATGCAGCAGTGATGGAGGTCTTTGTCCTTTGACAAAAACACACAGTAGCCGATTCAAGGCTTCTTTTGGGGAAGCAAGTAAAGACTGCTTCAGTTTGAATTCACTTTGGCTACGGTGAAACAAAGAAACTTAAATGTTTACTTGTTTCAATGATACTGTTTGTAAACAAATCAAACTCATACCCCTATCTGGGTAGGACTATATAAATACAGTTATCAAAATTAGGAGCCATAGGGTTATATTTATGACAAGAAATACTATCAACTTAGAAGCTTAACCCAAATAATAAGTTAACTCAATCATTTCAATGTCTCAAAATTAGACAGTAGGCCTATAAGGCCTATAAATAAGCAGTTTTCATTCAGTTCATCTGTTTTTGGTAGGCTTTCATACATTTCGTTGATGGGACAACTACCGTACTGACGAGTATCCCATACGAGTCAAAGCCTACCAATATCTAGTCGGTCCACGGCTCCACACTCGCATGTAAATAATTTTGTACAACAGATTTTGAACATAAGATTTTAAACCAGTGAGAACTTAATATTTACTTTAAACCTCACGAGTCCATTAGATTTTTAGAGCAGTTTTGACCCAATGACTGAATGTGAAGCTCAAAATGTTGATGGCTGTGGTAGTTTTTTAAGTTTAAGTTTATGGACTGACTGGCTTTTTTGTGACTTAACAAACTTGGGACCTTTTCCAGTTTGTGTACCGTTTTTCATATAATTTATTTTTGCTTCTTTTCAGATAAAAAATGAGTGATAATATCAATCTCTTTAGTTAGGCTTATAAGGCTAACTAACGAAAATATCACGACCTAACCTAACCAATCGTTAAGTTAACTGTACGCCCTTGACGATTGGTTAGGTTAGGTCATGATATTTTCGTTAGTTAGCCTTATAAAGCAAAAATAAATTATATGAAAAACGGTACACAAACTGGAAAAGGTCCCAAACTTGTACGAAATTTTTTAAAAGTTTGGTCTGACTAGATATAGGCTTTGGTTGGGTTAGGTTAGGACTGTTAGGTGAATAGTTGACAAAATGTCCCATCAATAAAATGAAGAAATGTTCTTTTTGGCATTAGTTTAAAAATGAAACAAAATAAACTCAAAAACTGGCTTTTATTTTGTCCCACTCCCGCGAGCGAAGTCTGCTTCAGTTCTGAAGAGAAAATGGACAAAAAAAGAATATAGTCAAGTAGGTTTCTTAGCCACTGAACACAGACACGATAAGATATCTTTCCGCGAAATAAAATAACCCATAGAACTAGCATACTGAAGAAAATTGGAAATGTCTGCTCCATTCATCCGTAAGTCCTGAGTAAATGGTGTATGGTGTAAAAATTGGAGAACTATTTACAAAATAGAGTACTAAGAAATTTGTCGAAATCAAACTTATGTAATCAGACAAACCAAGAGCAACAGAGTCCTAACAAACCATACTTATTACCATTAAGAGGTTGAAGTAGATTGAGTGCAATTGGGTACTGTATTTACCTTAGGACAAAAGTACCTTGTAACCTACTGTCATATGTAATTTTAAAAGATCACACACAGAATGCTATAGTAAATATTAGCCAATTTCAGGTTACACATGGAACTTCTTGTTTGGCCGTCCTTTAACTAGTTCAAACAGTTTAGTGAACCTGATGAGGAGATGCATCTGTAACTTGAAACTGTAGGATACTTAATTTTTATTCAATCACGTCATGTGTGGTCTTTTAACAAACTATATATATATATAAACTTCTAACATTTTCTTACGAAAAGTAGTAGCCCATAACATCAATAAAGCAAAAGAATGCAAAAAAAACTTTTTTCTACGTGAATGTCAAAATATGATGATAAAAACCCTCTCTAATAGTTTTAAATTTGTGTGAATGTACTTATAAGCGAGTCCCTTTAATAAAAATGTCCTTCCAGTGTCGGGAGAACGGGATCTAACCTAGATGCTAATTTCTTAATGGTCCTTGGACTGTTTTCCCTCTTGTTTTTGGTTCATTCGTTTTTCTGTATCCACCCAAGGGGATGCCAGTGGGCATCGAAACTGTTGTGGAAATAAACTTTGTCTATTAGAGTGGGTTTTTATTATAATAAGGCAAAAGTTTAAAAAAAAATTATTCATGCACAATATAGCCTAGATTTGGTCTATTGAGATTGTTCAACCGTGGACTAACTGCACTTAATTTATAAAACATGGACTATCTGTACTTAGTTTATATGATATAGTCATTACAATTTATACCATATAATTTTAATTTATTTGTAATTTTTATAACCTCACGAGACTGCTCTCGAATATGGCCATTAAACTAATTGCCTCACCTGACCAAAACTGTGGACGAGAATGGCCATAGCGAATCCGGCAACCAGAGCTACCACAATCCTCGCTTCTGGTTCTTGAGCAACGGTAATGCCAACCCAAGGACTGTAAGAACCACACACTAAAAAGACGTAGAAAACCGTAGCCAAACATTCAGCAATGACAGCCCGCCAAAGTTCTAAAGTTCTTACTTCAGCCATCATTGTTTGGGCTCTTCTGGCGGGCTCGGGACCACCGCCTTCTCTTTCTTCCAGTCTTTCTAACAGAGAAACTAACTGAGCTTCGACACCTACACTAGGTATACCAAGGCCTCCACTGCCTGACATTTTGACTAATTTCGTTAATTTGATCACGATGGTGGCCTTCGAAAGGCCTATATTATTAGAATGGCCGTTTCGATGTATTTTCCATTAAATTTGGTGGGTTTCTTAAATAAAATTCTCTACAAAACAAAACCAACAGTTCATACCATCTTAACACCCATTAAATTCAACTTCTTCACTACCGATATGAAACTAAATGTTTTAAACGTTTTACTTCCGTAAATTAATATACGACGGTACTGAGGGAAACTAACTTTTCACCCTTAGGCCCAACTAGGATATAACTGTACATTTCGATAGAGGCAAGTTGAGTAAGGGTTTATTTCGTTGCTCGTCATTAAACGTAAACGTAAATCGGTGGGCATTTGAGAGTTGAACGGCGCAGAGGTCCAAACAAAATTTCCTTCGAGAAACCAAAAGAGAGGAGTTCTTAGGGTACGCTTCCTTACAAACAGAACATCTGCTTTATCACTTAACTTGTGGTTTATGGCTTTTCGCTGCTATGCCCGCTTTGCCAAGCTCATTTCAACTAAATACTTCGCTGCATTTCCTTCCTTAAAAATATCACAAATAACAAACATCAAAATATTAATTTAAATAATAAAGTTACTTTTAAGATAACTGCCAAAACACATATATTCAATGTATTTTCAAATAAACAAAACTATATAGATGCGTTGCAGCAGCAGCACGTTTAGCATCACACCCACTCCCTGCCGAGGCTTCTGACAAACTGATTTTGCAGACGTGAGTCGTGAAATTTTGATTCTAAAACTTGAATATTTGTTTTTTTTTAAAGTAAAGTTGGTAAAACTTTTTTTTGACTTCTCTCTTCTTCGCTTTACGGAATTTTCATAAATGTTTTCAAATATATCGCGAAAGGATATTTCTTGATGCTGAAAATATTAAATATATAAAGAATTTGAATTCATTTGCTTTCCTTTAATAAATACTTCGCATACTTTCGTTTCAGAAAAATATTTAAACCGCGAACAAACATTGGTTTTAAAAGAATAATTTTATCTGCATATTTTATTCTTTTGTTATTTAATAAACGAATTTTTAAAATGCTTTCATTCAAAATGTGAATTCAGTGAAAAATTAAAATTTTTAAATCAGGTAAGTAGTGTAAATGTAATGTTTCACGAGAGATTCTTCATCGTAAAAAGGTCATTCATTGCTCGTGGCCCAGCATCGGGAGATAGCTTGGTGGAGGAGAGAGTTGCTTTCTCGAGTATGATTTGTAAAGTTCCAGTATTTCTTCTCATTGATCTTTTGGAATTTCTCACTACTTATCCTATTGCTGTCTCTCAAACGTGTGTGGGTCAATTTCGCATCGTCGGTCATTATAACTCGCGAATCTTTCGTTCTTGAGTTTCTCTGAATTTCTTCTCCATGATTCGTGGTTGGTCAGTTTTATTATTCTTCTATATTCCCGCTCGTTTTTGTTTTTATTTTTTTTTCAATTTTTTCGGTGTTAAATTTCATACTGTTGTTTCTTACCATGTGGCTGTTCTATTCACGTCTGTTTGTGAGGGATCTGAATTGTCTGTTTTTAATCCGTCTGTATATTTTTGTATCATTAGCAATGGATACTACTTTGATATTTCTGGTAACTTCATTATCTATATCGGTAGCATGATTATGAATAACAGTGAATTACTGAGTTTAGTAGGCCCTACCCCTAATTTTGATGATACTGTAATATGTTTTTGACTGTAATAAGCAGTTTACACTCGTGTCTTTGATATTGCTTCAATGTGCTTTAATTATTATTGTCAGAGTCTTCTTGATCTGAATATTGGTTTTTATTAGGTTAAGTTACGTTAGTTTGAAGTTTGTTGATAAAAGTGCAGAGTCAATCGAGTGCAGACCCTTCACACAAGTGTATAATTCTTTGTTTGTAGTATATTTCTTCGTTTATGTAGTGAAACAATTCAGTATTTCTCCTTTGTTTCTCTCCTATTCTCTTCTTGTAATTCTTCTATCATATTTTAATTGTTCTTGTACACTAAATAAACACTTATTCGTATTTTGATCTTAATATTTCAAGTACTTTTTTCCTTTATATCATACTTCTTAGTACATCGGCTACATCCACTTCCCTCGGAGGAGTTTTTTTTTTGTTTTTTTAATTGGAGTTGTTTAACTTCGTTCGAGAGAACATCTAAGGTCGGAGAGGACCTACAGCTTTACGTGGGATCCGAACCACGGGTCGCTACGTAATCTGGGTGCGGAGGACGTCTCCCATCCAACTACTACCCAGACCCAATGTCGCTTAACTTCGGGAAGCGGTGTTACGACATCGACCACGACGTAGCCCTTCCCTCTGAGGTCTATATTTTTTTTCTTTTTGTCAAAGGCGTAAAATATTCCGGGTTTTCTCTGATCGCTTCTGCAAAATTTTCCTCTTCTTTTTCTGTATGTTTTTCACATAAAGTTGTATATGATACGGTCAATACTCTTCAGTTTTTAAGTTCCTGTTATTGTCTTTGCGGTTATATAATTTCGCAACTTAACAACTATTCCTTTCGTTCACTTTTCTCTCAAATTTGTTTTCCTTTCTTTTTGTTCGTCTTTCCCGGAAATATTTTTCCAAAATTCTAGCATCTTCTCTCTTAAGGTTAATAGCGTATTTTCCGTTGTTCTATTCTTAAAGATGGTTTCTCCACTCTGTTGTTGTCACGTTCGAGACTACCTTCCCAGTAATTTGTGGCCTTCGAATTTAGGTTAAATCAATCAAATCTAGTCGCTTGGATAATATTTTAGTTTGTCATTTGGTGCGGTCATCGTATTGGTTATTATTTCACTAATGTTATGGTCTGATATTATCGAGGAAGTGCTTTTAATATTACGTATTAAGCTTGTCATTTGCGAATACTGTAGTAGATTTTCTAAAAGTATTTTTCTTTTCGGTACTTCATTATCTCTGGCGTTAACATCAACTCACCTTTATAAAGACAGCAAAATTCTCTTCTCTTTGTATAACCTTTTCTCGCGTCTCATTTTCTTTGCCTTCATTAATAAATACATCCTTCCTTATCCTTGATATTATAATTAATATATAAAAAATTAACCCTCTACAGTTAGGATTTTAAGATTTTAAATAAAAGTCTTCAATTTCATTTATGACGTCACAGAACTTTGACGTGGAATGTTATTAATATAAATATTTAATTAGTCATTTATTTTTTTGCCACGTAACTGTTTGATTTAACTAACGTAATTTCTGCAATGTATTTCGCGAGCATGTATATACTATATCCTTCTCTCTGCCTTCCGCTGTTTCAGTTCTCAATATACTATAATTGTTTATTTGGATTCCGTTTCCATCAGTACAATATTTATATATTTCTTGGCATCTCTGACGCGTGTTTCAGTGAGACGAATGAAATCTGCTTTTCTTTCTTCCACGAATCCTTTCAAGCACAAACCTTTCTTCAGAAAGTGATTTGTGGCTTCAGACCTTCATGTACATTTTACTGTAACATTATCATCATCATCATCATCATCATCCTTTCTTTTTCATTTTGTTTTATTTTAGTTTCATATTCAGTGTTGCTCAGTGTAGCATATTTCTTTGACTGCATGTGGTCACTGGTCATCCGTGAAAATCCCTTTTACATGCTTCGGTACCTACTCTTTTACCCGTTTCCATAATTTTTTTGAAGGGGTGTTAACAGTTTTGGCTCGAAGCCCCATCTGTGATGGCTCTCGTTTCACGTGAGAAATAATTTTAAATACTTTTATAATCCCGGAAATATCGAAAAATGATCTCATTTTAAGGTTTCGCTGCTGAATTTGTTTTCCTCTGACAATTTGGAGCGCAGACCGAACTAGTCATTCATGCATAGGTAATGGTATGCAAAAAGCATCTTTTACTATATATATATATATATATATATATATATATATATATATTAAAAAATAGGACAAGGTGTTATAATAATTTACATTGCTAGTGATATTAACATAGCTTTAGTTTGGAACCTTGCTTTAATGAACAACAGCCTAGTACTTGTAAGTTTGCAATTTCCGATTTGCAGCACTGACCTAATTTGATATTAAGAGAAATAATACTTGATCTTAACCGAATACATTCGTGGTACTTTCCTGCATTCTCAACATTCGTCCGGAAACGACTACGAATAATTGCTTCAGTTTTCTATGTAGTCGTTATCATCACGGTAAAGAATCCCGCTATTTCTTAAGAAATTAATAATTTCAATTTTATAAGTATATATGCCAACCTGTCAAATGATGCGCGCTAAGATCCAGCTCGTTGTTGGAGGGTTATTCGATGGGAAATAGGGGTGCTGTTTTCTGCTCACCGTTTCACATGACCAGCTGCACCCTCCCATCTGGATCAAACCAGGTGTTTAGTTTCCTCCTGAAGGTGTTCCCACCGACATTCTTCAATTATTTTCATAAATGATAGAAGAATTTAGGTTCCTGGATGAGAATTTCTTCGTTCAGAGCTGACAGTTTGTTGGGTTCAGTTATTCCTCTTCTTTCTCCTCCGCTTTACTTCTAAGTTTGCTCGAGCGCATTATACATACTTTCTTCGTTCCTTTTATAGTAACCAAAGTTTTAAAATTAATTTATTTTGCTGTAAAGCGTTCCCCCCCCCCACGTTCTTTTTAAGTGAATAGTTTGTTCTGATATTGGAATACAGGAATTAAAAGGTAACATCAGTTAAAAAAATGAACGAATCTAGTTTTCTCTCCTTCAGAAGATCCCACGATTCCAATCATCGTTCTGGCTTTGTTTATTGCCTCTTACTCGAAGATCAGATTTTCCATCAAAGTGATGGAACGGCACCCATCGAAGCGAAGTGATGGATTATTTTCCATCGCATTGATTACTCGTAAATCCTTTGCTTTTCACTTTCTTTGGATTTCCCGTATATTTGGCGCTTATATAGCAGCAGTCAATAGCTTTTACTTCCATTTTTTCTTATCTTACCTTAAGAGAACATTTCCAATATTACGATATTTGCAGACAAACGCTTTCGTCTTTTAGTACAAATTTTAACGCACGAAGTATTTTGAAATAAATCTCCTTCCAAATCCAAATGGTTTACATATGGTGATAAATATCTGGACGGCAAAATATTCTCGCCTGGTCCCTTCTGTTCCGCCTTTGGCTTGACCTACATTCGTCAGTATCCTTTAATAAATGAAAAACTAAAGTGTTCATAAAGTATCACATTCAAACTTCGCTTGGAATCTGCATTTTAATTATAAGTTTGTTTTTTTAGGATCGGATAATAAAGCTTCTCAGTTTGAGTTCTGCGCTTTATGTACTTAATTCATATCAAATTCAGGTTCTCTCTTTTCCTCACCACTATTTCATTTACTTTATTGGAATTAATGAAAAATATTTCTGATCTTCTGATATATATATATATCAGTATTTTTATGCACGTCTAATAAAAAGAAAATCAAGTAACTGCCTAAGTTTTATTTTAATAATTGAAGTTTCCTCTTTTAAGTGGTATACAGAACATTTCACAACACTTTGCTCTCTCTCTCTCTCTCTCTCTCTCTCTCTCTCTCTCTCTCTCTCTCTCTCTCTCTCTCATATTAACAAACAATCACAAGGCCGTCATAAAAATCTGGGAAACGCCAGTAGGAGAAAAAAGAGAGCGCACAGTAGACTTGCCACGAGAGCAAAGAACTGACTTTAAAAAAGTAAAAGTTCAATATCTCGACGTTCAGCAGCGTCCGCCTCTCATTTGGATGCGTAGATAGATGCGTTGTCACGTGTTCTCAACTATAGCCCTTAGACTTAGTCTCTTACCCTACACATGGGAAAAGGGTGTAGGCGCGGGCACTGGTTCCCACCCTGGAGAAATTCTCCTCCTTAGCGGGGGGAGGGGAGAGAATTTGGCAATCTCCAGGGAAGGAATGCAAAAAATTGAAATTGTAATTGAATGTAATTGAATGAAATTGTATAGAGACAAACTTTAAAAATAATATAGAAAATCTTAATATTTTACATCATAATAACTTTTAAGTGGAAAGTAAACTTCTTGGCTCATTACTATTGCTAATTAACGCCAACTATTTTCATCTCTCTCAGCCTCATTAAATTGCGTACAATACGCAAATGATACTACACTTACTTCTTTCCATCATAACTCAGACTTTCTGATTAATTAAATAAACGCAATTAGAAAATGTGTATAAATGGATGTGCGCTGATAAACTTTTATTGAACCTGACAAAGTCATCTTATATATATATACACTGTAAGTCATCTTATCATCACAAGGAGGAGATTGTAGACACCAATCGACCAGGGAAGTACTCCTGGAAGGACGTTAGGCAGGAGACAGGGAGTGCTGGAACTCCCGTTTCTCTTGTTACTGTCCCCTTAGCTCAGTGGTACTCATTGCGCTGCTCGCGAGCCAAATGCGCTATATAAAATTAGGCTGAGTATATATATTTGGCTCGCGAGCCGCCCAATGAGTACCTTAGCTGATCTTTTAGCTGATCTTTTTCTAATTTCAGTCCAGTATGCTCTCAAACACACACTTATCCCTCTATTCTTCACTACACATACATGCATCTTACACACTACACAATCTTCTCATAATTTATTAAAAAAAAAAAAAAAAACTAAAATGGCATCGTGGGCCTTAGATACCTTCATTTTGGCTCTCTCCTTCTTATATTAGGCGAGCGGCTAGACCCCGATTTAAACAATTTTAATTCCCTCCTTGTACAGAAAGTTGTAATATATTTTTTATTAGTCTTCAGCGTTCAGTGAACACATTTTTAAGTGTTGTCCTCAGTTTTTGATGTGCGGTTGCCATAGAAACAGCAATATAAATAAACACCTAGAAAATATCCGAAACTTTATCCAGATGATAATTTGTTTTAGTTTCGAACTGAAATACTGTTAACTAATCAACCTATACTGTTTATTATAAGTGTTTACTATCTCGATACACAATTGAAATATCACATTATAGTAAAACGTAATACAATCATGTATTGTTATAGGTTAGGCCCAGTTTTAAATTTGCTTCCTCCTTTTATTATCACAATATTAGAATAAGACAAATGTGTCCTGTGACAAATATTGTGCAAATGTGCGGTATTGTTAAAAACCACAGTTTAATTATTGTTATTTTTATTTCAGACGATCATCTATATCAAACATGGCAGAATCTGACTAGAGTCCATTAAAATTTCTACAGGCGAAGAAGCAGAGGCTGTCAACAAATTGGGAGAAATGCGTTATATGCAGTGGTGGGCACCGTTAACCAAAAAGTTAACTTCGATAACGATAATCCGTTAACCCCAATTTTTAACTCCGGTAACGATAATCCGATAATTTTACTACAAAGTTAACGGAAGTTAACGATAATCCGTTAACGATAACTATTTCTTTACTAACATTTAAAAAAATCAAAGAAAAAAGCTTTAAAACCCATAGAAAATGTTTATTTATGCAAAATCCAACAATAAATAGGTATTTAACTGTATTTTTATCAAGTTTTGCAACTTTTTTGCTTAATAACTTTTTTTTTATTTTTAATAAAAAAATGTACTGATTACATGTTTTGAAACCCTTGTAACCACTAACCATTAACTAAATTTTAATTTACCAGAGAATTATTATGGCGGGAACTGAAAGGTAAAATTAAATTTTAGGCACATTTATTAAAGACTATGACACAATGTGCTGGTTGCCCTTCAGAAAGACCAACTTCTCAAAGTTAGGCCCAACTGCCAGTCTTGACCTCTTGGGCCTTCCCAACCTCCCCTTGCGAGATCTGGAAGCAGACTGAAGTTATGACGGTTTGAATTCATTCGCGGAGCGGTGATCTTCCGTGAATGACTCCTCGCAGTTAACGTGTTAACGGACTTTAACAGACTAAATATCGAGTTATCGGAAGTTAACTGGTCCGATAACGATAAATGGAAATTAACTTCCGTTAATAGTCCGTTAAAAAAAGTTAACTTCGTTAATTAACTGTTATCGGATTAACGCTTTAGTGCCCAACACTGGTTATATGTCAGCAGAGTCGCAAAGAAAAACTGGCTGTACCCACAAAAATGGGTATTGAAACATTATTGTCAACATCATTGTTACGGCAGGATGACCTTTTACAAAGACTTGAATCTGAGTTTGGTGACCTTACAAAATTACATAGTATGTCTGTTACATATCATCGTAGCTGTTATCAATCATTTACAAGCAAGAAAAACATTTCTCATGTTAGTACAAAATGTTGCACGCATGATTCTGCATCACATGATACTGAAGAACAAAGTGTTCGCTCCCTCGCGAAAGAGGGAGAGCATACATAAGGTACAAACAACTACGTGTTAGAGTAATTTCTATCAAGCAGCACAAGCTCAGAAGGACATTTCTATGCTTGCCAAAATTGAAGGAGAAGACCTCATTGCAGCTGATGCTGTTTACCACAAATCCTGCATGGCAAGCTATACAAGCAAGCATAACATCAGTGCTTCAAGGAAAATGGAAGGAGAGAACATATATGAGAAGGCATTTATGGCACTAGTAGGAGAAATAAATGTTAATCTACAACAAGGAAAAGCTTATAAGTTGAAAACCCTGCTAGCCAAATTCCAACAGCTGTTATCTGACTACATTGATACCCAAGCATACCGTGCAGAAAAACTTCAGCGCCGTCTCATGAAGCATTATGGTGATAACATTGTTATTCATGCTCAGCGAGGACAGTCCAAGTCAAGCATTGTTGTCAGTAGCAGTGTCAGCTTAGGAGATGCTGTCGGAGCCTTTGCTCAACGGAAGGAAGATTTCAACTCTAATGAGATGACACTTGGTTCTGCTGAAGAACAATCAAATGTTCCAGTGAATTCAGAAAGCTTACTTCATTCTGCCAGTGGTATGCTTAGACAAGAAATAGCACAAATTGAAAAGCCAACTGAGTACTACACAGCTGCTGAAATCGGCTTGAAAACATCTGAAGAATTTGTAAAAAGTCATTTGCTGGTGAGAAGGAAATGTACGAATTTATTGGGAGTACCTTGTCCACTGGAGGTAATCGTAGCTTCTACAGTCCTCTGACTAGATCCAAAAATAAGACCTTCACTGACATGACTAAAACTACATATGTATTGATCCAAGGCAAAAAAAAGCTAGTTAATATCAGTGCTGAAATGATGTTCCGTAGAGCACTTAAAATCTCACAGGCACGGCCAGACATAACAATGATCCATGTATTGAGGCAGCCAGTCATATCCATTCCAACATGCTTGTTTCATGAAGATGGTGCAATGAGAAAAACACATAAGGCTGAGTTGATACACATATTGGAGAACAAGGTAGAGGTTGGTCCTACTCCAACAGCTACTGATAGTGCAACCTGTGTCTACATCAGAGATGCCATCGCTGAACTACAATCAATGACAGGCAGCAGCAACACATCTACATTTGGCGAGCTTGCCAACAGATACATGACTCGGCTGTTGACTTGTACGCATAAAGCCAACACTATAATAGATGCGTTCGACCAGTATGACTATAAAGACTCAATCAAAGTTGAAGAACGGAGCAGAAGGCTAGCAACTGCAGGTGGAGCCAAGCAATATCAGGTGATGTCCGGACGTCCACTTCCGCCATGGCAGAAGTTCATGGCTCTCTCATCGAATAAAGCAGCATTGACTGACTTCTTGTGCAACTACATAACTGAACATGCACCAAGAACACCGGAACTTGCTGCACACCACGAACATAAGATCTACCTTGCAGATGGGTTCAGTGATGGCAAAAAACCGGTCTGTATTTCTAGCCAAGGCGTGACACCAGTGAAAGATCTGTTTTGCTCACATGAAGACTCCGCATTGAAGAGGCAGATACAAGGATGCTTTACCGTGCTATGAAGACAGATGAGGAATTTTCTGCTGCCAATATCCAAGGAAGCATAGTTGTCAAGTCACCTGAAATAGATGTCCTCGTGCTAGCTGTGCATTATTTTCCTCAGATGCAAAGTACATCATCTTTCTGGCTACAAACAGGAAAGGTAACCGCAACTGCTGATCTCCATCGTCATATTCCTGTTCACAGCATATGCAATGAATTAAGGCCTGTGGTTCCTAGTCTACTTCCTGCCATGCATGCTTTGACAGGATGTGATAGCGTTTCATCATTCTGTGGCATAGGAAAAAAGAAAATGTGGAAAACCATGGAGTCATTGGAGAAGAAAGGTTCGATTCCACTCCTTGGTAGTTTGGGTACTGACAACACAGTTGAGGCCGAACATGCAGCCCGACAGTTTGTTGCTGCTCTATACGATCCAAAGGATGTATATAAAGAAGAACATAATGACTTGAATTTTCTGAGAGTCCGCCTTGCTGACAAGAATGTACCATTACACAAACTACCCCCATCAGAACCTAGCTTTCTTCAACACTTTAAGAGAGCATCATTTCAGACCCGCATTCAGGGCCGGATTTACTTGCTTGTGGGCCCTAGGCCAAACCTTATCAGTGCCCCCTCCAAAAAAAATATTATATATATATATATATATCGTAATATTGTAATGTAAAAAAAAAAAGAATTACAACATAATGTAACACATCAATAATTTTATTCAAATTAGTTTTATATCATGTACAAGTTATTCTTACACAAAGGAATAATGGAAAAAAATACAGTCAAATTGAAGCATAATAAATTTTGCAATAAGAATTACAACATAATGTAATACATTACACATTAATAATTTTTAATCAAATTAGTTCCATATCAAGTACATCAAAGTAAATCAAGTTCCATATCATGTACATCTTACACATAGGAATAATGGAAAAATACAATGAAACTGAAGCATAATAAATTTTGCAAGCACAACTATGTGAAGTTCAAAATGACTTTTTCCTGCTTTTTTCTATGGCAAATTTGTCAATGATACTGTTTGTGTCAAGGGATTGTAGGAGGTCCCCAGTGGGCCCCCAGTTACTGGTGGACCCTAGGCCAATGGCCTATGTTGCCTATTGGAAAATCCGGCCCTGCCCGCATTTGGATGTTGGCTCACGTTGCTAAACCAGATATGTCTTCACCAGATGGAAATGGGTGGCAAAGAGAGGATGCTAAATTAAAGTTGAAGTTATTTGATGGACCAACAACTGCAGAAGTATTAGATGAGCTTCTGCGCTCATGCCGTGGACGCAGACTATGTAGTAAGAACTGCAGTTGTGCAACGAATGATATGGCATGCACAGAGGAATGCGTCTGCAAGACTACTGAGGACTGCATGAATGATCAAACCCATCACAAACCACCGCTGGATGAGCTAGATGAATAACCATATTATAGCATTGTGCATTAATAATTTATTAGTGTGTTTCATATATGCTGTTACAACGCGAGTTATTCCCCAGTATAGGGTAGACTGCTAATAAAGCATTGAATTGATATTGCGGGAGTCACCGAATACAGTATGCACTGACTTACATGCAGTTTTGTAAATGAAAACAAGTTGAGACTTTTAGTGGGAAGATTCCAATTTTAAGTAATGATTTCTGCTTTAAAGTTATTTAGTAGTTTGCTTCATAAAGATAAGAATTGTTAAAATTTAGTTGGTTTAATTGATTTTAGTTGATTTTGTGTTACGTACATCGATATACGTATAGTAACTTAATTTTTGTTTTACAAAATTGACGTTCTTGAAATCTCAGTATTGGCCCTTTCCTTTCACACAGTTAACAATTCAAACTTTATTTTCAAGTTCAACATTATTATATATGTATTATAATCCTGCCAACATTTGCCCGTTTTTCGTAACTGAACGATAAACTTTCTGCTGGCATGCGAACAGAGGTCTCCATTATTAACCCATGTAGGCACAGTACTTTGTGTGGCGATTCACCATTTTAATATGGCATTCATTTTGTTCAACATAGTGTATTAATGTTTGGAGTATCAAAATACCTGAATTATTGTACTCAAAATTAGTTTTGTGTAACTCATATTAATCAGTTTTGCGAAACACCTGTATTTTAGGTGATATTTTTTGGGTCTAACAATAACGTTTTTAGGCAAAAAATAAAATATATCAAGTAAAAGAATGTTTTTATAGATAAAGCGATATAGTGTAGCACTAGAGCTTTCAGAAAATGTATAACTTCATGGAAAATAAACCTTGTCTTCACTGTTCATTGCGTCTTCAAAGATTTCAGTTGTAATGCGTGAATTGAAAACATGAATACATGAGTACCTGTACATAGCTGAAGTTAATGGTCTGATTTTACTATCTTAGCACACTCAGAATGGAGGACAACATGCCAAACTTATATGTCCAGATGGTGCAGATCATTTTAGGACATGTTGTACATTTCTGTACGAGGGGTGCATTAAACTAAAAAATTACTACAAAACATAATGCAAACTGTCAAATAAAAATTGAAAATACTACTCTTGCAAGGGTGAATGAGGTACTTGGTATTAATTCAGTCGAAAAACTAAATTTCAAGTCATGTACAACATACGTAGACTATCAAATCCAAGATATTGAGATTTCTCTTCATATTATTTAAACTAAAAAGGACCCTTCCTCAAAACGCACTCCTTACCCTCTATTATTCCTTCATTTATCCACATTTATTATATTCCATTATAACGTGGGGTAGTTCAGAGAATTATATGAAACATCCTTTGGGAGCATTGTAATTCATAAAAAAATGTCTGCGAACACACTTGAATAGTGACAACAGACAAAGTCACACTTCCCCCAATGTTTGAAGAACTAAATATTTTAAAACTAAATAACTTATACAAATTCAAATGTTGCTGTCAATATGTTCAAAGTTACCGATAAAAATCAACGTACATCACCCATTCAAAGGGCAATCACTTCGCGTCAAATACATCATCGTTATAAGTTACTTATATAACACCAGACTGCCTAGTGATTTTATGTACAAACCTAACAACACAATAGAAACTACAGGAAATGCACTCTCTTTTAAAGGAGCAGATATATGGAATGCAATTCCCATACATATCAGCAGGCTTCATCACTAAATGTATTTCGCAAATCACTAAAAAATACCTCATTAGCTCTTATTGATGTATAAGTTTACTACTGTCATTTTTACCTTGCTTGGTAACGAAGTTCCCATTTCATAATCAACTATTTGAAATTGCTAATTTCATTTATTTTCTGCTAAATACACAATAAATCATTTAATTTAAAATCATGTAACATTTTGTAAACTTTATATTGTATTTATTATTATTATTATTATTATTATTATTATCATCATCTGTTATTACTATCACTTACCACTTTCACATTTTTTATGTAGTAAATAAACTAAATGCCATTCATTTTGCCTAAAATCCTCCATGCTTCCAAGGGCATATTCAGATAAGAGTACTGCGAATTAATGTATTAATGTCATATCAAATATCTAAAAATTGTAAAACTCTGTCACTTCTTTACTTTGCTGAATAACGATTCAGAATTTTGAATTTTATTGTTTGTTTCATTTTCAAAAAGAATTATTTTTACTGCGGTTGGATTTTTTAGACTAATACTGTTTTGAAGGTCAGTATAATATGTAGAATATTTTTTACTTAAAATATTAATAAATTATAACAGACTGGACGTGGAACCGGATGTCGAGTCGCCCTTGATTGTACAGTACTGTGCCGCCATTGATCGTTTGATGAAAATAAACAAACTCAGCCATCGCATTAACATGTAATATTTACTAAACTGCAATTATTTTGCTGTCGCGTCGACGACAAATAAAGAATTATTAATCTATGGAAAACGTTTTTTTCAATTGGAGAGGGAGAATTATCAGTCGGCTTTTTGCAAAGGGGGTAAACTAATCCTGAGAGGGACAGAAACATATTTTCTGTCCTCCCAGATTAATCCTCAAGGGTTGGGGACCAACCGGGGTCACTGTAAAGGTAAGAATAGACTATGTCTCAGGATTGCCAGACAAAACCTTTCAAGGCGTGTTTGAACGGCAAGCGTGTTTCATATCTCCTACCGGTGTTTCCCGGATATTTTATCACTCCCCTACTGTGATTATTTGGGAAAATTGAAGAGATATCACTGTTGTGAAATGTCCTGTATACCACTCGAGAAGGGAAAAATCAAGATTTAAACTAAAGTTTATACCAGATTGGAAGACACGAATAATATTCAGGATGTCATGAATTTTTAAAATTTTAATGCACGTAATTTATAACACGCTGTGTATAATATATATATATATATGTGTGTGTGTGTGTGTGTCTTACCTACAGAATCGCAACGATCTTGAGGATACATGCAGAAGCGGTCGCGACACGAACGTGCGTACCCAACATTTGCGGTGTCGCGGTGAATTATCTTTATAAATGCACTCCTTTATCATGAAAAAGGGGGATGTAATTAAGGTTAGGCTAGTCAGATTAGGTTAAACTACGTTAGATAAGGTTAAAATTGGTTTGGTTAGAATTATTAGGCTTTAAAATTGGGTGAGTTTTACGATACAGAACTGAATCTGAGAAAGTGTGAGTCACGGTTCTGTAGGGAAACAAACATGCGTGCGCGCGCGTCTGTGTGTGTGTGTGTCACAACTCTATTTTGACCTTTTTGTTCGACGAGTTTTTAATGTGCGATAATTCATCTTGCAATTTCCTTTCCATCAATGCAATTTTCACAATCTCCTTAATTAATTGGCAATTTTTTAAAGGTAATTCGGTCACGTAGCCAAAATCACCTCTTTATTTCT
>JAJOZX010000441.1:1117500-1225000 GCA_023014485.1 Bathynomus jamesi | reverse complement strand
TAGAATGAATACAGAAGAGCGTGTGGCAATAGTAATTTGGCGAATCGAGGGAAAGAAATACAATGACATCAGAGAGAAGTTTAGAAGGAGATTTCATAAGCCGGGGCCAATAGACAAGACAATACGAAAATTGGTGAACAAATTTAAACGAACGGGATCTGTAAATGATGAAGCAAGATCAGGACGACCGTGTATGTCAGATCTTACCGTGAATGCAGTACGCGGAATTATCACTGAGGAGCCACGTACGTCCGTTCGTGCTGCATCACACACACTCGGCCTCCCGACGTCATCTGTGCACAAAATTCTGAAAGTTAATTTGCAGAAGAAAAGCTATCATTTGCAGGTTTTACATGATTTACATGAGGAAGATTTCCCTCGACGAAGTGGTGTGTGTGCTGATCTCGTAGAACAAATCTGGAGTGATAATTTAATGGACAACATTCTCTTTAGTGATGAAGCCACTTTCCATACGTGTGGAAAAGTAAATCGCCATAACTGTCGAATTTGGGCAGATGAAAGACCGAATGATTTCGTCCAAAATTGGGAAAGAGACTCGCCTAAAGTTAATGTCTGGATGGGTTTAACAAAATCTAAGGTTTATTTATGGTCCTTTTTTCTTTGCTGAAGCTACAGTTACGGGGCTTATTTATCTGGACATGTTGCAGCAATTCCTTGAACCTTAGCTGATTGGGGATAGGATTGTTAGTACCGTCGTCTATCAACATGATGGTGCTCCTCGTCACTATGCCAAAATTGTTCAGTTTTATCTAAATGGACGTTTTCCAAATCGCTGGATCGGACGCGGAAGCAACAGACCTTGGCCAGCGAGATCACCAGATTTAACCCCTTTAGATTTCTTTGCATGGGGCTTTATCAAATCGCACGTCTATCAGACGAAGATTACGAGTCTTGAAAACTTACGTACACGAACTGCTGCAGATAACATAACCCCGCAAATGCTCCAGAATGTGTTTAGAAATGCCGCGGAACGATTTGAGCTGTGCAGGGATACTGATGGGCGTCACGTCAAATCCTACTCTTAATTATTTAATAAATGTTACCACTTATCATTTTATGATTGAATTCCGTATAATTTCCAAGTGCTTCACAAAAATAGATCCTGACTTTATGTACACCCTGTATAACAAGACACCAAATGTATGAGACATCGTGAACAACCTTTTTCTCAATTGACAACAGCAGCAGCTTTCCAACTACACGTGGGCTTTGCATTTAAAATATGTTTCATTCTTATTTCATAACCATGGTAAAATATACCCTTGATATAATTTACTATGGTTATGAAATAAAGGTTAATTAATATAAAATATTTTGAAAAACAACAAACTTATATTGGAAATTTTAAAAAATTCACAAAAACCTAAAAAAGTATTATAAAAGTTTGTTTTTTTAATTGTAATTCCTCATTTCGAAATAGATTTTCTTCATAATTTGTGTAACGCATTTTGTTATAACAAGTTAGTGGGCAAATGAACAGTTATTTAGTGTTGGCTTTTATTGGATATATGAATAGACGAGTATACACGGGCAGAGGCCGATTAAGACACCGCGGGGCCCCGGGGCAGTGATCAATATGGGGGCCCCTTCCTACAGCTTTTTATTAACAATACATGTACAGTACATAGTACATTTACACGAATTATATGTACGGTGCTCAGGCTAATTGAGAAACAAACTTAAAAGAACCTTAACACAGTGTATTTTGCCGTTTGCCAAAACCAAACAGTATTAAACAAACTTTACTTTAGGGCCTATAAAACAAAAAATAAAACGGAATTTGTCAGTTTGCGTACTCTGTCATATTTAATCAAAGTAGTTTGCGAAATCTCGAATTATATCATCGAAATTCAGTTGATTGCGGGGGTCCCCTCAAACATGGGAGCCTGAGGCTTCAGCGATAATCCGCCACTGTGCCTGTACACTGGTGAACATACGGGTGTACCTATACTAATAGCGTCCAAATACAAAACAAACCTACCAAATCATCCATCAGAGAACTTTGCTCTACCAATAACCACTTAATAATACTTTTTTCACAAATTGACTCATAAATAAAGTGAAGTGGGACCTCCTAGAAAAGAACAACTTAATTTGGAACATCTGATAGGGTTACTAAACCTACTTGCTGCGAGTGGCCTTTACATTTCATTACAATTCTCCCATTAACCGGTAGACACACATTATACTAACCTGCTTAGGAAAAAAAGATCCTTCTTTGTCGAGGGAGTTGCAAACTCTAACCTTGATGATAAAATGTAAACTACAACAACAACATTCATATTAAGATTAACTGAGATGCATTTTTATTTTTCATGCTTCATCTCTCATTTTCTTTTCACCAGCCATCTATTAGGATTAGGCTGACCATATTTCCTAGACAAAAACGGGACATTGGGATGGCAAAAAAGGGACGGGGGTTATGTAATATTCTGTATTCATGAAAAAGTAAGTACATAAACATCTTGAGCTTACAATTATTCTTCAGTGACAGAACCCATACAAAACGGTACGTATGGTCAGCCTAATTAGGATGTTACTTTGCTGTTCCTGATACACCTATGATGGTTGTGGTACTTACCAGTTCCCAACAAAACGCACTCAACAAACTAAAACACCCTTTATCCAAGCCCAATGGAATGTGATTGCTAGATCTGAAGGCAGAGCCGGATTTAGACGTATGGAGGCCCCCCTACCTTAGGGGGAAGACATAATTGAAGTCATCCATAAGATTCATAATATAATTAACACACATACATACACTTTCAAAACATCGTGCACTCTTGTGTCTGTCCATTCCTCATTTCTGCAAAAAATGAAAGCCTCGGGTTACTCGGGTATTCCATTATAGTGAGAGTAGGCCTAAAAGAGTAATAAAAACAAAATAATAATCAGTACACAACAAATAGTAATTGGTAAAAGTTTATGTACTACAGTGGTATTGGATGCGCGTTTTTTTTTGTTGATCATCTATCGGGTTTTTTCTATTTTGATAATGGCTTGTCAATATGTGGGGGCCCATGGGCAGCTGCCCACTTTGCCCACTCCTAAATCCGGCCCTGTCTGAAGGCATAGTTGGATATTTGGAAATGCTAGCAGGTTGGTTGGTTGGGTATTATTCTGTTTTGCGTCCTTCGTCCTTCTCAGTGTACTGACATGGGCGGTAACGCCATTAACCATGAAAAATAAGCCACCTTCTAAAAGGAGAACTGGCTCGAGCCAACTACATTACGTGCAGCGGGCTCGTCACTGTACTTAAGGAATAATTTTTGGAGCTCTGAATATAATTCCGACTACACGTGGATCTACTGTAAGTCAGTGGTGCACAAACTTTTTTGATGTGAGGGCCAAGCGAAGAAAATAACTAAATGTATTAGCCTACTTACTTTCCATCTAAGTCATAAATTGGGTCACTTTTATATTCTAACTTTTTCATTGAATTGAAAAGACCCGTGGGTGACACATTTGGCCCGTGGGCCAGGGTTTGTGCATCACTGATCTAAGTTTTAAGCTCCATAAACCTTTCATTGTATTCCTTCGGAGTTTATCTAACCTGAATCTCTCCCACATTGTAGTGCAAATAATAATCACAAGGAATCCTTAATATTTTTGAGAAACATTGTTTCCCTAATAAATTATTATTATTATTAACGAATCAACATGACAGTGACTTCTGTACATCCAGATGAAGTTTGATTTCAAGGTATGATAAAAATAGGTCTTTGACATGATTTACATACGTACATACAGTACATTATAAAAAGCCTCATTTTCCAAATGAGTTGCGGGTGAGAAGCAGACAGCTCGGATATAAAATACAGAAAAGGTTGAAACTAAAGCACACACATTCATTCACAACAGCATCCTCTCACATGGCTAAATTTCATACCTAGGACCCTTCATATTCCATGTGGTGGTGCTGCCAGGCTTTGTCAAAAATACTCATGAACCATTGCGAAATGTAAAGGTCTCAAGTTAAGTAAAAAAAATAAATACTACTATGGTAGGAGCCATATTTACATATTTCAAATCTTACGTTGTTTCAGTAACTTACTTTTTACCTTTACTCCAAATCATCTCTATGCCGTCATTCATCCGAGCCGAACCTAAGCTTTTAAATTATCACCTAATACGAGTACAACCATACCTAGAATCTTCGATTTCTTCTTCTGGACTATTTCATACGTTTACGTAAATCAAAATCAGAGCTGGGCAGTATTTAAATACATTTGTGTATTTAGAACTGTATTTATAAATACATTGTTTTTCATGTATTTAAATATAGTATTTAAATACTCAAAATATAAAAATGTAAATACTTTTACTGGTTTAATACACGTTCTGTACTAGCACAGTACGACGCGTCGACAGTGTAGTACAGCATGGTTCATGTTTCAACGTGTCAGTTCAATCAGTTGTGTGCCACTCTTAGTCGAAAGCGGTTATTTCTTTATCGTGTGCGTGTCATGGCTTCAACAAGCAAATCCGGTGAATCAAACAGTGATATATCTGCAGATAACAATTTAGTGCACCCTCTGTTTGATGGAAAATACTTTAAAATTAAATCTAAAGACGGTAATAAGGTAAAGTGCACCTGCTTGCTGTGTAAACACGAAGTCTCTGCTGCAAGCAATGCTACAACGAATCTGTACACTCATCTGAAGGTAAGTGTTTTTTTAGACATCAAAAAATATCTTGAAATTGACCGAATAATCGTACAAAACGGCTCTGCCTTAAGTGGGCCTGTGTAACTAACTCGTTGCAATCAATCCAATTTGCGATTGAAAATTCATTGATGAAAAAGCTTTTAAAATCGTCTGATCTATCGAGTGGTGTATTTATTTCGAAATTCACCGTGTCCCCTAAAGTAGAAATTTATCAAAACATGAATTAGTGAATGCATATGTTAAAATTTGTATGTATTTAAAATGTATTTTGTATTTAGTATCTAAATACATTCGTAAAATGTATTTAGTATTTAAATACATTCAATGTATTTATTGCCCAGCTCTGATCAAAATAAACATCAGTTCAGGTTCCTTTCTAATTTGAAGTTGCCATCTCTCAGAATAAGCTATGCATGGGAAAAAGCGGCAGTTTAGATACAGTAGTAGTCTCATAAAAAGCTGTGTGTCGAAGATTGGCATCTTCAAGGATTCTGACGATGTTTTAAGGTCCACAGCAGCTACCAAGTTTTTATATTTTTTAAAATTTCTGTTAATTCAGCCTTGAAAACACAGTAATTTTACATATTTGACAGTTTAGATATATAAATTTTAGAAACTATCTAAAATTCATTAATTTATAATTTAAAAATGAGTAAATTATGTGTGTTGTGCTGCCATTTCAGTACAGTACTTCAAAAGTGAACTCATATTGTATTTAACGTGTTTAAAATTAATTTCGTTTACCTTGATTTTTTTTAATGTCTTCTATTGAAAATATTGAAACATATAATTACGAGGGCCACTCAATATATTTTGTCCCCCCTTTTTTTTTCTTTCCAAGTTTCCTTGTAAGTCCCAGAATTTTTTTTACACGTTTTTATTTTTCACATAGTCTCCATCCTTTTCTACGACTTTCCTCCACCTCGAAACAAGGGCCTTTATTCCTTGATGGTAAAAGTCCGCTGGGTTTCACTCGAGCCACCTCTTAACCTCAACAACAACCTCATCGTCACTCGGAAACTTTATTCCACGAATAGCATCCTTCATTTGCCCAAACAAATGGAAGTCTGAAGGTGCCAGATCCGGGCTTTATAGAGGGTGGGGTAACACAGTCAAGCGCAGCTTTGTGATGGCCTCTCTTGTTTGCAAACTGCTGTGTCGTCTTGCGTTATCGTGCAAAAGGACGTCGTCTTCCAGTTTTCTCTCCGGTCGAACTCATTTTATACGTCTCTGGAGTCTCTGTAGGGTAGCAATATATGCCTCCGAGTTGATTGTTTGTCCTTTCTTCATAATGTCCACCAGAACCACCCCTTTCATGTCCTAGAAGATGGTGGCCATAACCTTTCCTACAAGGGGAGCCATTTTGAACTTTTTCTTGCTTGGAGAGTCTGCGTGATACCACTCCATATATTGGCGTTTTGTTTCAGGTTCAAAATGGTGTACTCAAGTCTCATCCCGAGTCATAATTCGTGAAAGGAAGTCATCCCCTTCTGCATCGTATTGAACGAACGACTCGGAAGCAATTTCTTTTCTTTGGGCTTTGTGATCTTGTCAGTTCTGGAGGAACAAACCGTGAACACGCTTTTGAGTATCCCAGTTGCAGAATTATTGTATTCACACTTCCTTCACTATTTCCTAGCCCGTGATAGCTCCTTGTATGTGACGCGCCGATTTGATCGAATGATGCTGTTAGCACGTTGCAGTGTGAGATGTCACAACCGATGCCGTGCGACCGCTGCGTGGCTCATCATCGAGGCTGGCTCTCCGATGATCTCACACGTTTAGATCAGCGTCCAACTGTGCTTCGATCAAAACAGCATCTCCGTAAACATTTTATAGATGTTTGTGAATATTTCCAACCGTTTCCTTCTCTGCGGTTAAGAACTCGATAGCAGCTCTGTTTACGACGCACATCACTGTCAGACGCCATTTTCGAAACTGCGTTAACCATCGGTTTTATACAAGGGCGTTTAAAAGCGGTTTTGTACAAGGAGTGGGAGTTCAAACTGGAAAAATCCGGTTATGTGAAGCGCAGAAAGTTCAAACTTAGGGCCCAAAAGACATTTCAGTCCCATGGCCTATTATTTAGCTAAGAAAAAAGGGTGGAGCAAAATATATTGAGTGCCCCTAGTAGTTACTAACACCAAAGTCTACTTATATTTAGCCAAACTACGCTTGTACAAAATTTCACACTTGTTAAATCTACAAAAAAGCCAGTTGGTCAATAAATTTACAAAACATTGCTCCGAATAAATTAGGACTACTAGGTCATCAATTTTCAGTTGCGTACCAACAAAACGGGCGAACGAAAGAGTGAATTTTGTGGATTTTTAAAGCTTGATTTTTAGTTTCATAATTAACGAATAGCTTTGATTTCGAAATACAGGGTGTACATAAAGTCAGGATCTATTTTTGTGAAGCACTTGGAAATTATATGGAATTCAATCATAAAATGATAAAGTGGTAACATTTATTAAATAATTAAGAGTAGGATTCGACGTGACGCCCATCAGTATCCCTGCACAGCTCAAATCGTTCCGCAGCATTTCTAAACACATTCTGGAGCATTTGCGGGGTTATGTTATCTGCAGCAGTTCGTGTACGTAAGTTTCCAAGACTCGTAATCTTCGTCTGATAGACGTGCGATTTGATAAAGCCCCATGCAAAGAAATCTAAAGGGGTTAAATCTGGTGATCTCGCTGGCCAAGGTCTGTTGCTTCCGCGTCCGATCCAGCGATTTGGAAAACGTCCATTTAGATAATCCTGAACAATTTTGGCATAGTGACAAGGAGCACCATCATGTTGATAGACGACGGTACTAACAATCCTATCCCCGTCGTCTATCAACATGATGGTGCTCCTTGTCACTATGCCAAAATTGTTCACGATTATCTAAATGGACGTTTTCCAAATCGCTGGATCGGACGCGGAAGCAACAGACCTTGGCCAGCGAGATCACCAGATTTAACCCCTTTAGATTTCTTTGCATGGGGCTTTATCAAATCGCACGTCTATCAGACGAAGATTACGAGTCTTGAAAACTTACGTACACGAACTGCTGCAGATAACATAACCCCGCAAATGCTTCAGAATGTGTTTAGAAATGCTGTGGAACGATTTGAGCTGCGCAGGGATACTGATGGGCGTCACGTCGAATCCTACTCTTAATTATTTAATAAATGTTACCATCATCATTTCATGATTGAATTCCATATAATTTCCAAGTGCTTCACAAAAATAGATCCTGACTATGTACACCCGGTATATGTTAGTTCAAAGTCTTATCCTATGTAAGCGAATGTACAGACAACTCGCGAATCATTGCACATTCGCTTCTTCGCGGAAGGGAAATTTATGAAGCCTTGCCATCAGGCTCTAGCAACCCTAAACCTTCTTTTATTGCTCCTGATGGTTGGATAAATCGTTTCATGCATCGCCATAGGCATCATATGGGTTCGATGAAGAGCAAATTTGGAAGTGGTGACCAGGAGGCTGCAGACAATTTTAAATACAAGACTGAAGAGCTTCTCAAAGAGTATTTGCCGAAGCAAATGTTTAATGCCGCCGAGACTTTTTTTGGAAGTTACTGCCGAAAAAGTCCATTCTCATGAAAGCGGAGGAAAAGGCGACTGGCTTTAATAACTTGAAAGATCGCATTACAATCTTGTTTTGCGAAAATGCTGCTGGCTTCCGGTTTTCTGTTTGGTGGTGCCATACCAAGGGGGGTTCAATGACTGCAATGCTTTTTGTCATACGAATGGATCAAATGCGAATTCATTCCTGCTATCAAAATATATTTGAGAATAAAATGTCTCAAAGGCATGTTGTTCTCCGATAATGCGCCCGGCCATTCAAGCAGTCTTGAATCGTGTAATCCTGATTTTAAAATGATGTTTGTCATCAAACGACCTCGATTATCCAACCAATGGATCAGGGTATCATCGCTACTTTTAAGTGAATTTCTACAACGAAAATGCTGATCAAGATGATCACTTTCATTGAGAATTTGCCAGAACCCCTTTCCTCGGGCTGCAATGGTGATGAAACTGGTGATCCTGATAAAAGTGAAAACTCTAGCGATGACTCCGAAATGAATTCTTCTGCTATGCGGAATCAGAACCCGAAATCATTCTGAAAATCTTATACTATTCCAATTGTGTCTGACATTGATGCAGCATGGAATGAAGTTAAAGAATACAACTTTATTAACGTTTCGGGAAAACTCTCGGGTTCTTTTCTGCCAGACGATTTTGAAGGATTCGACAACCTCGCAGATTGAGGTTCCTATGACTCATCTGAGGAAGTTTGTGGCCAAGATTGATCCTGTTGGCAATGGAAACTGCCGAAAAGATCAGGACTGGTCTGATGGAAATAATTAACATTGAGAATGAAGATCATGAAAAAGCATTCTACTGAAACTGTTCAAACGTTACATAAGCTTCATGCAAATATTCCAGGGTTTACTATCAAAATCGTGATCCAAAGAACAGTGATTTCTTCTAGTAGTAAGCCTTGGTATCGCATCACGTGCCTTTGCGCAGTTTCAGGTGGTTTGGTTTAGGTTTTACATTAAATTAATTTCTTGCAAATTTTAAGTTGTTAAATTTAGACGTTAAGCATTTGATCATGATCTCCGTTCTTGGTCATGGCACTGAACGATTAAATCCAGCCAGAAGACACCCTGTGTTTAGAGTAACCTAACTTTATAAGGCAATATCCTTTGAGTCGTAAAGATGAGCCAAACCATGTTTTACTAAGCTTACATTGCGTACAATCTTGTCCACAATTATGTACACCTTAATTAAGGTACATGTTAAGTCTCAAGGTAATTACACTAAAATATTTTATATTATAATGGACCTCCGCATCACCACACTTTTCGCTTCGTCGCACACCTCGCCCGCCCCATTAGTGCGACGACTCGTAAGTTACGTATCATTTTAATTACTGTGTATCATTTTAATTACTGTAAAGTATGCCAACGATGTCAAAACAATACTGCAGAACTTAGTACTACCTACCACATGTTCAGGACAGCCAAAGATGAAGGAAGCACGCTAACAGAAGTTACTCAAACGGTTAAATTGTTCTGCAAGAGGGAAGATGTTAGTAGTTGACTCATGCCAGGAATGAAATACTTTTCAGTTATAGCAAAACCTCTGCACTATTTTAGGAGCTTTCTTCTCCACAGCACACCAGTGTGTGAAGCTGGTGGTTGTGATTGGTTGGTTCCAAGCTTCCCAAGCTGAGTGACAGTAAAAATGTTGCCTTTGTATCACTAGTGGCACTAATTTTCTCCGTTTCCGACCAAACATCGAATGCCTGCGAGTAGAAAAATTATCAATCGCCAGAACAATCCAAAAATGCTCTTTGAAGATGGTTTGGTGGGGTGTCAGAAGTGGACATCAAATTACAAAGCTAGTCTTGAGACAATCAGTAAACCTGTTGATCAGTTCAGAGACACTTCTGTAAGCTACTTCCAATGCATTTTTCAGCATGAAAATGCAGACTGCATGCCAACAACTAACGGATGAAATCCTTCAAGAAAGATTCCTAGTCACTGTTGACTGCAGAAAAATAAGTAAATTAAGCAAGATAAAACTCGATCATGCCATTGGAACAACAATAGCAATTCTCAGCACATCTCACTACAATTATCAGAAGGCATGACTTGACTCGGGACACTGTCGCCGCTTATTTCTTTCAGAAATCTTTTGAATTCTTAGAAAGCAAGTTCGGGAAAAACCTAAGAAAAAAGCTACTAAACAGAATATTTAAGATATTTTGGTAAAATCGTTTGAAAAATGACCGAATTTTGTCTGCCGAAAGCGACACACTAACCTTTCTGACTCCTCAAACAGTACTGTTCCACAACCTTGCAAGTTCTTCCTTCACTGCCTCAAGGTTCCATCATACTTCTAACAAATACTTAAAATAGGTCATAAAACCACAACAATAAGTAAACTTTTCCTTACAAAATAGTCTTAAAAGTAGTATTACATCTTTATAATGCAAAAAATAAGGCCTAAAGCAAAGAGTGAAATCAAAATTCAATTAGATTCAACCCATAGTAATAGAAATTAAAATACAGGGGTGGTCCATACATTCCATTACCTTCACAAATTCAATTGAGTTTGTAAAGGTAATTTATGGACACCCTGTACTTCGCAATAAATACTATTAAGAACAACAATATTGTACTATTTCTTCTAATTTTAAATTAATTGATTCAATGATATAACGGTAAGACTAAAAAATGTTCAGTATATATATATATATACAGTATATATACTACACACCGCAAACACCAACAAAGTTTTTTTTTAATGAAAAAATGTACAACATAACTAATTACACTTCAGATGTTTTAAATAAAATTCTCAGTTACAAAAAAATAAAATGTAATTATTAAAAAAAAAATTCATTACAAAAGTTAATAATAATAAATGTTGACATGTTGTGTACAGGGAATGTTTTCACACATTTCCCCAAATGTTTAATTAATAATTATTTAAAAACTAAAACAGTAATGTACTCATGCCTCCCATTTCACTTTGTTCTTTCACGAAGATTTCGAAGTATTGGTATATAATTGTGACAGCTAAGAGGATGCCTGCAATTAGAAAACCAGAGTTAATAGGTCAGTTGAAGTTCTGAAACACACGTACACGTGCTTCAAATTAAAAATGAAATTTAAAAACGTCCCCTTAAGGCCGCCGCACACCGAAAGCCACGCCACGTGGCTCAGTATCGCTCTAATGATTTTCAACGAAGCAACTCGCACCGAAGCCCACGCCAACTACACCAGCCGCTCCTTGAGCGATATTCGGAGAAGTGTTTTTGGCTGCACATGCTGTTTGTCTTCGTAGTAGGTGGAACTTATCCCATCCCCACTGGCGGAAGTGGTTCAATCAATCACACTCACTCATTCATTCCCCATCCGCCCGTTTCACAATGGAAGAAGTCAGACGGTACCGATGCCTTTATGACATGAGGAAAGAAAGGTACATGGACATATACGGAAAAGATAATTGTTGGAAAGAAATTGCTACCAAATTAGACCGTGAATGGGAAGTGCTGTATTCCCTTTTTAATACCTTTCTCTACGCCAATTAATCCGATACTCTTGGTTATATGATGACCTTTTGTGACTTCTGATCACGTTGATAAAAATATGTATGAGAGCACTTCTCATGTAAGGTTTTTGCCGAATAGAATGGTGCACATACTTTGAATTTCGTTAGGCTCGACGATTAGGTCGGATAGATACTGGCGGCGTTGCCCGCCACGTGTCTTTTCGTGTGAGGACCGCGTAGCGTGGCTTTCGGTGTATACACTTTTCTTTTAGTATACAATAATAGAGTTCCATGTGGAGCTCCACAAGAATTCCATACAATTGTGGCAGTCACGTTACAATAATCGCACGCATCATAAAAATTCAGTACTTCAAGGTACCGATTTTAATGCTGTAAACTATGGTGAAAAAATCCCACTTCTAAGGGAAAAGATCTTTTGGCTAACCTGTGCCGGACCCAATAGCTCCCAAGAAGTCGGCAAGCACCGATAAAGCTCCGATGCAAAGACCTCCAAATGCAGCAGCGGTAGGAATGTAGCGGTTAAGTTCGTGAATCATCGATTTCTCTCTGTGGCCTCTCATTACCATCTGTTGGTCTTTCAACTGCTTTGCAACCTGGAACAATAACGTACGAGTACAATTCGGGCGTATTTGGGTTTGGCTGTGGATAATTTTAAGCTCAGATTTGGGGAGGGAGGGAATGTACACAGAACTTACGTTTTAAAATAAGCTACCAACGCGAATTCACCGAACGAACACAATTAGTATTGAAATAAAGCTTTCAGAACCCTTAATAATCGATCAACAAACGATTTGATGAAAACCTCTTTATTCGCAACAAATCTGGCTAAACTGAAGAAAAACGTTTTCATTTTCCAAAATACTTGCATACTGACTACAAAATCAAAAAGTTTTCAAATGTTCAATAATTAGAATGATACCTTTGCTACTTCCCGTGCATGCTTACATTATCTAACTTAAGGACCCACTTCCATCCTCAATGGGATGGGCACGACGCTTGAGCTTGGGACTGAAGAAACTCAAATCAGTTACACAGATTCACTGGAATGAAGTAACACCGCAACCTGAGAGGAAGGGCGACAAGCTTGACCTTCGTGAAATGAGGATCCATCGCAAGGTTGTGGATTCAGCGTTAACTTTCATGACTGGGTTGTGGTATACCTCTTGCGCATTGGTTCCCAACCTTTTCATTTTCGTTACCCAGAACCAAACTTTCTCCTGCCCTCGATTACTCAACAGGATCTGGGTATATAATAAATAAATGACAAACATACAGCTTTTATTAGTTTAGAGTAAGTGGCCGGAAAACTGAGTGAGAACTGCCAGTGCTCTTCATGACAAAGTTGGAAATTTGGACAGGAGGTACATCGAAAAAGATGAAAAGATAAGAGCTCCTCGGAAGAGAATACGACCTGCAGATCTTGACTCACTCGGAAAAGAAAAGAATTCCTTTTTCTGGGAAATCCGTTCCGCTTCTAAATCTAAGGTAAACAATTGATTTCTAGTCTAGTATCCCTCCAATGAAGACAAATTACCGGAATAGGGTATTTACCCCGGGGTTAGGGACCCCCTGTTCTACTAGTACGTCAGTCGAGACCAAGGTGTCTATTTACAAAATTCATTCAGGTTTGTTTCTTGTTAACTCTTGTGCCACACTTATATCAACTCCGCGCTTATTCACACATTTATTAACGACATCCTTCAATTCTTCTCTAAATTTCACTATTATACACCTTTCTCGCAATTTTTTCCCAATTACTGCAGACATGACTCGCTTACCTTGCTTCAATCTACTTTCAACTTCCAATGTACTCGTACCTCTTTTGTCAATTGAACATCCTAAACATTTAAATTCTTTCACCTCTATTTCCTGCATTCAATATTACAAATATAACATTGACTACCATTCTCCCTCAATGACAAGATCCTTACTTTTAATTACATTCAATTTCAATAACCTCCTTTCGCATGTCGACAAAATTTCACTGTTCTCGTTAATTCATTCTGATTCACCCAGAAGCACCACATCAGCAGCATTCATCGAACGCAACAGCTGCCACCCTTTCTACTCTAAATTCAGATCTCTCCCCCTTCCCCCATCTCAATGCGCAGCCTAAATGGTGGAACAAAAATATGGGAAAAGCAATCGCTGACAGAAATGTTGCCTACAAGAGGTATAAAAAGGGCTGTGCGCAAGAGCACTTTAATACTTATATAGATTTACGTAAAAATGTTAAAACACCTAATTAGAAGGGCTAAGGAAGAATACGAAATTTAAGTAGCTCGTGAATGAAAAGAAAACCCTAAGTACTTTTACGATTGTGTTAGTAATAGAAATCCATTGAGGGATAATATTGGACCACTGGTAAACTCGGGTGATAACTTAACAAATAACTATGGGGAGATATCAATAACTTAAATATTTTTTTTACATCAGATTTTACAGTTGAGGATATCTTTTATTCCGGAGGCTCGTGATATGTTCAGTGACGTAAATAGGGTTTCATTGTTTACAGTGAAGAGATTCCTCATAATATAGGCAAGTTAAAAATTGATAAACCGCCAGTTCTACACTTTTTTCTTTACCTAAATTAGTTAAACGAGTTAAAGAATGAAATACTAGAGCCTTTAGTTTATATTTTTAATAAATCTTTATCGCAGGGAAGTTGTTCCTTTGGATTTTAAATTAGCTAATGTAACTCCAATCCTTCAATACATGGAGATAAATAATGGGAGGGAAATTATAGGCCTAATCGTTTAACTTCATTATTGAAAGGCTATCAGTTATTCGAAATCGTATAGTCGAACATCTTGAAAGCAATAATCTTAAATAAAGTTAACATGGTTTTCGTAGAAGTAAATTTTGTTTAACAAAATTTTTTCATGACGTCATCGGTATTTATGATTGTAACAGAACGGTTGGCATAATATATTTAGATTTTCAAAAGACGTTTGACAAAATTTCTCATAAATGATCGTTGGAGAAGCTCGAAACTCGGGGAATAAGGGGTCAAGGTCTTAATTAATTATTGGTCGATTGGTAGAAAATAGGGTAGAGTCAGGGTGGGCTAATGTTAACGAGCGGGGAATTTAATGAGTAAAATTTCAAAATTTGCCGACGATACTAAAATGGCAAGTACAGCAATTATTTACTAGTGTGTTCACAGCGCGATGTTAGTAATTTTGTAGAGTGGTCTAATAAGTGGCAAATGAAATTTAATATAGATAAGTGTAGTCATGCATATAGGCTATAAACAGTAAATTTAACTACACTATGGGAAATAGCGTTAAAAGAAACTTCCAAGGAAATAGATTTTGGTGTCATTGCTGTAAAAGATTTAAAATTCCAAAAGCAATGTTCAATCGCGAGTGTTCCGAACAGCTAATTAAATATAAAGGATGGGTACTCGTTAGATACAGTGCATCATGTTCATGTATTGAGATAGAAACAGTGATTCCCCTTCAACGTGAGTGAGTGAGTGAGTGCGTGAGTGAGTACGCGAAATAAGTACGTATGGTGTGAATGAACTCTGAAGCTATTCTTTTCATTATAATTTTTCCTGCAAATCTTCTTTCACAGCTACTTCTGTCATTAGTGGTTGACGGAGGAGGGCGAGCCTTCTCCGTTCTATACTTTGCCGCTACTGCCGCTGCACTATGCGAAAGCTTTACGCGTCTATAAGGGTAAACATGGTGCGAGTTCTTAGTATTCTTTTTAATTTGCTTTTTCTTATTTTTCCTTTCTACTTTCTTAGGCTAGCCTAGAGTGGATCTTAGGGTCTTTGTTAGCTTCTATTTCTTTGTAGGATTCTCGCTTTCATTTCACGCATTACCCAATAAATTTATGCATTATCATCATGGTGACATCACGCAGTTCTGTCATACTCCAACAAAAGCACAAAGGAAAAAGAATTATGGTCATTATCAAATATTTATTTATAAAATAATCGCCACCATTCCGATTCCGCTCTATTTTAACGTACCGGTAGGCTACATTAGGCCTACGAAATGAAAATTTTGGCAATGAAAAAAAAAAAGTGGTATTTTTCTAAAAAGGTTATCCAATTAGTTTACTTCGACCTTCAGTGGGTATACGAAAATCATTATAGCTCGAAACACAATTTTATTACAAAATAAAATGGCAAGGTAATGGCCGTTTTCACGTTTCAGTGATAGAATAATGATAATCTCCTTCATAACAGCGAAGGCCGTGTGCTTTACGTGGATTCCAAGCCAAGGGTTGCTACATCATCCGAACACCGAGAACAGTCACCTACCTAACTGCTGAACAAACCTAACAGGAAGCGGTGTTACGACGTGATCCTATTGCTGTAGGAAAGGAACTACAGTCGAGTACCTTTCCCCATCGGTAACAGTCCGCTACACAACTAGCTATTTATGCTATGTAAACAACTCCGTATGTCAAATAAACACGAGCCATTTGTGAAGAGGCTATAGCTATGACTTTTCACACTTCTATGAGTGGTTAGGAAATTAAATGTAGCCTAGTTGGTGAGCTATTACTCAATATTAAAAAAAAGCAGTTTCATTACAGATGCTTACATTGTTCAAGATAATTATGAAAGTACTTTATATAAATAGACAACAGTACTCAACTGTGGGTTCATCAACAAAAGGTCAAACGAGCAACAGCAACAAAATAATATTCCTTATGAAAGAGAGGAGCTAATGAAGTATCCGGAATATAAATTAGAGCGTTACCTCGCACATTTATGGAATAAATTTAAATTTAGTTCCCTCTCATCTTAACCCAATATGTAATATGTCAAGCAAAAATAGCACCTCATTCTGAAAGATTCCGATCCGTATGTTTTAAATCCGAGATCTGTCCAATCCCCGTAATATACGCTTATCATTATCAATCGTGAGTGAATTGTAGTAGGAGTCCTAGCTATGTGCAATTAGACTTAGGTTGCTGACGTCGAATCAGTCCGAGTGCTATGTCCAATCTTAACAACAGAAAATAATACTTTGATAATGCACGAATTTATGAATTCATCTAGTCGTAAAAATATATTAAACAACTTACATCTTTGGCGGAAGACCCTGACACATCAATCCATGTCTTGGAGAAGAAAGCGCAAGAGCCCAACATGAAGCAAATGTAAATCATGGCATGGAGGGGATCCTCCAGAATATGTCCCAGGGACTCCGGGGGAGACATGTAGTAACAAAGACCCCCAACAGGGTACGAAGCCCTACCAGGACCACCTGTTCCCGAATCTGCCCAAACCCCAAGTAAACTTACAAAAAAGTTCCCTTGGAATTTCACGGCTAACATCTGATAAAGAAGAAAAAAAAAAAAAAAAAAAAAAAAAATCATAGAAGTTTGCAACACTTTTAGAATTAATGATTTTGTTCAATAAAATAATTACTTAATACATAACTATACAGAACCAATGAAGCTTAAAAAGTCAAAAAAATATGAAACTTGTGCCAAAAACGAAGGTATGAGCAATATATTTACCCATAAACTCACCTGAGATATAACATAAAGATTAGAAACTAAAGCCGATTGGAGAATTATAGGTATATTTGATGTGTAAAAGAGTTTGATTGGGTAGGAAGAATACTGGCCTCTGTAACGGGCAGATTTGATTGGAAGATCGACTCGGAAGCCCTGTGAACAAAATGATTGGTTGTAAAAAAAATAAGGTCAAAGGAACGCTGCCTAAGTCTGTGTATAGTATTAAGGACAAAAACAAAGAATTCACTTTTTGGAACTTTTGTTCGAATCATCAGTTCTCAGAACATTAAAAATTCATACAAGTTCCGAGTTTTGATAAAAGTAAAAAATTTTGTAACCCTTCGGAGACTGCAAGGTAAATTTTCTTAGCGGGTGGAAATAGCCGATCAAACGTACTGGGTGAGTGCTGAGAGAGTCGGACAGGGACTGACTGCAGTACTTATTTACCGAGATGCGATTCTTGTCTTTTGTAACGTTATTCATTAAAGTTCTTTATAAAGTAATAAAATCCTTTTGTTGGCTTATAGAAATATATGCATTTCAAAGTGCATTACCTCATCGTTAACTTATTTGACTGATGCTGTGAAAATTATTTTTAGTCAAATATACAACTTATTAATCCTAACATCAAAACATCTACTTGGTAAATAACACTAAAAAATTTATATTAAAACCCTCCCTAAGCACTAGCTTTTAACACAAAAACACTTTTAGAAATGCCAAATGAACAATCTTATTTAAATAGAAACCATTATAAAATTAACAAAATCTCTTACTTGGAAGTATATCACTATTGCAAAGATGAGAACAGTAGCAAAGAGGTTAGTTAAATTAGGCAAATTTTGTCTGTAGAAAGCCTCACGCAAGGCACGAACCTAAAAAAAATATATGATAAACCATTTAAGAAAAATTAATTCAATACTGAATTGCTTCTCTCTCATTTGGCATTTAAGCAATGTATACATTAAGAAAATGGGATTTTAATCAACTATATCAATATACACATTTAAATCATTAATTCTTTAAACTTACTTTATCTTGGCGAGTGGCTAAAAGGTGGAAGAGTGCAATGACTGCACCTTCAAACTCAGTTCCTCTACCTGTGTTGACTGTGGCAGGAGAGAATGCTTTCCAAACAATAGTCTCACAAATGTTGGTAGCGATGAACAGGGAAATTCCAGAGCCTAATCCATAACCCTGGCAATTAATTATAAAATGGTTTGAAATGCAAATAACTGCTTGTTTTTAGCATATTTAAAAACTTTAGTGGCCATAAAAATTTGGTTATGTTCATTCATACTCACTCAATTATAGTATTAAAAAAAAAAAATTAAATAAAAACCTTCTGCAAAAGCTCATCTAGAAGAAGAACAATGAGGCCAGCTACAAACAGCTGTATGATGATCAACAGGCAGACACCAGCTCCCAACTCGGATGGTTCCCCATACATTCCAGTCATTACATAAACAATGGACTGACCGATGGTAATGACCATCCCAAACAATTTCTGAGCACCATTGAACAATGCTCTGTCTTTAGGTGTATCTCCAACCTTGAAAATATACGATTTTTTTTTTAAATCTAGAAACAAAAACCGTTAAAACATGAAAATTGTGTGCAAGTTATGCTAAAACAAATTTATCAACAAAATAATTTATATAAACCATATTAAAAGAATTACAGTACTACTACTACTAAAAGTAGTAGGAATAAACTGCCTCAAAATATTATATTTCATGTTAATAATGTTACAGCCTAAATGAGAAGCATATGGGCACAACAGTAACACATCACTGCTAAATTGAAAGTGGCAGTCTATATTATGGTAATAGTATGCTAGGTCTTACCTTAAAATCAAACAGAAATACAACCCACCTCTATAATTTTAGCACCAGCAAGCAGCTGCATGATTAAACTCGAAGTGACAATGGGTGATATTCCTAATTCCATTAAAGTTCCCCTGTTACTAGCCAAGATTACACGAATCCAGTAAAATGGGTCAGCCGAGTCTGAACTCATAATGCCAAAAAGTGGAATCTGTGAAAGGAAACATACTGTATAGTATAGTTTAGTTAGTGTTTTTGATGGTGTGAAAAAGTCCATTAAAATTAATTCAATATCACGCATCTAATCTAATGACAGATTGTATCTTTTTTTCCTGAAAACAAATCAATATTTACCCTAGCCTGACTAGCTTACACAGAGGAAAACTAGCCTCATTTACTAACTGCTATAGTGTCAGAACCTCTTAAATATGAGCCCCACAATCTATCTAATTAACAGAATGAATGATTAACTTACCATCAGAAACCAGGACTGAAGAATAAATATCTGATCATTTTTGAATTTTATAATTTTAAGACCAGGAATTACCTTGAAATTATCCCTGCATGTTTTGCCAAAGATTTTCAAACAAAGGTGCTTCTATTAGCCATTTAACCCGTTAAGGACTAGTCCACAGCATATGCGGTCACTCTTGTTACCAGAACATATAGGTTTTATTGTTATTCAAAACTAAATATTTTAGTAACTAGTCACTGAAATGATACACATTTTGGGTTTCTTTCTCAACAACTAAATGACATCTATATATAAACATGTAGAAACATTTATAGAAATGAGGTACTGTAGTACAATTTATATTATTATTTCCGGTGGACCTTAAGGTACCATCCGTCATTAAAGGGTTAATCTAGATCATTTTGGCATTAAACATTAACTAAAATTCTACCTTGCACGATTTATAAGCTGTGGAATGTTTTCTTCTCCACAAACAGATTAACATTATTAGCCTATCTAAAACTTATTCACGACTACTTACCTGGCAGCAGACAAGGAAGATGAATAAAGTGATTGCAGTCCATAATACTTTTTCTCTAAATTGAATTCTTCTTTCAGGTTTTTGAATTTCGGGAAGTACAGCGCAAAATGGCTTTATCACTTCTAGGAATTTAACTGAAAATATGCGTAAAACGTATTAAAGTAGAGTTCAGTAGCTGAAACTGAACTAGATTTTGATCAATCCAAGAAACCCTTTTATTGTTTTTTATTTTAAGCATTTAGCAAGCATGTAGCCCCCCCCCCTCCTTCCTACATAAAAAACAACAACTTTAATTAAAGAGATTGATTCTTTGCACAAATTTTTTCTACCCATCAGATAAGGTAGAGAGCTTTTCTACCCACGAGATAAGGTAGAGAGCATCATAATTTTATAAATGGGGTACAAGAGCCTAGCCTAATTTTTCACTATTTTATTTTTGGTGGTGGTCATGGGGTCATTTATGGTCATACTGGTACATATTTAATTTTAGTACCCATTTTTACTACTGGGCTTTAGACTCATTACTTAAGGTTTCAATAAACCTAATGCGTAAGCTTATACAATTAGACGTTTTATTTTCAGCTTTTCACCTCAAATGCACGCGCATACATACAGTGTTCTTATTCATTTGTTTACACAAATTGTAGAAATTATGCAAGTTTAGCTCTGTTTTACCATAAACATCTTAAAACTTTAATAGTAAAAGTAAAAATCAGCCCCAATGTCAAAACCATTCTGGAACTTCACTGATGTATATTATACATAGCTAATGACCTCTATATATATAGATATATATGCACTAGAATCACAAAATAACACGTGACCTTATTAATAAGCAAACAACCACAAGGAAAAGGAAACACAAAGTCCGAGCGCTTTCGTGAATATATCACGAAAGCGCTCGGACTTTGTGTTTCCTTTTCCTTGTGGTTGTTTGCTTATAGATATATATATATATATATATATATAGCATTTCTTAATTAAGAATGGGTCCAATATATTAAAGTTTGGGAAATGTGGCTCATGCCAGTGTAAGTTTAAAGTACTAAAACTATTTTTAGCCATTCTTAACTGCCCAAATATATTACTACTACTAATTACATACTGATGGTTGCAATCTTTGGTAATTTGTGCATGTTTCACAAAGGTTTAGATACTAAAAAGAATTTATACATATCTTATTCAGAGACGACTGCCTATGCCTATTTAAATACTTTCTCTCATTCGTGGTTTTTAATTTGTTTACAAACAAAACATCGTGAAAAACTTAAACTCTTCAGGTTCACATTATTTTTATAGCTTAGCCCGAGTGTAGCTGAAGTGAGGCCATCTGAAGTAGATTTCAATTACTTGGCTGAAAAGCTCAATATTACATTACAATTGATAGAATGAAAACTGTGTGCTGAATAGGCATTATGTAATTCATTAATTTTCCAGAAAAATCTTTTTGGAATATTTAACCAAAGTGACTGTCGGTACACTATGAAAGGACACCTTCCCCAATCTAAGTTACAGGTATTGGATAATAGGCTCTATTCCTTGTTTTGAGATTTCTTTATAAAAGAATTCTTTACATTCTGCAGGTGATACAAATACAAAATCAATACAAATCTTTGAGAATGCCTTCACATAAAACTAGATGGTTCTTGAAATTTAGCCTATGCTTTATACTGTATTTCTTTATTTTCTGGTTAAAACAATGGATATTTTAATCTAGCTTACTCTTAAAAGAGAGGGATCACTCATTGAGAATCACAGATCATTTTGGCCCAAGAATAAATTCAAACAGACTAACTTTTCTAAGCAAGTATTAATAGCAACCTACCCAGGATGAATTGGTTCTTAGGTCAAATTACTAACATCACACCTTCACAAAAGTATGGATCTATTTCCCTCAGCACTTTTTCATCTTTTCCTAATATCAAGGCAAAGCTTTCAACAGGGTGACATGCGCATGCATGCACACACCCCTTTCAAATATCTGTGTGATGATTCCTCATTTCATGAAGTTCAAGCTTGTCGTCACTCCTCTCAAAGTGTGTGTGTGTATATATATATATATAATATATATATATATATATATATAATACATTTCCATTCTTAACATTGTAATATTGAAATTAAAAGAAAAAACTTCTGCTCCACTCTTATTAATTAATTAACCAACTTCTTTTAATTTGGTACACTTACAAATTATAGGTTGTACTGCCTATAAATGGCCTAGTAACTAGAGGTGGAAAGAGTACCAAAATTATGGAGTTGGATGAGTATGAGCATGGTTTTTTTAGTGTTCAAACTGGTGCTTGGCTGCTTGCATAAGCAAAGCTTATTAGACCATATGAATGCATTGCATTGAAAATGAGTACAACAAAAACCCATACTGAAGTACTGATGTACTCTTTCCACCTCTACTAGTAACAGTGACTTGTTACAAGATTATAATAATAATGAATGTCAAATTAACAAATTTGACCCCAGAAATGCTACCTCCTGTAGTATAATAAGCGATGCTTCTAACCACCAGGGATAAATTTCAGGCATTTTCCAGGTTACTTGCCACCATGTTTAATGACCCCCAAAACTTTGTAACTAATTTTTCAAGAACAAAGGGTACAATGTTTTTTCTCTAATTGATTATCAGTCAAAAAGTTTGGTAGAAGTGATACACAGATATTGAAAGGAGCAAAATAACTTCTAATCTCATAAAACAAGAAAATATGATAAAGATGACCTATCTCAGGGGTGGCAAACCTTTTTACAGTTGTGTGCCAAAAAAAAAACCATGTAAACCATAAAAAAAAATTTGCATACCCACCAAAGTTTATATACAGGGTGTCTCAAAAGTCACTATCTATTTCGGTGACATTAGATGTTTTTTTAAAAAATGCTATGCTGGCATAAAGATATGTACTTCTGGTGCAAATTTGTGTATTTAAAAAAAGTTAATTGGTTTATTATCTTGACATGCTTGAACAATTCCTCGAACCTCAACTTCTTACAGATGGCATTCTTGACACAGTAGTTTTTCAGCAGGATGGAGTACCATGCCAATTATGCAATAATTGTACTGATTATCTTGACAGATACTTCCCCGGTCGCTGGATTGGTCATGGAGGAACACAACCATGGGCAGCACGTTCACCCGATTTAACACCATTAGATTTTTTCGCCTGGGGTTTCATTAAGTCTAAGGTGTACACTGGTAGAAGAATTAGTGATGTAGCCGAACTTCGAAATCGTATTACCGATGCAGTTCAGAAAATAACACCTCAAATGCTGGAAAGTGTGTTCCGGGAAACAACTTATCACTTTGAGCTCTGTAGAGACACTGATGGTCGCCATGTGGAGACAGATAAATAAATAGCACTAATTCTTTGTGGCACTTACTTTGAAATAAATATATTTTTCATGTCTTAAACCAGTTTTTCGTAATTCCCATTATTTTTCAAAATAGATAGTGACTTGAGACACCCTGTATATTACACCAAATTATAAACATTAAGTATTATTTTATACTAATTTTTTGGATAACAATTTCTAAGTTTAGGCATGTCAGACAAATTTGATTGCATGCCAAAATGGGCATGCCTGCCATAGGTTCATCACCACTGACCAATCTAATAATACTATTACTCAAGTCGCTCCACCAGATCTAACATTTTAGCTTAAAAAAATGATGCACCAGATCTCAAATTTCAGCCAAACTTCACAATTTCAATTGGTGAGAAAGATTTAACAATAATGGTTTATTCAGATTGTTAATTTAAAATGAAAGCTTCATTCTTCCACCTAAATCCATAAGATTAACTCTCGCTGTGGATAACCAAATATAGTTTGCTGGAAATATGACAGCATATAAAATTAGTGTCAAATGGGTTAATGGGCTTCCAGTAGCTCAGCAGTTTCAATGTTGGGCTCTGAGTCCACTCTCAGCTGCTGGTATCTAGGTTAGATTGGGCTGGCCAGTCACCCTGTTCAGTGTTCATACTTAGGCTCAGATGACCTTTAGGGCACTCTTCCCTAGACTACCATATGTTGAAATATGCTCCAGTTTGTTTTAATCAAATGGGTTAATCTAGTTTATCTAAGCTTCTACAAAATTTCATATGCTTTTACGAGGGTTGTTCAGAAATTTTTAGGGCTGAGCCCACCAATGACAAGTGCCATGTGTAGGAAGCTCCACCCATACCCAAAGACAGACTAGACCTCTGTACGTGGTTTGAACACATTTAAGTCTGTCTCACTACAGCAGCATTTGAGTGCGAGTGTGTAAGCTGCACCAGTCACGAATCTCATACTGGAACAGTGTTGCTATAAAATTTTTTGTATGATTGGGCAAAACACCAATGGAGACTTTTAAGGATGCTGCCCTATCACATTTGAGTTTTTGAATGGCACAAGACAAAGTCAAAGGGCTCACAATGGAAGCACACCAAGTCCTCAACCAAAGAAGGCAAAAGTTCAACCAAGTGTCAGGAAGGTCACGTACCTCATCATCTTCAAAAAAACAGGGTTGTCTATGACTACTGTGTGCCAAAAGGACAAACTGTGACTGGAGCCTATTAGTGAAAAATGAGGAACCACTCAGGGCGATCAAGGTTATCCAAGTCATAAGCTATATTTTATAAAATAGTGCAAAATGTCAATTTCAAGTTGGCTAATTAACATAAAACTATTTACAAAGCTACCAAAGTAGCTTACATAAATTAAGCTAAGAATATACACTATTTACAATCTACAAACTCTCTCTCTCATTTATGAAAGCAACCAAATTTTTCTCAAAACTAACTAAGGAGCCACTGTTTACCACATCATATGGCAAGTCATTCCAAAAATCTACTACTTTGTAAAAGTAGTTTTGTAGATCCAGTCTACAAGTCTGTTTTCTAATTTTCTTATTATGCCACCAAGTTCTTCCATCAGACTAAGAAAAAGTTAAATCTAAATTGTCCAAACCTGAAAATATTTTGAACATATCAGTATGTATCATATCCCCCTTCAAACAATGTGTCTCAAAACTAAACGTACCCATTTCCTTTAATCTTTCCGTATTCCAGTTTTAGGTTAGGGATAAACTCAGTTGCAATATATTGTAAAGCCACTTGGGCCTATCGAGGTAATCCAAGTCATGAGCTACATTTTTCAATAATAAAAAAAATCTTGCAAGATGTCAAACTCAAATTGGCTGATTAATATACAATTATTTACTACCACCATAGTAGCCTATATAACTGAAGCAAAAAATATACACTGTATACAATCTACAAACTATTTCTTTCACTCATGAAAGTGTCTAAATTTTTCTTAAAATTAACTAATGAGCTACTATTTACCACATCATATGGCAAGTCATGCCAAAAATCTACTACTCTATGACTGAAATATTTTTGTAGATCAAGTCTACAAATCTGTTTTCTAACCTTCCTGAAAACATTTTGAACATATGTATCATATTTCCCCTCATACAACATCTCTCAAAACTAAACATACCTAATTCCTTTAATCTATCCCTGTATTCCAATCTTCTTAGGTTAGGGATAAGCATGGTTGCCCTACACTGCTCACCTTCAAGCATATCAATATCATGTCTAAGGTGAGGGGACCAAGCTTGAATGCAGTACCTATTCTAAGTGAGGCCTAACATAAGAATTATATAATTTACAGATGACTTCCTTACTCTCGTAACTAACATTCCTCTTAATAATACCTAACATTTTATTTGCTTTATTTCTATCCTCTAAACACTTCTTAGAAAATTTTAGATCACAACAAACTATGCCAAGATCCTTTTCTCTTCTAACATCTTCCAACTAGTTCCCTCGCATCTCATAACTAAAGTTTTCATTATTTCTACCAAAATGCATGACACTGCATTTTTGACCATTGAATTACATCTACCATTTACCAGCCCAAGCAACTAATCTATCAAGATCTTTTTGTAGTTTATAGGAATTTTCTATATTTGTAATTGGGGCAACTACTTTTGTATCATTTGCAAATATAGACATTTTACTACCTACTCCCTTCTCTAAATCATTTAGATAAAATAAAGAGTAATGGACCTAAAACTGACCCTTGAAGTACCCCACTTTTCACTTCCTGCCACCCAGATTCATGGCCATTTAGAATTACTCTCTGTTCTGTTTTAGCAGGTGCTGGCCTTTGCCCCCTCCCCCCATAAAAAAAAGAAAAGTGTAAGTGTGCAGATGATACAAAAGTAGTTGCCTCAATTACAAATATAGAAAATTCTTCTAAACTACAAAAAGATCTTGATATATTAAGTTGCTTGGGCTAGTAAATGGCAGATGGAATTCAATGTTAAAAAAAGCAGCCAGCCATTTGGGTGTTAATAAGATTTGTAGCTAACTTGTGGTATATTCATGTGTACCTAATGAGGTATCAACATCACTTTCTTTCATTCAGCCTATCCCAAAGAAGGGTGACTACTGTCAACCCTCCAACCACCATCCAATTGCTTTGATTTCTTGCCTTTCTAAAGTTTTTTAATCTATCCTTAATAGGAAGATTCATAAACACCTCTCTTCTCACAATCTTCTTTCAAATCATCAGTATGGGTTCCACAAGGGACACTCAAATTGCAATATTCTTGCGTAGCTCTCTGGCTCTTGGTCATACTCCTTTCAAGATTTTGGTGAAACTTTTGTACATCAAAAGCTTTTGATAGTGTGGGGTACAAATCTTTAATTTCCAAACTGCTCTCCTTCAGTTTCTATCCTTTTTACTGTGCCTTCACCTCTAATTTCCTTTCTGGCCAATCTATACCTGCAGTTGTAGATAGCCACTTTTCTTCTTCTGAAGCTATCAACAGTGGTGTTCCTCAGGGTTCTGTCCTGTCACCCACTCTTTCTTTTACTTATTAATGATTTTTTAATCCACACCATTCACTCAGTATAACTCCACTCTTCACTTTACCTACTTCTCAAAGCATCCCTCTCAATAGTCACTCCATGATTCACATAGGATAGCTATGGAACACCTGACCTCTGACTACTATCTCTGATTGGGTCAGAAAACCTTGTGGCTTTCAATGCCTCAACCTCAGTTCCTCCATCTGTCTCTCATCACAATCTTCCACACAACTATCCCCTTACCTTCAACAAAACACAACTCAATCCTTCTTCTCCTAACAGTCTTGGCATTTCATTTTCTCATGAGCTTTCCTGGAAAGATCACATATATGTTCTTTCCAAAACAGTCTCTAAGAGGTTTGGTGCGCTGTAATGCCTCTGCAGTTTCTTCACCCTGACTCAGTTGCTCTCTCTGTACAGGGATCTTGTCTGCCTCTGGATAGAATATGCTTCTCATGTATGGGGTGGCTCAACCCCCACAACTCTACTTGACTGGGTGGAATCAAAGGCTTTTCATCTCATCAATTCATCTACACTCTTCAATCCCTCTCTCTTTACTATTGCTATTATAACAGACACTGCTCTTATGAACTCTAACTGCATGCCTCCTCCTTTAAGGAGAGCATACAGCACCAGACTTTCTACATACACATTGCTTTTCTGTCACTCTCTAATGCAACCTTTGAAAGGTTCTGTGCGAGGATTCCTCATTTCACAAAGGTCAAGCTTGTCACCCCTCCTCTCGAGTTGGCCTGGTGAAGTAGTGAGTTGGTTTTTTGTACTCTCCACCTCATATAGCCAAGTACACCTGGCTCATCAGGATTGTTCTGAGCCAGGCATCTAATCTTCTTTTGAAGATGTCCACTGCAACACCATTCGTGTTCCTTAGGTCTTTGGCAGCTGATTAAATAGTTTTGGTCCTCTCAAAACTTTTGATGCAAGGGTTAATCAGTTATTTTCAATCTTTCAACTGGTCAACTCTGGAACAATCTTCCTCAATCCATCTTTCCCCATTTATGACCTCCAATCTTTCAAACATAGAATGTCTAGGCATTTCAAAAACCTTGGACCTTTATTTTTGCTCTCCTTCTTTTATGAAGAGGGCTACTTTTGCAGGCATTCACCCTTGGCCTCCTCTCCTTGCAAAAAAAATTATAACATAATACTAATACAAAGTGACACATTTCATCTTCCTTTGTTCTTTTTGGTTGCAATTCACTTGAACAGTATTCAACAAAATGATGCCTTTTGATATTTCCGTTTTACTGGATTATAATTTATATGAACACTGTTCAACAAAATGACACCATGATATGTCTACTGAAGTTACATTTGAACACTTCAGTATTCAGTTAAAGAATATTAGACAAGAAAAGTTTTTGGCATTATAATTAGTAGTGATCTAAAATTTTCTATGCAGTGCTTAGAGCAGTGGTTCTCAAATTGGGGTATGGCATACCCCCAGGGGTACATGAAGGAATTTTAGGGGGTATGCAAAGGGGTCCTGAAAATATAACCCTTTTAATTTTATATACAATTAACAAATGACCACAAGTAACAGTTTTAAGTAAAATCCTCTATCTCTCTCGAAACTCCAGAAAATTCTGTGAAAGAATTCAAGGGGTACAGAAGAAAAAGTTTGAGAAACATTGGCTTAGACTGCAGGGGTTCTTAACCTGTCACTCGCGAGCAGCATTGCTCACGAACAAAGCCTACTTTTCTAATACAAAGCAAAAAGGATAATATTTTTCCTGAAATTTTTACTACTGACTTCAAGATAACATTTTCATTCATGGTCAACATTTTTAGCAATTTAAACGACTTAAATCTAAGGTTGCAAGGAAAAAATAATTTTGTTGTTGCCTTATGAGAAATTACGGGATTTTAAAAAACCCAACTTTTTCAGAGCCAAGTTTCTAAGGAGAATCTTAATCATTTTCCTGAACTTCAAAAATGTTTGGCTGAAACTGCTAGCAACTGTCCATCAATCGTAGTAAAAGCACTCAAAAACATTAGTGACAAGTTCGAAGAGAGGTTCAAACACTTAAAAGAGCATCTACTAAACGTTCAATTATTGACAAACTACATAAATTTCGAGATTGATGATCTGACACAAATTTTCAAACAAGAGGAAATAGCAGCTGCAGAATTAGAACTTATTGATGTTTTTCAATATATAGTGAGGCCTTGCATAACAAACGCCTTAAATAGCAAATTTTTGCTATAACAAATTACCTCCATAAGGCTCCATTGATTTAACTAACGATTTTTTGGTAATGAAAAACAGTAACAGTGATTTATCATTATAATATCATTAATTAATATAGTGAACAAATAATAATTAATGCTTTTAAGCATTATTAGTGCTAAATAAAGTGAATTACAGTGCACATAATAAAGATAAAAAGTGAATTACAGTGAACCAAGTGGGCTTACGATAACACGTGCTGTTACAATAATACAACACAATTGCTCACTATTAAATTTTAATTTATTAGCTTTATAAGTGTATAAAACGTGTAGTCATGGCCCCTAAAAGACCTTCATCATCTGCTAATGCTCCAAAGAAATCCAGGAAAACTATCATCTCCAGATGAAGCAGGACATTATTAAAAAAAGTGAATCTGGAACGAGCACCAAAGATCTTGCTGCTGAATATGGATTGTCTGCCAGTACAGTTTCGACAATTTTTAAGAAGGAAGAAATTATGAAAACTAAAGTAAGTGATGCTACAAGTAGACTTATTAAAGGAAGGGAAGCTATTGCTGAAATGGAGAGAGTTTTATCGGTATGGATTAGAGAAAAGGGAATGAAGGGGGAATCCATTACTAAGGCATTCATTAGTGACAAGGCAGTGCAAATATATGAACAAATTAAGGAATCCTTTCCAGCATCAGTTGAAAGATATGAATCATTCAATGCAAGTCGTGGGTGATTTGAAAATTTCAAGAGAAGGTCAGGAATTAAGAACATTATAAGGCATGGTGAGGCTGCAAGTGCTGATACTGAGGGAGCAAAGGAATTTAAAATAGAATTTGCAGAACTTGTTGAGGAGGATTATTATTTGCCTCAAGTTTTTAATGCCGACGAAACTGGCCTATTTTGGAAAAAGCTACCGAACAGGACCTACATTACTAGAGAAGAGTCCAAACTGCCTGGCCATAAACCAATGAAAGACTAGTTTACTTTACTTATGGCTGGGAATGCATCAGGGGACCTGAAGATTAAGCCTATGCTTGTGTATCATTCCCAAAATCCCAGGATATTCAAGTAGAAGGTGAACCCATCTACTCTTGGGGTGTTTTGGCAACACAATAAAAAGGCATGGGTGACAGGAGCCCTATTTAATCAGTGGATTGTGGAAGCTTTTGGCCCTACAGTGCAAAAATACCTGGAGACCAATAAACTTCCTTTAAAGGTCTTATTGCTTCTTGACAATGCTAAGGCCCATGACCCAGATCTAGACAAAATTGTCAAGACAAGTTTCAGCTTCATTACTGTGAAATATCTGCCTCCAAACACAACATCACTGCTCCAACCTATGGACCAGCAGGTTATTTCAAACTTCAAGAAGCTATACACGAAGTTCATGTTTGCTCAGTGCCATAATGCAACCTCCAGTGAGGATTCTGTAACCTTAACACAGTTCTGGAAGCAGCATTACAACATTTTGGAGGCTGTCAAGAATGTTGTGAGAGCATGGAGAGAAGTCTCAACAATTTGCATGAACTCTGCCTGGAAGAAGTTGTGGCCATCTGCTGTGCGTGATTTTGAAGGTTTTCAAACAGATGAACCAAATGTAGAGGCTGAAATTGTCCAGTTGGGTCAAGACGTGGGCCTTGAAGTCAATCAAGAGGACATTGAAGAACTTCTTGCAGACCATGGAAAGGAGTTTACTGCACAAGATCTTCTGGAGTTGGCCAAGGAATCAGAGTCAGGGTCAGATGCTGGTGAGGAGGATGATGAAACAGAAGAGAAAATAACTTCTGCTGAAGTCAAAGAATTAATGTTACATTGGGGCAAGGTGAAGGGCATTGCAAGCAAGCACCCTAATGTTGAAGTTACTGAGCTTGCTATCTGTCATTTCATTTCAAAGACAAAGTTCTGCCATATTTCAGGGAATTTGCAAAAAGAAAGAAAAATTGACAGCTACTTCAAGACTACAACAGCCCGCACTGCTTCAACATCTTCTGTGGATGTGGTTGATCCTGATGACCCTCAACCAGATCCAACTGGCAATAGGACACCCAGGAGAGAATCATTTGACCTCCCAGATGTCCTAATGGAAGGAGATTCTCCTTCCAGAAACCATTAATTCCCATCCTCCTCTAAGCCTCATCTCCAGCCCACTCAAGCTCATCACCTCCAAGACCAAGGTAAATAAAAATATTTTTATTTTTAACTGTGTTTAATTTATTTATTTAGCATGTTTATTAAAAATATATATATAGACTAACATTAATATAACAATAAGAACACTACACTAAAAACCCTTTAAAAAATAGGTAAACAAGCGCAAAAAGGGTCAAAATTTGGGCTCTGAACAAATTACTGAAAATCCCATTGAACTAATGCATTGCATAACAAATTTTTCAGTTAACGAATGACCTGGAACGAATTAAATTCATTATGCAAGGCCTCACTGTAACTAAAAATTTTAATTAAGCATTATGAAGTTTACATGCGTGTAAAGAAATATTTAAATAGTTAAATATTTATCTAATTTAAACTTTAAGTTTAAGGCTTTTTTTTTATACATGTTGCTCACTCTGTAATTAAGTACCAAAAATTTGTTCACTTAAGAAAAAAGGTTAAGAACCCCTGGCTTAGAGGGTAGAAATAAGGCAAGTAAAATACTAGGTATTATTAAGAGGAATGTTAGTGACAAGAGTAAGGAAGTCATCTGTAAATTATATAATTCTTATGTTTGGCCTCGCTTAGAATACTGTATTCAAGCTTGGTTCCCTCACCTAAGTCATGATATTGACATGCTTGAAGGTATGTAATGTTATTGCAACCAAGCTTATCCCTAACCAAAGAAGACTGAAATACAGAGAAAGACTAAAGGAACTGGGTAGGTTTAGTTTTGAGAGACACTGTTTGAGGGGAGATCTGATACAGATATTCAAAATGTTTTCAGGTTTGGAGAATTTAGATAACTTTTTCTTATTAGAGTCTGTTGGAAAAACTGAAAGGCACAATACAAAAATTAGAAGGCGCAATCCAAGAATAATCACCCTAAGTCCCCAATCCAAAAAAAGGACCCCAGTTAAACCTGAATCCAAATTAAAGGACTTTAACATCAGCATTCCTCAAAAACTTTGTCCAGGTCATTGTTTGATCACACTTAGCACATAGCAACGACAGCATCACTCTTTTAATAAGATTTTTTCCCTTACACCAATTTATTACTGGCAATGGATCTTCAGTTTGAAGTGCTACCATTATTATGGGGTGCTTATTCTTGGATTACTCATACATATATATATATATGGAAACCTACAGCAAAATTATTGAATACTCAGTTAGGTCAACTGTATGCCCTTGACAATTCATTAGGTTAAGTCATGATATTTTTGTTAAAACTAACGAAAATATCATGACTTAACCTAACTAATCATCAAGGGCATACAATTAACCATTTTAGAGCAATCCAAGAAAAAGCACCCTAAACTGATTTGGAGTGCTTATTCTTGGATTGCTCCAAATTAGAAAACAGACTTGTAGACTGGATCTACAAAAATATTTTTTGTCATAATACTGGATTTTTGGAATGATTTGCCATATGATGTGGTAAACAGTGGCTCCTTAGTTTTAAGAAAAATTTGGATGCTTTCATGAATGAGAGCGCGAGTTTGTAGCAGGGTTGTGGAGTCGGAGTCGTGGAGTCGCACGTTTCAGGGCGTGAGTCGGAGTCGGAAAAAAACTTCTGACTCTGACTCCAATTTCTGTCCTGTGTCACCCTTAATTTCTAAATCCTAAATACTAACATTTAGGTTATTTAGTTTTTTTGGTCAATAAACCTTATTCATTGATAGCCCCTAGATTAAGTTTTTTTAATATTTTTTTTTACATTTTCAGAATATACAATTAATATTTATTTAAATATAAAATATAAAATTTCACACTTAGTGTGGTGGTGATGAAATGTCTTATTATTATGATAATTATAGAGTGAAACACTAGAAGAGTCGGAGTAGTATATTTAAAATGTGAGGAGTCGGAGTCAGATTTTTAGATTTTTTACAATGTGTGGAGTCGGAGTCAAATTTTTACAATGTGTGGAGTCGCGAGTCGGAAAATTTTGGACTGACTCCACAACCCTGGTTTGTAGATTGTAAATAGTGTAGCATTTGATCATGTCTCCCTGTACAATGTACGGTACATGTCTGTATGATAGTGTTGATAATTCTAGCTCTCTTAATCTCTCCCTATGACAGGTGACTCAACCCCGGAACCAACTTGGAGGCTCTCTGTTGCACATTTTCAATGGACTATGTTTCTTGAGATATGGACACCAAACCTGATTTGCATATTCCAAGTGAGGTCTAACCAGTGAAACAAAAAGCATTTTAAATGGTCATTATGCAGAAAATGACATGGCCTGAAGTCGAATTAAAAAATATATTTTTCTAGTGTATTTTGGTGTGCTCTGTTCAAATATAACCTTCATTTCTTGTGCAAATGAACAGAAATACGTGTTTGGACCATGCAATGACAACTGTATTTCTGTTTATTTGCACAAGAAATGAAGGTCATATTCAAACAAAACACACCAAAATACACTTGAAAAATATATTTTTGACTACATTTTATACAATAAAGCATAACCTAACATGTTCATGTTACAAGATCTTGTAAACGATGCATTACCACAAGAAATGTTCAAAACACCTCAAAATTAACCAGAAAAGTTTGCTCTTATCATTTTTGTTTAAACTAATGAAAATATCATGACTTAACCTAACCAATCATCAAGGGTGTACAGTTGACCTAACTGGGCAATATTGGTAATTTCACCTAAATATCTTCTGATCTTTTCGTATTAGGCGCTCACTGTCACATTTCAGGCAAGTTAAGGATGAGAGAATAACACTGTAATTGATAAAAACATCCAATGCTTTGTCTTCATCTAGGGCACATGACGAATCAAGTTCTCAAAGTTGAAACCACACAAATGGCATGTCATAATTCTATCACAAACACCACGAAACTGAATCCAATTAGAAAAAAAAATAGCCAGAACAGAAAAACAAACTTACTTAAGTCACAGAGTAGCGAAAAAAAGAGCCCAAGATTATACTCATCGGACCAAAAATGAGTATTTATATATATATTATCATAATGTTCACCATTAATATGCATTTGCACAAAAAATGAGTGACAAATTTGAATAAAGTGACTAAAACTACCTCATAAAAAGTTATTTTGATTTACAGGTCCAGCCCATGTCATTTAATACATATTGACCTCATAAACATATCTTTATCCAGGTATTTGAATGTCCTCCTTACGAGTCCAACTATCCTATTTGCTTTGTTGATCTTTTCCACCATGTTTTTTTCAAAACTCGGTAATTATTCGTTTTTATGATGAGAAACTTTTCTGGTCAATTTTGGGTGTTTTGCACGAATCTGCCATCCGTTTCCTACGCAAATATGTAGTTTTTGAGATATCATCATCTCAAAAACTACACATTTGCACAAGAAACAGATGGCAGTTTCGTACAAAACAGCTCAAAATTAACCAGAAAAGTTTGCTCTCATCATTTTCATTTAAACTAACGAAAATATTGCGACAACCTAGCCAATCAAGGGTATTCAATTAACCTAACTGGGCAATCAATTAACCTAACCAGTTAATATTGGTTATTTCACCTAAATATCTTCTGATCTTTTCGTATTAGGCACTCACTGTCACATTTCGGGCAAGTTAAGGATGAGAGAATAATGCTGTAATTGATAAAAAGATCCAATGCTTTGTCTTTATCTAAGGCACATGACAAATCATGTCAAAATCACACGAATGGCACATCATAATTCTATCACAAAAAAATAGCCAGAACAAAACCCATCCAACTAATTAAGTTGTAGAGTAGCGAAAAAATAACCCAATCAAGAAAAATATTTTATTGAAAAAAAGTATATTATAGCCAAAACAGGAAATATATTTTATTAAAAAAAGTACATTTGAACAAATTTGCACAACACAAGATATATATTTTCTTAGTCAGTTTTGAATGGCAATTCAATATATTACACTGTTTTAACCGCATGTGAGTGGGTTAAAAGTCAAATATTAACACAACTCAAATTACGGTAAATATTTACATTAGGGTTTCCACCCAATTTTGACGCCAAAATACATTTTCTTAGCAATGTATAATGTGCTTTATTCAAATCTGGCCTTCATTTTATGCAAAAATGAACCAATCAAAAGTTATGAGACTTCAAAGTTTTAACATATTTTGGTTCATTTCCCCATAAAATGAAGGCCAGATTTTAACATTGCACATCAAATATTACTAGAAAAATATATTCCGGTGTCCAAATTGCTAGAGAACCTAACCTAACCTATATTGTTAATATCTATAATCACATCTTCGAAATACATTTCACATCCTTCACACGCCATATTAGAAAACCAACTAATGAAGAAAATGGAAAATACTGTAGCTGCATACCTCATTTTTTGTAGCCAAATGTGATTTTTCCACCCAAGTAGATATACTTATGATGACATCATTCAAAAAATTATGACCAAAATAGTTAAGAAAATAATTTCTTTAAAAGCCTATAACATTATAAATATGCAATTGCGCAAATAATAACATATACCATTAGACTCCTAAAGTTATGCTGAAATGTTTGGTAACAGCCAGTATTGTCAACTTGGTGGAAACCTTAATATAAATAATTTCCCAAATTACTGTCTATGATCACTCCTATGTCCTTTTCGCTATCACTCTTGTCAATATAGTCCTTTCGAGAAACATTTTATACCTCCTTTCTCCAAAGTCCATCCTATCTTTTCCTATTTGCATATGCTTACACTTGTCCGGGTGAAACTTGAGTAACCATTTATTGGACCACCACCTCATTTCATATATATTCTCCTGTAATTTACCTGCATCCTCTTTACATGTAATCCTCCTAAATATTTCAGTGTCATCTGCATACAGATAAATGTCACTATCATTCTTTATCACATCAGGTAAATCATTTATATTTAAACCTATAAAAATTTTAGTATTTAGAAAACTATGGCCATGTTATCAAACCTTTACCTAAAACAAGCTTCACTTCAAACTAAAGGACCACTGCCAGGATAAAAACCAACACACTATGGGTTTGATCTATTCCAAGAGTAGAACCAGGGACCTAACTCAGGTGTCTTAAGCTTAGGTTTGACACTACAAACATATAAGGTAAAGCTTTAGAAAGAACATGAAATTAGGCTCTGTCAAAAAAATATTTATAAAACATTAATTACTTCTCGTACTTACTTGTCATTTTTGTAGTTTTCCATAAATTTTTTTACAAAATCGGCCAATACATTCAACGCCGCTTTTTGGGAATAGCGGTTCGCTTTGACAGGGGGAAAGCAGTTCGGTGTTGCCAGACGCGGTCAGCTGATTAATACACTACTCAAATAATATTTATTTAGTTTAAAATAATTTAATAATACTGCATGCACATTACATTAATTTTATTTTATTTTCGTTACTATGAAATAATTAAACTAAACTGAATTATTTACGATGCAAATATTTTTTTAATCTTCCACGTCATCCCTATTTTCACAAATTCAATCCAATTTTCACCTTCATCTCTCACCACAAAATTGTAAACGTACTTACATTAAAAATTCTACCCAATACACACTAATACACACGCTCTTAGGTCTATTTTTTCAACGTCTCAGATTAGACGTGGGCTTTATTTTGTTTTCTCCATTTATCTCATTATTAATTATTAATATAAATATATAAATAAATTCTGAGTGTAATAAAAATTTGACAGATTTTATAACTATGATTAATCTAATGAAATTAATTAATTTCAGTTAATAATTATTTTAGGGAAATAAAATTCATGTTTTGGAAAACAACTTATTATTCAAGATACCATGCATATATTTTTCATATATTTACAAAGGATTTTTCTAATTACATTAAAAATTATAACTAGAATTACTTAAAAGAAGTACATTAGGCAAATTTATTTGCTAATGTATAACATGAAAATATGCATTCTACTATATCATATTACTGTAGTCATAATATATTAATTTTATTTAAACACTTTTTTGCTCTTTCATAAAATATGTAATAAAAATATTTAAAAAAATTTATAATGAATCATTCAACTACGCCAAGTAATAAAAAAATAAATAAATTATAATATATACGAATGATTTCCACAACACACTTAAAACAATAATGTTCCAAGACCTCCCATCATATCTTTCTGTTCTTTTACGAAGATTTCAAAGTACTGATAGATGATAGTAACAGCCAGTAGTATTCCTAATTTCAAAAAAATAATGTTAGACTTTGTAAAATTTTAACAAGATTCTATCTTTATGCCTAATATATTTATTTTCTGCATTCATAATTTAAAAATCACTTAATTTTAACTCACAGAATCTCCCGCAAATAAAACCCACTAAAGTAAATGACAGTTGGCTAATGTTTTAATTTTCACTGCAAAAATCGAACTACAGTACATGAAATTTTAAAATTTAGATCAAATACAAAGACTAAGTTGAAGGACAACAAAGAAAAGTCTGCTACATGCCACTGTAATGACATAGCATGTAGCAGACATTCCCTTTCTTGCCCTTCAGTTTCAGAACGCAATAGGTAACTAGAGTAAATACGTCATTAGATCAGCTATAACGGAACACAATAAGATCATTGTATGATAATTATATTAGACTATAATAATATGAGGGGAAAACAGCGAAATCAGCTTATTTTCAGAGTTAAATTCTTTAGTTTATGATTACCTTACGAGTTTTCTTTTTTAATAAATACTAATTTATTAAAATTTTATTCATTATACAAAAACCATGAAAATTAAAAATAATCGATTTGGTGTGCAAATAATGGTCTAGCTTCATTCAAAATCATTCATATCAACCATGACACAAAAACCCTTTAATAAATATTTAATAGCTGTTAATTAATTGTTCAGAAAAATCGTTCTGAACCAATTACATCATCAGTTTTCAGCTTCGTACCAACAAAACGAATGAACGAAAATTTTAAAGCTTGATTTTTAGTTTCATAATTAACGAGTGACTTTGGTTTTAAAATACATGTTAGTTCAACGCCTTATTTTGAATACACCATTTTAATTACCTAAGTTTAAATGTCGAGTGGTTTTGGTGTTTTAAAAATTCTTGGTTTTCGCCGTTTCCTAACTAAACTACTCAATTATTATACCATGTCCCTGAAAATATGTTTTCCCTTACTAAATTTATTGTCGATTGATATCCATTATTCCTTTCTACGTTAATTTCGTCCAGTTATAGGAGTTATAGAGCTTGTCAAACCTGCGCCTACGATAGGTTAGGTCCTTTCCAAAGTTAATTTATCACAAAAAAGTTAGGCCTAGTACTTATAGATATTTTGCTTGACAAAAATGTGAATTTTTGACGTAATATGACGATGATAACTAGCCTATAGAAGGATTAAAATAAAAAAGTTATTGAATTTACTGAATTGGAGCTGTGTAACTAAGCTGTGGATTTTCGTATTTACGTGATGCGCTTACTTAGACGATGCACATTTAGTAACCACTTTGTTTCTTTTCGACAGGGCTACGTCGTGGCCAGTGTCGCAACACCGATGTCGATCAGCGAAATTAAGAGCATTGGGTCTGGAATGTAGATGCATGGGAGACCGTCCTCTGTGTCCAGATTATGTAGCGACTCGTAGTTCGGATCGCACGTAAAGCTGTAGGTTCCCTCAGGTCATATGAGTGATATGACCTTATATGTTGCGAAGGAGGTTAAACAACCCAGTCAATTAATAATTCCTTTCGACACAGCGTGCCGCATTTCCGAAGAGAATTTATCTTTGGAGAGGGTGTAGCCCTAACCTAACCTATCGTTGTCCCAGGTTTGACAAACTCCATAAATTGGAAGGAATTCGCATAGAAACTAGAACGTCATGATGGGTATCAATCGATAAGAAATTTAATAAGGAAGAATATCTTTTCAGGGTCTCAGGATAAGAAATGAATAGAGTTTGTCCGTTTTTGCATTGTATCAGTTTCTCGGAGACACTAGCACCGGAACTAGGAACAACAAAAACTTAAGTTTTTGAAAACGCTAAACTACAACATCGGGGAGTTTGGCATTTTAAAACCTAGGATCATTAAACTTGTAACATGGGTTCGCTAGGTCAAAATCTGGGAACCAGCTTAAAGGCTTGTAAAAAGGTTATAGAATCAGTAAATGCGTCACCCTAGAAAATTTGCCTTAGTAACGAATATAAGGCAAGATCATGAAATTAATGTCAGAGGTTTTCATATCATACTCTGGTCATTCTACAATTTTTAGGTCCAAAGGTCAACATCACAAGGTGACAGGGTCACTAAGGTCATATTAGTTATCCACTCAATAATTCGCACTCAAGTTAACTTTCATACCAAATCGGTATTTTTTTTTATTTTCATGAGTTTTGTATAAAGCAAAGGTAATATATAAAACTAAAATATATTAACAAACAGAATCCATAAGAAAGAATCAACCACAAAATTTAACTCTGAGCGAGGGTATATGAGGGCTTCAAATATTACTATCATTATTACTAGGATTTCATGTCCTAAGTTATCGGTAAAGCGCATATTTCGACTACAATGTTCTCGTGGCCACAGTTATACCCAATATCGGCCGTGTACAGTCGCGGAAAGTTCACCAAAATATTTAACTTTCAAAAGATCCCCCAAAATATTTATATTTGTTTCTCAAATCTTATTTTTTTTAGCTGAAAAAAAAAAAAGTTCCAAAACGTAATTTTCAAGGCTTGTGAATTTTTTTCCTTGAAAGAGTTTCTTTGCGCAAGTGCACGCAAAAATAAGTCAGCAGTTTTCTTAAAGAAAATAATAACAAAGGACTAATTAATTAAAAAATATATGCTTCAGCGTTTCAGGCTATCCATCTAATGGAGGTTCCAAAATTTGAGGTAACTCTCGTTTAGTATGTTATAATGTCAAGTTGGTAATTATGATCTGTAATGAAAAATAAAGGTCCATTTGGGGTTCAAAGGCTCATAAAATTTTTTGTCATTTTAGGATGCCTCTGGGAATTTAATTTTGTGTTTTATCCGCGGTATACTGTACTTAAGGGGGTGAATAGGACAAGCTCTATAACAAAAGGTACCTACCAACATTAACTTACATTTTCTCCGAAACGAATGAATAGAATTCGATGAAAATTTGCTGACACACTATACTACTCACGCCATTTGTTGAATGAACATTTTGGGGAGAATGTCTTTGGTTTGGACTATCGGAAGCACTATGGAAACGGCATTGATTGGTCTGCCTATTCGCCTGATCTCAACCCGTGTGACTTCTTTTTGTGGGGATACCTCAAAGATAGAGTTTACCAGAGCAACCCAAAGACTTTGAAGGAGCTGAAATCATCGATTGAACGTCAAATCGTCGACATTCCGACAGAGGTTCTCCATAGCGTGGTATTAAATTTTGGGATGAGGTTACGAAAAATCGTCGAAGTGGAGGGACAGCACATTGAACACATTGTCATATAAATGGCTTGAGATGCTGATTTGAATGGCGTTTGAACTATTTTTGTATTCTCAATAGTTTTGGTGAAATAAAGGCTTAAACTTGGTAGGTACCTTTTGGGCCACCCTGTATCACACATTTAAATATATTTTTGAAATTTAAATATATTTTTGAATTAGGCACAGATATGATATTAATTACTTTCGTACCGACTTTCGTTTATATTATATATATAATATATATATATATATGTTACGGCCTTTTTGTGAAATCAGCCATTTTGCAAAAAGGCCGATTTCGCATAAAGCCGTAATATATATATAATATATATATATATATAATATATATATATATATATATATATAGATATACACACTAGGGGCACTCAATATATTTTGCCCCACCCTTTTTTCTTAGCTAAATAATAGGTCATGGGGCTGAAATGTCTTTTGGGCCGTAAGTTTCAACTTTCTGCGCTTCACATAACCGGATTTTTCCAGTTTGAACTTCCCCTCCTTGTATAAAACCGCTTTTAAACGCCCTTGTATAAAACCGATAGTTAACGCAGTTTCGAAAATGGCGTCTGACAGTGATGTGCGTCGTAAACAGAGAGCTGTTATCGAGTTCTTAACCGCAGAGAAGGAAACAGTTGGAAATATTCACAAATGTCTACAAAACGTTTACGGAGATAGATTCTGTTGTTGATCGAAGCACAGTTGGACGCTGGTCTAAACGTGTGAGATCGGAGAGAGGGAGAGCCAGCCTCGATGATGAGCCACGCAGCGGTCGCCTGGCATCGGCTGTGACATCTTACACTGTGCAACGTGCTAACAGCATCATTCGATCAAATCGGGGCGTCACATACAAGGAGCTATCACTGGAGCCAGAGATGGGTAGTAACGCATTACATGTAACGACGTTACGTAACGAACGTTACAAAAGTAACGAGTAACGGTAACGCCTGAAAGATTTTCAAATGTATCAATGTAACGGTAACGCTTTGCAAATTTTTTATCAATGTAACGGATTTTTTCGTTACTCGTTACATGTATAAAGCGTATAAACCCAAAAAAAAGTTGGTACACACGGAAATTATGGAAAAAACTTTCGATCAAAATTGAACTAACTCGCTTGAAACTGCTGTAAGGAAAATAGTAAGAATTTTTAAATCAAAACGTGTATCTTCGCCGCGTACGCTCAATGCCCAACTGTAAAGACGTAATAATACTATAGTGCTTTGTGCTGACGTGTTCGGCTTCATAATCATAAATAATGTTGAGCTTCATATTCTCTTATTACCCTATTGTGTTCGTGATCGATGTTCTGTTTATATGTACCATAAATTATAACAAAATCGGTATCATATCGATGACAATAACCGACATTCATTTACTGTTTAATAAATTTTATTTTTAACAACTACTGACTTAGTTCCAAACGTGTGCTTGCACTGACGAGTTTATCTGTAGTTTCAAAATACGTGTGAAGGCACTGACGAGTTTATCTGTAGTTTCAAAATACGTGTGAAGGCACATAAACAAATAGCAAATGTAACTAGTTACTTGTAACTTCGTTACATGTATCGAGTAACGGTAACGCTTTAAGGATTTTCAAAAGTAACGATGTAACGGTAACGCCGCCCAATTTAATGTAACGGTGCCCATCACTGACTGGAGCTAGGAATTAGTGAAGGAAGTGTGAATACGATAATTCAGCGACTGGGATACTCAAAAGTGTGTTCACGGTTTGTTCCTCGCGAACTGACTGAACATCACAAACCCAAAGAAAACAAATTGCTTCCGAGTCGTTGGTTCGATACGAGACAGAAGGGGATGACTTCCTTTCACGAATTGTGACTGGGGATGGGACTTGGGTACACCACTTTGAACTTGAAACAAAACGTCAATCCATGGAGTGGCATCACGCAGACTCCCCACGCAAGAAAAAGTTCAAAATGGCTCCCTCTGCAGGAAAGGTTATGGCCACCATCTTCTGGGACATGAAAGGGGTAATGCTGGTGGACATTATGAAGAAAGGACAAACAATCAATTCAGAGGCATATATTGCTACCCTACAGAGACTCCAAAGACGTATAAAGCGAGTTCGACCGGAGAGAAAACTGGAAGATGTCCTTTTTTTGCACGATAATGCAAGACCACACAACAGTTTGCAAACAAGAGAGGCCATCACAAAAATGCGCTTCACTGTGTTACCCCACCCTCCACACAGCCCTGATCTGGCACCTTCAGACTTCTATTTGTTTGGGCCAATGAAGGATGCTATTCGTGGAAGAAAGTTTCAGTGACGATGAGGTTGTTGAGGAGGTTAAGAGGTGGCTCCAGCGGAACCCATCGGACTTTTACCAGCAAGGAATAAAGGCCCTTGTTTCGAGGTGGAGGAAAGCCGTAGAAAAGGATGGAGACTATGTGAAAAATAAAAACTTGTAAAAAAGGTATGTAACTACTTGTGTACAAAATTTCTGGGACTTACAAGGAAACTTGGAAAGAAAAAAAAAAGGTGGGGCAAAATATATTGAGTGGCCCTCGTATATTCCTTTCATAGTTTTGTATCTATTTTAATTGTAAAATACTAGCGAAGACTGTATAAACTAGAAACCGTTACATAGTGCTATAAATTTTTATTATTATTATTGAACAGCCATATTCATTTTAGATGTTCAGATTTCGAAGGGTACCAGTAGTATGGGTCATCTGACGAGAGGGAGGTGAGGGATGAGGTAATGTGGGGGAGGGCCACTGATGGTGGAGGGGAGTGCCTCAGTGCTACTATGAATATAGAGTATAGTTACCTAACCTGAAAAAAATAAATAAATAAAAAATAATATATATACAAATGTGACATAATACTATGAAGCAGGGTTGGCACCAAAGTGGGTAACCCACTTTTTCCCAACCGGGTTTTTTTTTAAACCACTTGAAACCCCACAGTATTTTGGCCATGTTAGTAGGGTTTTTTTCATATATTTTTATCATAATATTTCTGCCGAAATCATGTTGATAAAGCCAATTCCTGTCAATGCCATTAGTAAACTGTGGGCAAACTTTCTCTCTCAATACCTGGCAATAGCGTTTTCCATCCATCGTATCTCTTGATATGTCAAAGGAAACGAGTCCTGAATAACCAATGCACGCCGAAACTGTTAGTGTAGCCGTTTTAAAGGGTTTACCCAGTTGTATTTTGGGATTTTTTTCGCTAAGTAGTAAACGTTGTTTGTTTCCTTTACCCGTTAAACCGAAGATGCATTCATTTGAAAATTTGATCGTTCCAAGGAAATCTGGATCACTGTTCAACTTTTATCTCAATGTTTCAGCAAACTGTAACCGTCTATCAGAATCATCGTCGTAAATGAGCTGAGAGTAAATGGGTTTGTAATCGTGGTATCCTTATGATTTCAATATTTTTGCTACTGAAAATTTGGAAATACCCAATTCCTGTGCGACTTTTCTTGTTCGAGTTGTTGGATCGACTTGAAAACTGGCCAGAACATTTTCTTTGTTGTTGTCCAGGCGCGGACTGGCCCCGGCTGGCCGGTGGGCCCTTTCCGTTGGGGGCCCTAAATTTGTTCGACGTATTACTATATAAGACCTCAGGGGTGTTCACAGGGGTAAAAAAAAGTGCCAACACGGCAACGTACGTTGGCGACAAAACGGCATTAAAAATTTTCCACTTTTTTTAATACTAGTAAAATAATTGATATTTAAATTGTTTAGGATTATTAACTTTAGTTTATTCGTTGATAAATTATGTTCGTTTAAATAAATTTTTATTTAAATAAATTTATTATAATATATTTATTTTATTTGTTGAAAATTAATTAAATAAATGTTAAAAATCGCTATGTTGTCAAACGCATTTCTGAGATGTCTAGTATAACCACTCAGTACTCTAGGACAGTGTTTCCCAACCGGGGGCCATATGGCTCCCTGGGGGCCATGGCACATTTGAAGGGGGCCACAGGAAAATGTTATTTTGTAAAATAGAGTTAAATCTGCATATTACCTACTGAAAATAATGCTTATGGGGCCACAGGAAAAAATAAGGTTCCTAAGGGGGCCATAAGCCAAAACCGGTTGGGAACCACTGCTCTAGGACACTATTTTTGGCGCGAAAAATAAAATTAAGTAAATAAAGTGAATATTTTTTAAGCGGTGTTGCATTTGTGCTGGCGCACCGATTTTTTGCTCTTGGTCTTTATAACGTGAGTAATTTACTGAATTTTTATTTAAGTAATTGTTAATTTTTTATATTTTTAAGCTTTAAACACATAAATATCTTAGGAGCTGAATAAAGGCCAGCAGGGTCCAGCCAGTTCAGCCTAGATCCCAAGAACCTGCATACCCAAACCTACAATCCACACCCCCAATAATTTCCTCATATACCTTTTTTTCTAAACGCCTTTGAAAACGTTATTCATTGATATTATGTGCTATATAAATATATATATTATTATTATCAGAGGCGTAACTAAAAGAAGAAAGGCCTATGGCCTACTGTTGATAATGGGCCCCTCTGTAATAGTTTAAGTAAGTGACAGTTTAGTTTGGGATTGAAAAAAGTCTCTTTCTACTTCAACGTTTTCTATGATTTTTATGAGTAACTTTCATATTGTAGTGAATATATATATATATACAGGGTGTCCCGTAAGTCTGGACCCATAGGGAAAAATAATAAAATTACAAAATAGTCCAAAAATTTATTACATAATCTGTTCAAAGTGTCCGCCGTTGTGTCGCACACATAGTTGAAGACGCAATCTCCACTGCGACAGCACTTTCTGAATCACAGTCGCAGAAATTTCTTGACACGCCTCCACAATGCGTGCTTTAAGGTGGAAAATGTTCTGAAGTTTGACCTCGTACACTTTGGCTTTCAAGTGGCCCCACAAATAAAAATCATAATAAAAAATAATAAAAAAATAATAATAATAAAATAATAATAATAACATAATAAAAAAATATATTATAAATCCCTATGGGTCCAGACTTACGGGACACCCTGTATATATATATTATATAAAATGCAAATCCACAAGGAAAAAGAAAAATGATTCCAAGGTCTTTCGTGTATTCAGAAGTACACCTCGTCATTCCCTGACTGCGTATTAATTATATTTGATTTTGGTTGAGTTCAAAATTATATTAAAAACTCGCGGGGATTTACAGGTCATGACAAAATTACTAGATTTTTAAAACATCCATAAACAATTTTTTGGGGGCCCTCTCAGTGACACCTGGCCGGTGGAAATTTTTGAGCCAGTCCGCGCCTGTTGTTGTCTCTTGTCGCCGTTACTGGCCTTCCGCTTCTTGGACGATCTTTTTACCAGGGGCTCTGTTTCCAAAAGTTTCGGCTTCTTGTATCGAAGAGTGGTTGCATTTGGTGGTGGTTTATTATATTTTTTGTTGAAATAAACGCAAACTTCTTCACAGTTATTATAAGAAATAGTCCACGATACAAGATACATTTTTTCTTTATTGCTATATTCATCCTTATTGACATGGCGCTGATTGGGGGTAGGGCCTAGGGCAGTGATGGCGAACCACTGACCCACGAGGCAATTTTTAGTGACCCACGAACTCTTATTTAAATAAAATATGACTTTAATTTTTAATATTTTCTGCCTTACAGTTTTAAAATTATTTTATTCTTCCACCGAAATAAACAGCTGATACACATTGAAACGTTTTTAAGCGTATAGTATACGTTTAAAAACGTGCCTGTATGTATGACAACCGACTCATGGTGCGCGCAGCGCGGTCATCCGCCTTCCCAGTTTTGCAGTTCAAGTCCTTAAGTTTGGGAGTGCCAAATTATTAGTGCAGAAATTATCACCCATAAAAAAATGGCTACAAAAAACAACAAACTAGTTCTGAAGGTAGTGGAACTGGAAGGTTATTTCATGAAAAGTGGACTGTGAAATACGGTATTATTAAACAAAATAATAAAGCTTTTTGTTGTATTTGCAAAGTGGACATTGTTGCTCGCTTTTATAATATTAAGCGATATTTTGAAAGTAACCACAAAAATTTGTGCTCAATGTCAGATGAGGAAAGGAATTAAATTATTATGCGGCAATTAAACCAACAGCAACAACAATCTGCTATTTTCAAAAGAATTTTTAAACCAAACAACAATATTACAGCAGCTAGTTTTCAGTTATCATCTACCATTGCTCAACACGGAAAACCACTTTCTGATGGTGATTATTTAAAAGAAACTTTTATAAACTGCTCAGATTATTTATTTGAAGATTTTCAGAATAAATATCAAATAATTAAACGTCTGTGACCAGAAATACGGTCCAAAGATAGAATAATTATCATGGACAAAGATGTATCTGATCAACTTTTATTGGATTTGACAAATGCTGGAATGTTTTCAATTTGTTTGGATGAAAGTACAGATGTCACATCACAGGCCTGTCTAGCAGTTATTGCAAGATTTTATTCCGAAAATATAATGAAGGAAGAGCTAATTAAATTGATGACACTGCCTGAGAAAACCACAGGATAGGATATTATGAATGAATTGAAGAAGGAATTCATCCAAATGGGTATTAATTTCAGAAATATTGTATCTGTGACGACTGATGGAGCTCCGAGTATGATTGGAAAAAATGTTGGATTTGTTCAATTACTTAAACAAGAAGTGAAACACCCTTTACTTGAATTTCACTGTATTTTACACCAAGAAGCTCTTTGGGCAAAAAAAAAGTTTAAAATCACTTGAAAATGTGATGTCTCTTGTGACAAAGATTGTCAATTTTATAGTTGCTCACTATCTTAACAAACGTCAATTTACCAAACTATTAGATGAGATTGACTATCAATTTTCAGGGTTAGTCATGTGTAACAATGTCAGATGGTTAAGTCGTGGTCAAGTTTTGAATCGCTTTGTTGAATTGTTAGAAGAAATAAGATATTTTTTGAATAAAAAGGAACATGAATATCCAGAACTGACTGACATGAATTGGTTGAATGACTTACATTTTTTCGCTGATTTCACATTGCATTACAATGCTTTAAATAAAAAGTTGCAAGGTCGCGGCTGTGTTGTATCATCAATGTTTGAAAATATTAAATCTTTTGAAAAAACTAAATATTTTCTCGAAAGATCTGGAAGAAGAAAAATTGAAATATTTTCCATTATTGCAGAAACACTTCTTGATTTCAAAATATCTTGCAGACAATGAAGAAGATAAATCCGACATGCTCAAAAAGTACTCTTCAATAATAAGAGATGCCAGACAATCACTTTCAGAGAGGTTTTCACAATTCCGACAAATTGATGCAACATTACAATTCATCCAATTCCCCCATACTATTCAATTTGAAGATCTTCAGTTATCAACTTTTCATTGGCTTGACATTGGTAATTTAGAAATGGAATTAGTTGACTTCCAAGAAAGTACAGTATGGAAGACTAAATTTATTGATCTTAATCTGAAGTTACAAGAAAAGGAATTGGAGTCATCAATTTTGGGTGTAACCAGAGAACAACAATCAATAGGAAGCGTAGAGAATCTTATTCTTGCAGAATGGAACTCTTTACCAAATTCTTTTCCATCAATGACAAAGCTAGCATTATCCCTGCTAACAACGTTTGGTTCATCTTATTCGTGTGAACAGTCGTTTTCCTCCATGAATTTCGTCAAATCCACCACTAAGAATCGCCTTGGCACAGATATGAGTGCTGCGTATGTGAGACTAAAGACAACTAAATATAAACCTCGGATGAAAACATTAGCAGCCAAAGTCCAAGTTTCTCACTAAAAATAGTTAGTAAATAAATTATCGTGACCCAATTTCGTTTTTTTAAATCAAAAGTAACAAAAATGACCCGCCAGCAAAAAAGGTTCGCCACCACTGGCCTAGGGCCTTCCTGTTCTAGTCTAGGTCATTCCTGGCCTTGTATAGTTGCTTTAGAAAGTACCGCATACACTGCAGTGATATCATTGGAATTTTTTTATTATTAACAAATTATTTGTATGTATAAAATCCTTAAAGACTTTTCTCCCACCCTGTATATACATATTTTATTTTTCAGGTTAGGTTAGGTAACTATATATTCAATTGGCACCTCCTCCCCTTTCCCCTACCTCCCTCTCCTCAAATGTACCCATATTACTGTAACGCAACCAGTTATGCAGAACATAACTACCTTTACAAAGAATCAGTATGACTTTGTGATCAGCTTATGAGAACAATGTGTTTCATTTAGGTAAGCTATGATTGCAAAGCCATACTACTTCCATCATACATTAAATTAAACCAAAAACTGTTCATTCAGTTTCTTTATGACAAAAGTTAAATAATTCGTTAAAGTTCTACATCAGCATGAAACAGATGTGATCTGGACAAAATGCAACACTTTTAGATGGAAAAAAAATAAGACTACGTATAAGTAATACAAATAAGTCGATCTAAAACGATGCTTCCAGTAAATAAACAGTTAGTAAATGCATTATAAAATTTTAACGCTTTACGTATCAGTCGAGATAAGGTGAAGGAAGTCCAAATTTTTCACAAATATTTTCGAGTAAGTAAATAAACATGAACGCGTTTCACTGTCATATTTGAAGCAAAAAAAACAGAAAAATTTCTTCGATCCTCAGAAATATGCGCAGAAAATAAATTTTTCAACATTTCATTCCTTTCGTCCGAAAGGCATTACAGTTATTCAACACATGGAAGTAAGTCAAAAGTAAGACAAAACTGTAACCCAGAGCTTACCTGTTCCTGAGCCGATGGCCCCTAGAAAGTCTGCAATTACGGACAGAGCCCCAATACAAAGTCCACCAAAGGCAGCAGCGATAGGAATGTACCGGTTAAGTTCTTTAACCATGGAAGCGTCTCTGTGACCAGCCATCACCATGTTCTGATCTTTGAGCTGTTTGGCAACCTGTAAGGTAAAAGAAAACTCTGTTAGATACTACTTGCATTTAGTGACTTACTTTGCCAATTAATCTCACTATTTGAACGTGTATCTACAGGGTGGTCCATAAGTCCCAATCGGTTATAATTAAAGAGAACATACAAAAAAAATCAAACAAATTAAAAAGTTTATAATAAGTTTAGAAATATCTATTGATTATTCAAAGTGCAAAATCACATATAACCATTAACCTTAGTAATCGATTACGTCAGTGTGAGCTCCGCTGGATGGATTTTCGCTTTAATTAAACCGATTGGGACTTATGGGCCACCCTGTAGTTAGAGTTACATACAGTAGGGTGCAAGTTTTAATTTAACTTTGAAATTAATCCTGAAGTTGTTAATAAATCAATAAACATTTTATTTATCTTGAAATTAGAAAGCGTTCCTTTACTGTCAGTATGTAGGTATCAAAGATTATTAAATCACACTATTAGAATAACCAAAACCTACTGGAAAAAATTCTAACAAATCAATTACTGAGATCAATGTACTTGGGAATATATTTATTTTTTCAGCCTCATTATACTGTTTACTGGTCTTACAAGAGATCTGGGATGATTTAGAAACCTTTGTCTCCTACTCACATCTTTGGCTGATGTCCCCGAGACATCGATCCACGTTTTAGAGAAGAATGCGCACGAGCCCAGCATGAATATTATATAAACGATTGCGTGGAATGGGTCGTAAAAGGCGTGAGTCAACGACTCAGGTGAGGACATAAAGTAGCAAAGACCCCCCACGGGGTAAGAATGTCGTCCGGATTCCTCCCACACGCCCAATAAATTCACAAAAAAGTTTCCACTAAATTTGGATGACAGTGCCTGTATTTGAAGACAAAAATTAATTTATGTAAATTATTTTAAAAAGATCAGTGTTTCCGATGCGAGTTTTGCGTTAATAAGTTTTGAGTTTGGGCTTAATGGCAATATTTTCGCTACAACTTCTACAATACGTTAATATTTATATAAGGAAAATGTACTGCTTTTATCTTTTTCAACAATTTCACACTCATGACTCCAAACATGTGATAGTGTGGTGGTAAGTTATATATATATATATGTTATATATATATATATATATATATATATATATATATATATATATATATCGAGAGAGAGAGAGAGTTATATATATATAAGTTATATATATATATATATATATATATATATTATATATATATATATATCGAGAGAGAGGAGAGAGAGAGAGAGAGAGAGATTACCTGTGAGATAAAATAAAGATTAGAAACGAGAGCTGACTGCAGGATGATGGGTGTGTTTGAAGTGTAGAAAAGCTTGATGGGATACGAAGTGTATTGGCCTCGGTATTTCGCCGACTTGATTGGCAAATCCACTCTAAATCCCTGTAAAGTAAACGTTCAAATTAAATAAATAGAATTTAAACGTACTATGACCAGTTTCACCACGTACTGATACAGATCCTAATGGATATTAAATGGATATTAAGCGAAATTATCTTACTTGGAAATATATGACGACGGCAAAGATTAAAATCGTTGCCATCAAGTTGGTGACGTTTGGCATATTTTGACGATAAAAAGCCTCACGCAAAGCTTTCACCTGGAAGGAAAAACTCATTGTGATACAGTAACATCATTATTTGCTAAGCTTTTTCTATTATTAATCTTGTTATACGTTCAACAACAATTATTAAGTATATATTTCTCACCTATTATTATTATTATTAAGTATATACTATTTCTCACCTATTATTTATAGGTATAGTTTGGAAATTCTGGTAGGTATATTGTAGGAACAGAATTTTTTTTTTGAAGAGGTCTAGTTATAATAATACAAATTTAAGCAAGTGTTGGTAAATAAATTAACTTTGAAGCATCCCCTACTTATACGTGATTAAAACACCGGTCTACTAATCTGAAGGATGAGGGGGGGGAGTCTCATATCAGTCATCTTGGAGGGGTCGTAGTTTGGATTCCACATTAAAGTGTAGGTATCTCCAGAGGAGAGGAACAACGAGCTTGATCTTCGTTTGAGTGAATGACTCCAACGGAACTGTTCACAAAAATTAACCAAAAAAAAGGTTTAATTATAATTCTATTAAACGTATTGATGAATATGCGCTTCTGTGTAATAATATTTATGAATTATACTGAGTATTATTTACACAAAATTAAAAACTTTTAAAGGTAGTTAAAAATTACGTTCATTTTTAAAATAAGAATTAAAAAAGTCATTTAACTTTTTAACATTATTATTTACAGTGACATATTTTGGACCCTTATTTGATGACCTGGGTAAAATATACCCTTGATATAATTTACCATAGTTATAAAATAAGGATTAAGCTGGGAAAGTTTAAGGGAAACGAAATACAGTACAGTTTTCCCATTGTATTCGAACAAACCTACGCCGCTTTCAGACAATGTGGTGTTAATAATAATCAGTTACGAGAGTCAGAAAATGGCACAGCGCTCAGGCCAGCTAATGCAGCCCATTGCGCTAATTCCTGGATTATTAACCAGCAACATCGGGATTCGAACCCCCCGACAATGTGGTTTTAGCCTCAGATTGATTATCTTGGAAATATGTACAATATCCATACAAGAAAAGCGTTTAAAATGACACCCGAAATGATTTTAGGTTCGACACTAAAGACAGTAATACATCGTTTGATTAGAAGAGGATTCATTTGATGAAAACAAAAATAAAAAATAAGAAATAAAAACTATTTTGATGCTAAAACGAATGACGAACTGAGAATTTCGGATGAATAACGGCGTTACAACAGACGCAGAACTAAAATCTGAGTCACGGTCGAGTCACGGTGCTTGAAATCCGTGGTTTATTGATCAGCGATAAAGGGTTCCTCCTTCTATTTGATAGTACATCAGGGACGCAGGAACAGGGAGGGGGTCCGCGGGGACGACTGCCCCCACAACTTTAGAAGCGCGGAACGACGCCTCCACAGCTTTAAAAGCGCGGGACGACGCCCCCACAACTTTTCATAGTAGCCATGCTAAATATGCAATCTGAACGTGTAACGAGTGATTGAAAAAGTAACAATGTACAGGGTGTCTCAAAAGTCACTATCTATTTCGGTGACATTAGATGTTTTTTAAAAAAAATGCTATGCTGGCATAAAGATATGTACTTCTGGTGCAAATTTGTGTATTTAAAAAAAGTTGATTGGTTTATTATCTTGACATGCTTGAACAATTCCTCGAACCTCAACTTCTTACAGATGGCATTCTGACACAGTAGTTTTTCAGCAGGATGGAGCACCGTGCCATTATGCAATAATTGTACGTGATTATCTTGACAGACGCTTCCCCGGTCGCTGGATTGTCGTGGAGGAACACAACCATGGGCAGCACGTTCACCCGATTTAACACCATTAGATTTTTTCGCCTGGGGTTTCATTAAGTCTAAGGTGTACACTGGTAGAAGAATTAGTGATGTAGCCGAACTTCGAAATCGTATTACCGATGCAGTTCAGAAAATAACACCTCAAATGCTGGAAAGTATGTTCCGGGAAACAACTTATCGCTTTGAGCTCTGTAGAGACACTGATGGTCGCCATGTGGAGACAGATAAATAAATAGCACTAATTCTTTGTGGCACTTACTTTGAAATAAATATATTTTTCATGTCTTAAACCAGTTTTTCGTAATTCCCATTATTTTTCAAAATAGATAGTGACTTTTGAGACACCCTGTATTTAGCGATGATTATAATATTTTTCATGAAAGAAAATAGGACATTTCCGTTCTTAAATCGTTTCAAATATAGTGTAATAATAATTTTTTACGCCAGGAAAAGATGTTTTATCTGTATTACCAGAAACAGTGGTGAAATAATTTATTTTATGCGCCTCAAAGATGGCTCGCTCCGTAACTCTTGAGGCAAATTGACCCATGATTTTGGTCGCCATTCAGCCTTGCTCGCAATATCAAATGGTGTGTAGAGGATAATTGATACCGTAAAAGTTATTGAATTGAGTTAAAGTTCACTGAATATTCGATAGCACATTTTAATATGGAAACAGCAGCCTTTTCAGAGACTGACGGGTGTTACTTCCAGATAAATGGTGTTATAATTTTTGTTACTCAAACGAATCAGTTTTTACTACTTACTATTACAAATTTACTATTTGCTTCATCTCAGATCGTTCCCTAAACTCTAAGTATTTTTTAAATCCGTGTTGGCTTCATTTCTGTCCATTGTTTTTGCTTGAATAAGGACATTTAAAACGTTTCTTAAGTATTTGCAATATTTTTTTATCTTTAAGAAATTTTACTACGCTAAAACTGCGATATAAAGTGGCAGACGTCCTCTAAAAACTAAAGATTCATAGGTAGGCTGGGCTTCCTTGGCAATCATGGAAGAAACACGCGGTCGGGATCTCGCCCCCACCTCAACTTCTGAATACCTGCCGCGCCACTGTAGTACGTTAATACTTACTTTGTCCTGTCTGGTAGCCAACAGGTGGAACAAAGCGATAATGGCGCCTTCGAATTCAGTTCCTTTGCCCACGTTCATCGTGGTTGGCGACAAAGCTTTCCAGACGATGGTCTCGCAAATGTTGGTCGCAATGAACAAAGAGATGCCAGACCCCAATCCATAACCCTGTCATTGAAGTGTAATGTTATTTGTTATTTAATTATGCATATCTTTCATAGACATAGGCTTACACACACACACACACACATATATATGTGTATATATACACATGCATATGCACACCTTGGTTAACCTTGGTTTTGCTTCCGCCAGAATTGTTCATTCTGATGAAGGTCAAGCTTGTCACTCAACCTTAGACCTACAGTTTAACGTGGAATCCGAACTACGCCCCACTAGGAGCCCAGCGCCTTAACCACTAGGCTACCCAGGGTAACCACTTATCTACCAACCAAACTTTTTTTTATTGTGTGGAAGGATGAACAACTAGGTTCTGTTGCGCGCCGCCTGCCGTCACCAGGTCTCGATCCCGGGGCCGATGGATTCGTAGTCAGCGACGCTAACCACTACACCACTAAGCAACTAAAAAATAAAAATTAAAACAGTCATGAAATGATAAAGTTAAGTAATACGAAGAAAGTATAAAATATTATAAAAGAAACCCATAAAAGGGGCTTACCTTTACGATGAGAGTAAATTTAAGTAAAAACATTATAAAATAATTTAGGAGAACATAATGGGGTACTTTTGCATTATCCTCCCAACACTAATTTTTTTTTTATAACGGCTAACGCCTGCGGCGGGCTGTTTTTACCGTAACCTAACCTAACCACCTACCTAACCACTAACCTAATACCACACTAATTTTTTTTATAATGGAAGGAAAATAAAGTACCATAACCAAAACCAAACCAACATTATATAAAAAAATTAGTGTTGGGAGGATAATGCAAAAGAACCCATAATGGATAAGTTTAAAATATAAAACATTAAAATCTACAGTATAAAACCTTAAAAGAAACAAATCAGGTACAAGTTACTTGATTACAGACGCAGCAGAGGATGAGAGATGGGAAAGATGGGTACAATTTGTTGAAAAACGTTAATTTGGTTGGTTGGTAAAGAAAATTTTTAATTGAAGAATATTGAGATTATGGAATGGGGTGTGATAATTATATCTGGTTTATGTTTGAAAATGAGTATTGTTTCTAAGAGGGGTAGATCGTGTTTATTAGTTTTTGCAATTATTGAAAAATTATTAGATCTAATTAGGTGGCCTAAATGATGGGAGTGGGAACGTATATGTGATTGTGAGGGATTTGTAAATCTATTTTTAGTGCGACTACTATACCCTTGCGTTCATCGGTAAATTTAAAGATAAAATTCCAAAGCCCTTGCGCTCACCGGTTATCTACAGATATATTGTACATGTGGCAATTGCGCATCGTCGTACGTTGGCATGACCACACACCAACTCCAAGTTTGTATCGATGCAGAGAAGGGTATTAGTAGTCGCACTAAAAATAGATTTACAAATCCCTCACAATCACATATACGTTCTCACTCCCATCAGGTTAGGCCACCCAATTAGATCTAATAATTTTTCAATAACTGCAAAAACTAATAAACACGATCTACCCCTCTTAGAAACAATACTCATTTTCAAACATAAACCAGATATAATCATCCCATCCCATTCCATAATCTCAATATTCTTCAATTAAACATTTTCTTTACCAACCAACCACATTAACGTCTTTCAACAAATTGTACCCATCGTTCCTACCTCTCATCCTCTGCTGCCGTCTGTAGTCAAGTAACTCGTACCTGATTTGTTTCTTTTAAGGTTTTATACTGTAGATTTTAATGTTTTATATTTTAAACTTATCTATTATGTTCCCCTAAATTATTTTATAATGTTTTTACTTAAATTTACTCTCATCGTAAAGGTAAGCCCCTTTTATGGGTTTCTTTTATAATATTTTATACTTTCTTCGTATTAATTAACTTTATCATTTCATGACTGTTTTAATTTTTAATTTGTGGTATTTGTGAAATTGTGTTGTCAATATTTAAAATTCTTTTAAATTCATATTTGGTTTTTAATTGTATATATATCTCTCATCTTAGCACTGAAGATGACATTAGTATATATCGAAAGCATTGACTATTAAATGGTTACATACGGACTAGTCTTGTTGTTCCTTATCCGACTAAGGTTTCCACCGCAAAAATCTCTCTCTCTCTCTCTCTCTCTCTTCACTCTCTCTCCTCTCTCATAATATATATATATATATGATACGTCAGAATTCTGAGTCCAGTTTCTTTTCAGGTATGGAAACCTATATAGTCCAGATAGATTGCTGTCAGAAAGGTGTATATTAGTGCATGATGTGAATAAAGTAAAGAGGGTTGAGTATATGAGGGAACATCAAGCCTGCCGTGATGATAGGAAGAATGTTAAGTGGAATAAAGAGAATAAAACTAAACTTTTTGGAAATGAAGAGCGTAGGTTTGTGAGACGGCGTAACTATGAAAAGTTTAAATGTACTGTAATTATATCAGCAAGAGTGAAACATGATGGTGGTTCTATTATAGTATGGGGGTTCAGCTAAAGTGGGTGATCTCGTAAAAATGGGTGGAAATATGAATAAGACCCACTACCACAGAAATTTGGTTGAGCATGCACTGCCCATTGAAATTCTTTTCAGCGGGAGGGGATTCGTTTACCGGAAAAACAACAACTCAAGTCATAGTGCGGTATTCGTACGTAAACAACTAAAGAATGATTTCTCAAAAGTGAAATCAACAAAACTACAGGACCTCTGGGGTATTATCCATTCAAAATGACAAGCAATTCCTATATGGAAAAGTTCCAGGCTTTGGTTGACTCGATGCCTACGAGATGTGAAACTATCATCATGAACGAGTAGGTCACACTAAATATTGAATACAGGCCCGTCTTTGTAAATTATGAGTCATTTGTCGTAATTTATTTTTAATATAAGTTAAAAATTATAGCGAAGAAGAAATGCAGTGATCTTTGCCTTTCGTTTGTCATTAGGTCATGTGGACTCAGAAATTTGCATGAATGATTTATTAACAACGCAAGTAATTAAAATTAACAATACTCACCTTTTGCAAAAGTTCATCCAGAAGTAGAACCAAAATTCCTGATGTGACAAGTTGTAAGACGATGAGAAGACAGATTCCAGACCCAAGCTCTGAAGGGTCTCCATAAAGGCCAGTGAAAACATAAACCAACGCTTGACCTAACGTTATCACTAAACCAAAAAGCTTTTGGGCACCATTGAACAACGCTCTGTCCCTAGGTGTATCACCAACCTGTGATAAAGAGAAATTTCAAAGAGTTTTTGGAAGCTGCAAATTAACGATAATTCTGATTTAGTGTACCATACTCGCTTGAATTTCCACATTTCCAGTAATAATGATATTGTAACTGTTGAAACTGGAATGGAATTGGATTCTTTCCGGTCTCCGTTTCGAGAGCTTTACTCACCCCGAGGAGAATGGAAGTATTCTTCTTAATGTGTGTGTGTGTGTGTGTGTGTGTGTGTGTACAAATAATCAGGCTTATAAATGAATTTTTTTTAACTGTTGTTGATATGTTTACCAACTTTTATTCCTTTGGAACATTGGGAAGGAACCACAGTTTAAACGATCCTCGGATTTGGCGAAAAATCCATTTGTTCCTAATTTGCAGTGTCATCTGTTCAAACACTCTCCAGATCTTAAGCTCCTAAACTTCATTCAGTGTTAGAAAATGTAGAAGAGGAAGCGCCATTGTTATCCCAAAGCGATATGATAACTAAGTTGATTAATGTAGAATTGTTTGTAAATAATTAAGGTATATACCGGATGTCCCATTCGGAATGAAACAACTTTGAAACCTTATATTTTTTTATTGAATGATGCAAACAATGTAATATTCATACAGTAAATAGCCAATGTCATGAAGTTTCATATGATATATGTGAATTATAACATTTAGATACATTAGATACATTGTGCATAGCATAATGTTTCCTTTTGTTAAGACCTTCACACGTTATATGCTGAACAATTTGAAGCTTATATGGATAGAGCTGCAGCCGCTTGCGCACGACTCGATGCACAGTTGAATGAGGAATCTGCAGTTCGACACTGGCACAACGGATGGACTTTCTCGGGCTACTACCAAAGGCACCGCGTATTCGTTCAATATCATCTTCCGATCTTGTTCGCCCTCCAGAGTATTCCTTTAGAACACTGCCAGTCTCCTCAAATTTCTTGGTCCATGCATATAGGTCTCTTCTGGTGGGTGGTTCCTTGTGAAAGGTTGTACGGAATCGCCGTTGTACCAGAGTAGGGGACTTCAATTCAGCCATCCATAACACACATTTCGCTTTTTCTTGTGGGGTAAACATAATTCAATCTGAAATAAACAAAAAACATTATGACAAAAACTTATGCATATGGTGTAGTAACTGGCAAAGTTTCAACATTCTCACATTAATACTTTAAAAGTTAGAGATTTTCAAAGTTGTTTCATTTCGAATGGGACACCCGGTATATCCATCTTATAACTGTAAGGTCAGTTATTTTAGATCCAACTTTTGGGGCTCTTGTGGCATCAATTCTGGATGCCGGCAGGGTCCTTTTAATTCTTTTGTTGAATGTGGCACTGATAGGGCGTGGTTTTATCAAGGGCGGATCCAGAGCACAATTTGAGGGGGGAGCGGTCACCTTCCAGAACCTGAGATTATAATACATTAGCAGGCAACTGATGTGACAGAATTGCCAACGATTATCACATATACATTCTGCCTATAAAAAATGCAGGAAGGTATCTGTTTTTGGTCAAAGAAGTCAATTCCTTAAGATGACGGTAAGCTCCAGTGAGGCATAAAATTAGCGCAACAGCATTTACATTACTATTTTATTAAACATCATCATTAGGGGCAATTAAAGAAAAATATACAGTATATTAAATGGCTCACTTTTGAACAGCAATGTGCCCCTATATGCACTCTTTTACAACAGCGATTATTTTTATAGGATGCTTCACTCTAATTTTGTATTGTCTCTTCTTTATGTTTCCGATCTTCTTCTTTCTTTCACTTTCTTTACCTTTAAGGTTTAGAGGCCTCATAGTTTGGGGAGCGATCGCCTCCCTTGCCCTGCCCAAATCTACCCAAGGGAAGAAAATTATAGACAGCTCTCTTGCAATTCAGTTTGGTAGTATTTATACAGGATTGTTGTACCGTGCAATGGTAAAGGTTGTGTTGCTGTTGCAAGGTTTAGAAAGACGACCACAAATAGTGCAAGACGACTACAAATAGTGCCCCCTTTTTTTTTTATTTATGCTAACTGAGACCTAAAGTAGGCCCGCGTCGAGTCGACAACCCTAAAGTAAGACCGAATAGGACCTTCAAATCCATAAAGTCTGTTTTAGTCTAGCCTTAACTTAGGCTATAAGTTAATGTACTGTAGCTCTCTAGAGTTTGGCCGTTCAATGCTCAACTGGGATTTCAAACCAAGTCAAAGAGAGAAAAAAATAACATTCAATGAACAAAGAAAGAGTTACTATACAGGGTGTCCCAGAATTAACTATCTATTTCAATGAAATCGGACAAATTTAATAAAAACTGACATAATTTTGTGTTTATTACTAAATTATGATACAAAAACAAATAGATTTATAAATCATAAGTCAAAACTTTATTGAGAAGTTTCAACATGTGCACCGTCTGTATCTCTGCAAATTTCAAATCTATCCTCAGCGCTGCGAACCACATTTTGAAGCATTTCAGGTGTTATCTCCCGCACTGCCAACTGGATGCGTTCTTTAAGTTCAGCTAAACTATTGATCTTTTGGCGATAAACCTTTGTTTTTATGAAACCCCATGCAAAGAAATCCAGGGGTGTCAAATCCGGAGAACGCGGAGGCCAAGGTGGAGGTCCTCCACGTCCAATCCACCGATTCGGAAGGCGTCTGTTAAGGTATTCTCGAACAATTAGAGCATAATGACATGGTGCTCCATCTTGTTGAAACACAACATTATCAAAAATGCCATCATCAAAAAGCTGTGGTTCGAGAAACTGCTGAAGCATATCAAGGTAGACGGTACCTGTTACAGTTGCTTCCGCAAAGAAGAATGGGCCATAAATTTTGGATTTGGTCATTCCAAGCCACACGTTAACTTTTGGAGAGTCTCTTTGCCATTCTATGACTTCAGACGGTCTTTCATTGGACCAGATAATGAAAAAATTATGAAAATAAAATTATGAAAAAAATTTAGAAATTTATACATTTTTAACACATATTAAACATGATAAACATAAATAAAAGTGTGTTTTTAAAAAATTTGTTCGATTTCATTGAAATAGATAGTTAATTCTGGGACACCCTGTATAATATAGTTGATGAATTACCAAACGTGAGCTTATCAGCGATTTATTATCATAAAAAGACTGAGTAGAATAAGTTTATAAATATTAAAAAAAAATTACTGTTGCGTATAAAATAATTAATTTTATCACTCGATAAAAATAATTTTATATAGAAAGACCATTGAACAAAGGTCTGATAAAATGAACAGTATTCAGATAATTTTGTTAATTAAGAGTTAACATTTAAAATAGTCTCATACTAATATACAGGTGATCCGTTTGGGTATGGATAAAATAAAATTGATGTGAAATGGAAATAATAACATTGTATAGTTTAATATTTGGCAAACAATGCCCGCAAAGATGGTAGATTGTGACAAACCTAATGTATGTTAAATTAATTATTAGCAGACGTTAAATATTATTGATTTAAGGCGTAAAGTAAGGAATTAGATTTCACAACTTTTCAAATGACATGATATTCAACGATTAAACGGGTCTCTTGTGGTATTGCCTCTCTCTTCTAAACTTTCTTCCGCATATCTATAATAATAATAATAATAATAATAATAATAATAATAATGTTTTGAGTTGTTTACTTCTTCGTAACATCTCTAAGATCACATGACGAAGGGAACCTACAGCTTTTCATGAGATCCGAACCACTGCTCCACTAAGGAATACCCACAGAAACATTTTAATCGTTAAAATTTGAACTCGAACCCAGGAGCTTCAGAAGAACAGCCGACGCATTACAACTAGACTGCCTTGGTGGGTCTTCTTCATCTGTAACGATGCTCTACATAAACAATGAAACTCACCTCTATAATCTTAGCGCCAGCGAGCAGCTGCATGATTAAACTGGAAGTGACGATAGGTGATATTCCGAGTTCCATTAAAGTGCCTCTGTTACTCGCCATGATCACTCTCATCCAATAGAAAGGGTCAGCCGATTCCGAGCTCAGAATCCCAAATAGCGGAATCTTACAGGAAGAAATTCTAATATTAAAATTTTAAATTCTTAACGAAAAGGAGAATATTTCATTTAGGAATTAGATGTTATGATTTGGAAGTTAGAAATCAGAAATAACCCAGAGAGCATGAAATAAAGTGCATTAAGAGAACTCAGAACTTTATATGCGTGTACGATAATGCAATCATACATACCTGACAACAGACAAGGAAGATGAACAAAGTAACGGCTGTCCATAACACTTTTTCTCTAAACTGCACTCTTCTCTCTGGCTTTTGAATTTCGGGAATGAGGGCGCAGAATGGCCTCACAAACTCTAAGACTTTGACTGCAAATTGAAGAAACAAATTAAGATTACGAAAGAAAACTGTGTAGGAGAATGAGACGACTGTTCTTTCATAAAGCATAAAGCTACATCCCAGTTATGAAAATGTAAAGGGTTAGCTAACTCCATTTTAAAAATTTCTGTTGCAAATGCTGTTTACTAAAACCATAAATTGAGAGAAGAAAATTGTCTTAGTCTGTACCTTAATTAAATCCACTCAGAATTAAACTTGTAGCTGAGGAAAAGCTCCCAAGCACTATCGGTTCCAACAGTCGGGATACTCTGGGACGAAAGGTAGGTGTGATCCAGTGTAGTCGGACTATTGGAACCGATGGTACATAATAAATAAATTTCACATTATATTTTAATCATAAATTTAATAGTGCATAAATAGAATTACTTATTTATTTATTTAAGTTTATACGATTTTGAAATCTGGCTACAAAGTCTCCAAATGGATTACTGTAGACTTTCAGTCGCTAACTCTGATCGCCATTTCAGTGATTCTTCACCGTTGAAGGACATTAAGGAAACGAATGGACTAAACATCTATAACTATAGTGTTCGCAGTCCAATCTCCTACACGAAAACATGCAATCATCCTTTTCAGCAATCAGGAAAGGATAATCCAATTTGACTGAGTTTACCTTGCTTTATGTCTATATAGTTTCGTGGCCACCGAGTTTTGGATCCCTGATGGCCAAAAGTTGGTTACGCGAGAGATAGCCAACCAAGAGCGGCCACGGAACCAAGTGGACATAACCCAGACATAAGGTTCAACCTGATTGGCCCGACGTATGAAATGAGCGGATCACCGAAATTGGGGGCCACGATATATATATATAGTGATGGCCATACGTCACGCATCACCCTATCAATTAAAAAAAAAATTTGTTTTAACGTAAAAGTAAAATACCAAAACTACTGTAAATGGTAGAAAAGATGTATTTAGAAACTACTCAAGCATACAAAATATACTAAAGAATTGCGGTCAGTATTTCGTACATTTACCCTTTTTTTTTTCAGCACTTCGGCGATACGTCGTGGCATGGAATTTACCAATATTTCGCAATACTCCGGCGTAATTTCTTGCGCCCACACCTTCTTTTTGGCTTCAAGCAAATCATTCAATGATGTAGGATCGTGACAGGTAACTTTTTCTTTGACGGTTCGCCAGCAGTTCTCTATCGGGTTTAAATCGAGCGAGTTTCCTGGCCAAGGCCCGATCAGCTGAAAGCCCGAATTTCGGAGCCAATCAGACACAGCTTTGGTGCGGTGACATGACACTCTGTCTTGTTGGAAAAACATTGTGTGGCGCATCTCCATAAATAGCGGCAACTTCTCCTGCAGGATATTTAGGTTTTTTTCAATAAGACGGAGCGCCATGTCACCGCACCAAAGCCGTGTCTGATTGGCTCTGAAATTCGGGTTTTCAGCTGATCAGGCCTTGGCCGGGAAACTCGCCCGATTTAAACCCGATAGAGAACTGCTGGCGAACCGTCAAAGAAAAAGTTACCTGTCACGATCCTACATCATTGAATGATTTGCTTGAAGCCATAAAGAAGGTATGGGCGCAGGAAATTACGTCGGAGTATTGCGAAATACTGGTAAATTCCATGCCACAACGTATTACCGAAGTGCTGAAAAAAAAAAGGGTAAATGTACGAAATACTGACCGCAATTCATTAGTATGTTTTGTATGCTTGAGTAGTTTCTAAATACATCTTTTCTACCATTTACAGTAGTTTTGGTATTTTATTTTTACGTTAAAATAATTTTGTTTTAAAGTTGATGGGGTGATGCGTGACTTATGGCCACCATTTTATATATATATATATACATTTTAACTGCAAACAACACACAATACTTTGACCCCCTATTTGCTTGGCAATGTTGCTGCGAGCTGCTCTTACCCTGAAATGGACGTACGGGCGGAATGGTGCTCTATGTGAAAAAATGTTTAACTCTTCCTTCTGACACATAAACTATGAATGCATCGATGAATAAAAAAAAAAATATACGAATATATATAATTTTACTACACTAAAATATGATATAAATGAATCGTGCAAAATCTGTTCTTTGACGCTGTAAATTCTTTCATCCGATAAAAATGTGAAAAGTTATCCAATTCTAATTCTTTTCGGTCTTTCTGGCATCTAGCTAAGAACCTCTTCAACAACTTTACATCCTTTTCTTTCTCTCCTCTTTTCCATTCCGACGGCTCATTTGCCGCCTCTTCTCCTAATAAAGCTGAATTCTTCGCTCAAACTTTCGCTGCCAACTCAACCCTGGACGATTCCAGTGCTGTTCTTCCATCTTCTCCTCCACTCTGACCTAATTATGTCTGAAATTAGAATCTTTTCCAAAGATGTTTTTTCTGCCCTATTTGGGCAGAATTTTGGTTGAACATGCAGTGCCCAGTGAAATTCTTTTGATCGGGAGGGTACTTATTTGCCAGCAAAACAACAACCCAAGTCATAGTGCGGAGTAGTATAGCCGCAAAAGGGAAGAGTGCAAGAATGTTGCAAGTTATTATGTAATGTTGCAAAGTGGGTGGGTGTTGCAAAGGGGGTGGGGGTTGCAAAGGGGGTGGGGGTGTTGCAAAAAAAAAAAAAAAAAAGAGTACTGGCCTTTGTTGCCAACCGTGGTTGCAAGGGGCATGCAACTTGGAGGCGGAGTTCTCCCCCAAGCTATTCCCCCCAAAGGACCAGAAAGAAGGAGGAGGAGGAGAGGTGTTCACCTGGCAGGAGCCAAGTGCATATTAAGACTTCAGCCGAGTAGGCGTTGTTTTATAGGCTCCTAATCAGCCAGAATCAGCCAGTTGGCTGAGCCAAGGGGTAGGCACCTGAAGGAGAGAGAGACACCTGAAGGAGAGAGAGAGAGACACCTGAAGGAGAGAGAGGAGTTCTCCCCCAAGTTATTTTCGTTTTCCTAACCTAAGAGGCCTCTAAGGGGTTTTACCAAAGGGCCTGAAAGAGAAGGACCAGAGGTCCTTGCTCGGCTGGGAGCCGAGCTTGAATGATTCTTTCATCAGCTTCTCGGTCTTTTATAAACCTCTATTCTGGCTGAGTTGCCAGATAGCGCAATGTATTCAGTTGCCAGATAGCGCCATGTGTCCCAGAAAACCATATATTAATCATCCATTGTGTACCACAATATATATGACGGTAGTTAATCCAATTAAATTCTGTTTATTAAATAAATAATTTTTACACACAATCTTTATTATTATTAAACCTGGAATTGCATACCTTTCCAGTTTTTTTTTTTCAATGATCGGATTGCTCTTGCTAGATATATATTATTATGCTTATATATATATATATACATTCTTTTAAACATCTTATGTTAGGTATATATAATATATATATATACATTATTTATTTTTTATATTATAACATTTAATTTTATTTTAGTGTTTAACGATTAGAAACAAATTTAACATTAACTTGAACTTCATTAAACTTGAAGTTAAACTTTTCGAAACAAATAACGTAGTTAACCACACATAATTCAACATAGAAAACTTAATAATAGAAAATAATTAATTTTATGGTTAACTAGTTTATTTCGACATAAGTTTACTATAATTATATATATATCTTTTAAACAGCTTATGATATATATATAATATATATATATTATATATATATCTGAACTCTTTCAACTAAAGAAGCCTTATGTATAGAATTGGTTGTGTAATAGCTGATATTAAACTCTATCAACATGTTCTGAAAAGCACGGCCTATAAATTCCTTCCCCATATCCGTACAAAAATAGCTATATATATATATATAGTGTTTCACTATAGATGTATAGATGTATATAGGGTTTTACAATAGATGTATATAGTGTTTAACGATTAGAATCAAATATAACATTAACTTGAACTTCATTAAACTTAGTTAAACTTTTCGAATGTTCTGAAAAGCACGGCCTATAAATTCCTTCCCCATATCCGTACAAAAATAGCTATATATATATATATAGTGTTTCACTATAGATGTATAGATGTATATAGGGTTTTACAATAGATGTATATAGTGTTTAACGATTAGAATCAAATATAACATTAACTTGAACTTCATTAAACTTAGTTAAACTTTTCGAAACAAATAACGTAGTTAGCCACACATAATTCAACCACTTTTAAAAGTTTAACTCCCTACCGGTTTGATTAAAAGTAAAGGCAACTTTCAATATATTTTAGTAATATAACAGAATTAACAAAGTTACCCAATAAATAATTCGTTAGACAGAAAATGAATTTTTATAAGGGATACCCAACTAATTATGAATGTATCACCAAACAAAATTATATCTATCGGGCAAATAACTTTTAATTCAATCACTGATTGCCCCTCTAAAACCATAACAATACAATTTATTAAGTAGAATATTATGATCTATTACATCAAACACCTTGCTCAAATCCATAAATATTGACATCATTATTTCTTTGTTCTTGTAAGAAATTAATTATTAAACGCACGCGAAACTGTAATTAATAATTAATGTATTTTTCTAACGAAGACTGAGTTGCCAGATACCACTTTTTGCCATTATTATGGTGAGTTGTCTCCAACTAAAAGAATTCGTTGTGAACAGCAACTCATAAGACTCTGTAGTTAATCTTATGCGAGGTATGAAAATCAGGAAAAATGCCAAACATGTATTATTTTAAATGAAACTAAACGCATATTAAATTAAAACAAATGAATTTTGTCCTTTTAAGAGAATTAATTATTATAAGAATTTAACTACTCAATGTAAGAAAATAGTTATTAAACGCACGCGAAAATGTAATAAATAATTAATGTATTTTTTCTAACGAAGACTGAGTTGCCAGATACCACTTTTTACCATTATTATGGTGAGTTGTCTCCAACTAAAAGATTTCGTTGTGAACAGCAACTCATAAGACTCTGTAGTTAATCTTATGCGAGGTACGGTAGAAAAAATATCTAAGTTGTATCATTATGTAGAACATTACAGTATTCGCTTGAAGGAAGGAGAGGTTGCAACCTCTACTTGCAGAAAAAGCTCTCCATAATTAGTGATTGAACCATTCTTCTTATTTGAGCATACAATTCAGTTCCAGTGAATATTCTTATGGCTCATTTTAATAGAAAATATTGTTTCAGGCACTGTCTCTACATTGTGAACAAAAAAAGAACTACATGTTTAAGTTTAAACGTTATTGTAATCCCTCCAGGAAATCTCTTCAGAGATAATTATGTGACTCTTACATGGTAAATTGGTGTCAATTGTTACTCCAATGAATTTTTTTTTAACTTCTATTATGATAATAGGCTTAACAATTCAGTTAATCCAAATATATATATATATATATATATATATATATATATTTATGAAACTGAAAACTTTTAGTATTTCTTATATAATTTAAATTGACTTTGTGCATATAACTAAACAAATATTAAAAATAAAAACCCTTCAATGTACAGTACAGCACTGAATAGAAGCTATTTATAAAAGAAAATGGGCTTTTGGTACAACTTGCATAATTATGATAGAGTCCTAGTCCAAACGTATTTGTCACACAGTTTACAAATTAGTTGACAAATTTATGAAAAAAGTGTGTGGAAACCATTCATGTGCAAAAGTCTTAGTTTGATAAAATATGGTAAATGTGGTACACAGTAGCTCTTTAGTTAATTTCAAGAAAAATTTAGACACTTTCATGAGTGAAAGAGATAGTTTGTAGATTGTATATCGTGTATATCCTTAGTTTCAGTTTTGTAGGCTCTTTTGGTGGAAGTAAATAGTTGTATATTAATTAGCTAGTTTGAGATTGACATTTTACAAAATTTTATTATTATTAAAATGTAGCTGATGACTTGGATTACCTCAATAGGCCCAAGTGCCTTCATGTTTTCCAAATGAAATGTAATGTAACGTAATAACTTAGCTAAGAATACGGTATACACTATTCACATTCAACAAACTATCTCTTTCATTCATGGAAGTGTCTAAATTTTTCTTTAAATTAACTAAGCCGTACCATTTTAAATTTTTACATTCAGGTAGCTATTATTATTATTATAGATTTTGGGCATGTGTGTGTTTTTTCACACATTAGGATCATCATTCTTTACAATTTTCTAGTTCACGTAATCATTGTATGAAAATTATAAGTATATTTATTACTTTTGACATGTTCCACATACTCTTTAGTTTGAGACTTAAGGTTTTATCCAAAAATCCAGCATGGTTAAGCAAACTTAAATAAAATTTTTAGCCAACATTTCATTCGAAGGTGATATTGCTAGATACTTAAATTGTCATTCATAGGCTCTTGAAAAAATGTAATGAATTTAAAATTAATTACTTTACATGTCACAAATACAAATTTAAGGTATGTCTATAGTGAACTAATCAGATGTTATGTAGACAATAAATAATTGTAGGTCTTGAATTTATGATAATTGTTGTAGGACTCATAATCTAATTGCTGACAATTAGAAAAAAGAAAGAATTCAATAGTTTAACCATAAACTAAATAAAATAAACATTTAATTTGGTTTTGTACATATAGCTATTTAGTTTATAGATATAGACTAAATTTATTTCGCATTAGCTATTTGATAAAACATTTATACATAAATACGAGGTAAGATTGAATCCACATCAACACAAAATTTTAGTCGCCAAAATAACAGTCTGAGCATTGTGTAGAAGCTTCAAATTTGTTATGCCAATACAACTTCTGGTGGGCTTTTCAATTTTGCAAGCTAAAAGGCTGTGGAACAAATAGTTTCTGAGTTACAAGGGCTTAAATATGACACCATTTTGAAGCTTGCATCAATTCCTCCCACTTTTATGACTCTACCATTTTCAAAAGTTTTAGTTCACAGCCGTTTTAATACTCCTAATAATCTCTATGGGTTGTAAATTTATGAGTGAAATAAAAAAATAACCAAAAAAGGATTTATTTTTATTTTTAAAAATTTCCAAAAGTTGATATTTTCACAAAATTTGCAAAATTAACATCAACTTTGAGGCTTAATATAAAGGTGCCCAAAATTAGTCAGGAAGTTGGTACTTCTAGTAAAGAAAGATACATATGTATACAAAAACATATATTAAGGAATAGATCTTAACTCAACTCCTTCATATAGTTTTGCTATTCAAAGAAAAGTACTTTGTGAAAATTCTGAATTTTTTCAAAATTTTGAAATGTTTAAATTTCTTTTTACAACATTGAATTGTAATTTTACTTCCATTTTATTACTTGGTAAGTTAATTCACAAATGTTAAATTAGCTGAAACCAGAAACTGCATGATTAATAACTGCAAAACATGTCCTGGTTTAAATGAATTACGGGGTTGGCTTCTTACCATTTTTGAAAACAATGATTATGACATGGATGATGAGGTATCCTTTAAGCAGTGGCTTCATACAGACTATACCCAACTGGTCACAATGACAAAAAGTGTTTCGAATGTAGTAGAAGACATATGTGAAAGTGTAAAAAAGTTGAAAGTACACCATTTCATAGCAAAACCCCAATCAAAATATTTGTCCAACTGTAAAGAAAAATCCCAATGATTCTACAGCATTAGTGCTTGTTGACTTCTCTGAAAACTATAGTTTTATAATTCAGGATGCTGTACAAGGGCATCACTGGGACAATAACCAGGCTACCTTGCATCCGGTAGTCTGCTATCAAAAAGTTGATGGTGAACTAAAAGTTACAAATTTTTGTGTAATATCAGATTCACTTACACACAACACAACTGCAGTTCATTCTTTTTATGTGAAGCCTTGAAATTACTTAAAAGTCAGAATCCTAAACTAAACCATATTTGTTACTTTAGCGATGGCGTAGCAAGTCAATATAAAAAGTATAAAAACATCATTAATTCAGTGTTACATGAAAAAGATTTCCAACTAACATGTGGATGGAACTTTTTTGTCACCTCTCACGGAAAGAGCCCCTGTGATGGTGTTGGTGGCACTGTCAAAAGGTTAGTTGCCCGGGCAAGTCTACAAGCAACAAGTAAAGGTCACATCACCAATCCAAAAGAGATGTTCGATTGGTGCAAATCTAATATTAATGGTTGTATCAAGCTGAATAATAAATTGTCAATTTATGGCTGTGAGGCCATGGAGTGTTGAAGACAATCAGACTTAATGCCTGAGTACAATAATAAATTCCTGAGTCAGTGCCTAAGCATGTGAATTATTGGCTATAAGTTCATGTTCTTTTTTAATATGTGTTGTTTTATGTAAATTCGTATGTAAACTTATATACAGCCATTGAGGAGGTTAAAGATCACCCTTTTTAAAAAAGACAACTGCCATTATCTTACTCACACAGGAGTCTATAGAAAGGATGCACCCACAACAAAACTTAGGGTTGTGTATAACTGTAGTCTTAAAGATGGCAAAAAGCATAGCTTGAATGACTGTCTCATAGAGGGGCCTAATCTTATTTCAGACCTTGTAAAACTCCTTCTAAGATTTAGATTAGGTGACTATGCAGTTCAAAGTGATATAAGCATAGCTTTTTTGAGAATTCATCTGAAAAATGACTATGACAAAGATCAACTAAGATTCTTGTGGTTTAATGATCCATATGACTTAAATAAAGGGTTTAAAACATTTAAATTTAATGTGGTTTTGTTTGGAGCAAATGCAAGTACTATTAATGAATCTGAGACAGTAAGATGTTACCCTTACAAGTTTGCCAAAGTCAGAATAATTGTTATAATCTAATAGTGACTCAACTTTATTTGTGGTTATCATGTTAAATTTTACATTAATTTGTTCTGCTGGCCACATTGTTTCATCCTGAATGAATTCAGGTCCATGAAACCAATTTTTGTTGGATTTTAGTAATTTACAGGATAATCCTCTTGTAAGAAAGTCTGCAGGATTTTGTTTTGTTGGAATGTATCTGAAGGTTATGTCCAAATTTTTGAAGATCACTTCTATGTAGATAACCTTGTAGGATCAACCAAAACAGAGTCAGAATTAAATGAAGTTTACATAAAAGCAGATAAAATAATGAAAGAAGGTAATTTTGAATTAAGAGAGTGGATCACAAATAATGAGAGACTAAATCAAAAAATAAAATCAGAAGACAAAGGATTAACAGAACCAACAAACAGGGTGAAAACATTAGGTATGATCTGGGATCAGGTAATGGTGCGGGTGCTTGAGGTGGGTCGGGTACAATCTCCTCAGGCTGCCCTTGTGGCGGGGAAAATATTGTGTGGAGGTAATTATGTGCTGCTTCTAAGTAAACAAAACGGGCTTTATGTAACACAGTGGCAACTAATAATGATTTATGCAAAGATGCACCAGCTCTTCTGGAACGTCTGGATGCAATTTTACCGAGCGATATATTTATCAACTTGTGTGCTTCAAACCCGTTTGGAACATCAGATATCATGTTCACCACCTAGGAATTGGTCAAGGCACAGAGAGCTAACTAACACGACTCTATACTCTATTTCCAATCTTGTAATGAGTTAAAGTGAAAGTTTCGCCTGCCTTTATACAATGTCGTTTTGACGTCATTATCAAGCACCGCGCATGGAATTTCCAGGTAGTAACATGAATCACGTTGCTGTTCTTTCACCTGTACACACACACACACACACACACACACACACACACACACACACAGGAGAAAGTGAAACATGATTTATTTAATAAAAGAAATATTCAAGCTATATATATTTATCATACACGTGTAAGTTAACAATAGGCACATCAAAGATTATATTCAAGATATATATTTAAAACGTGTGATAAATAAGTTAACAATTGACTTTCTGTGTTAACATAATTTCAATTGTTAACTTATTTATTACACATGTTTTTAAATATATATGTCTTGAATATAATCATTGATGTGTCTATTGTTAACTTACACGTGTATGATAAATATATATAGCTTGAATATTTCTTTTATTAAATAAATCATGTTTCACTTTCTCCTGTGTGTGTGTGTGCGTGTGTGTGTGTATGTGTGTGTACAGGTGAAAGAACAGCAACGTGATTCATGTTACTACCTGGAAATTCCATGCGCGGTGCTTGATAATGACGTCAAAACGACATTGTATAAAGGCAGGCGAAACTTTCACTTTAACTCATTACAAGATTGGAAATAGAGTATAGAGTCGTGTTAGTTAGCTCTCTGTGCCTTGACCAATTCCTAGGTGGTGAACATGATATCTGATGTTCCAAACGGGTTTGAAGCACACAAGTTGATAAATATATCGCTCGGTAAAATTGCATCCAGACGTTCCAGAAGAGCTGGTGCATCTTTGCATAAATCATTATTAGTTGCCACTGTGTTACATAAAGCCCGTTTTGTTTACTTAGAAGCAGCACATAATTACCTCCACACAATATTTTCCCCGCCACAAGGGCAGCCTGAGGAGATTGTACCCGACCCACCTCAAGCACCCGCACCATTACCTGATCCCAGATCATACCTAATGTTTTCACCCTGTTTGTTGGTTCTGTTAATCCTTTGTCTTCTGATTTTATTTTTTGATTTAGTCTCTCATTATTTGTGATCCACTCTCTTAATTCAAAATTACCTTCTTTCATTATTTTATCTGCTTTTATGTAAACTTCATTTAATTCTGACTCTGTTTTGGTTGATCCTACAAGGTTATCTACATAGAAGTGATCTTCAAAAATTTGGACATAACCTTCAGATACATTCCAACAAAACAAAATCCTGCAGACTTTCTTACAAGAGGATTATCCTGTAAATTACTAAAATCCAACAAAAATTGGTTTCATGGACCTGAATTCATTCAGGATGAAACAATGTGGCCAGCAGAACAAATTAATGTAAAATTTAACATGATAACCACAAATAAAGTTGAGTCACTATTAGATTATAACAATTATTCTGACTTTGGCAAACTTGTAAGGGTAACATCTTACTGTCTCAGATTCATTAATAGTACTTGCATTTGCTCCAAACAAAACCACATTAAATTTAAATGTTTTAAACCCTTTATTTAAGTCATATGGATCATTAAACCACAAGAATCTTAGTTGATCTTTGTCATAGTCATTTTTCAGATGAATTCTCAAAAAAGCTATGCTTATATCACTTTGAACTGCATAGTCACCTAATCTAAATCTTAGAAGGAGTTTTACAAGGTCTGAAATAAGATTAGGCCCCTCTATGAGACAGTCATTCAAGCTATGCTTTTTGCCATCTTTAAGACTACAGTTATACACAACCCTAAGTTTTGTTGTGGGTGCATCCTTTCTATAGACTCCTGTGTGAGTAAGATAATGGCAGTTGTCTTTTTTAAAAAGGGTGATCTTTAACCTCCTCAATGGCTGTATATAAGTTTACATACGAATTTACATAAAACAACACATATTAAAAAAGAACATGAACTTATAGCCAATAATTCACATGCTTAGGCACTGACTCAGGAATTTATTATTGTACTCAGGCATTAAGTCTGATTGTCTTCAACACTCCATGGCCTCACAGCCATAAATTGACAATTTATTATTCAGCTTGATACAACCATTAATATTAGATTTGCACCAATCGAACATCTCTTTTGGATTGGTGATGTGACCTTTACTTGTTGCTTGTAGACTTGCCCGGGCAACTAACCTTTTGACAGTGCCACCAACACCATCACAGGGGCTCTTTCCGTGAGAGGTGACAAAAAAGTTCCATCCACATGTTAGTTGGAAATCTTTTTCATGTAACACTGAATTAATGATGTTTTTATACTTTTTATATTGACTTGCTACGCCATCGCTAAAGTAACAAATATGGTTTAGTTTAGGATTCTGACTTTTAAGTAATTTCAAGGCTTCACATAAAAAGAATGAACTGCAGTTGTGTTGTGTGTAAGTGAATCTGATATTACACAAAAATTTGTAACTTTTAGTTCACCATCAACTTTTTGATAGCAGACTACCGGATGCAAGGTAGCCTGGTTATTGTCCCAGTGATGCCCTTGTACAGCATCCTGAATTATAAAACTATAGTTTTCAGAGAAGTCAACAAGCACTAATGCTGTAGAATCATTGGGATTTTTCTTTACAGTTGGACAAATATTTTGATTGGGGTTTTGCTATGAAATGGTGTACTTTCAACTTTTTTACACTTTCACATATGTCTTCTACTACATTCGAAACACTTTTTGTCATTGTGACCAGTTGGGTATAGTCTGTATGAAGCCACTGCTTAAAGGATACCTCATCATCCATGTCATAATCATTGTTTTCAAAAATGGTAAGAAGCCAACCCCGTAATTCATTTAAACCAGGACATGTTTTGCAGTTATTAATCATGCAGTTTCTGGTTTCAGCTAATTTAACATTTGTGAATTAACTTACCAAGTAATAAAATGGAAGTAAAATTACAATTCAATGTTGTAAAAAGAAATTTAAACATTTCAAAATTTTGAAAAAATTCAGAATTTTCACAAAGTACTTTTCTTTGAATAGCAAAACTATATGAAGGAGTTGAGTTAAGATCTATTCCTTAATATATGTTTTTGTATACATATGTGTCTTTCTTTACTAGAAGTACCAACTTCCTAACTAATTTTGGACACCTTTATATTAAGCCTCAAAGTTGATGTTAATTTTGCAAATTTTGTGAAAATATCAACTTTTGGAAATTTTTAAAAATAAAAATAAATCCTTTTTTGGTTATTTTTTTATTTCACTCATAAATTTACAACCCATAGAGATTATTAGGAGTATTAAAACGGCTGTGAACTAAAACTTTTGAAAATGGTAGTCATAAAAGTGGGAGGAATTGGATGCAAGCTTCAAAATGGTGTCATATTTAAGCCCTTGTAACTCAGAAACTATTTGTTCCACAGCCTTTTAGCTTGCAAAATTGAAAAGCCCACCAGAAGTTGTATTGGCATAACAAATTTGAAGCTTCTACACAATGCTCAGACTGTTATTTTGGCGACTAAAATTTTGTGTTGATGTGGATTCAATCTTACCTCGTATTTATGTATAAATGTTTTATCAAATAGCTAATGCGAAATAAATTTAGTCTATATCTATAAACTAAATAGCTATATGTACAAAACCAAATTAAATGTTTATTTTATTTAGTTTATGGTTAAACTATTGAATTCTTTCTTTTTTCTAATTGTCAGCAATTAGATTATGAGCCCTACAACAATTATCATAAATTCAAGACCTACAATTATTTATTGTCTACATAACATCTGATTAGTTCACTATAGACATACCTTAAATTTGTATTTGTGACATGTAAAGTAATTAATTTTAAATTCATTACATTTTTTCAAGAGCCTATGAATGACAATTTAAGTATCTAGCAATATCACCTTCGAATGAAATGTTGGCTAAAAATTTTATTTAAGTTTGCTTAACCATGCTGGATTTTTGGATAAAACCTTAAGTCTCAAACTAAAGAGTATGTGGAACATGTCAAAAAATAAATATACTTATAATTTTCATACAATGATTACGTGAACTAGAAAATTGTAAAGAATGATGATCCTAATGTGTGGAAAAACACACACATGCCCAAAATCTATAATAATAATAATAGCTACCTGAATGTAAAAATTTAAAATGGTACGGCTTAGTTAATTTAAAGAAAAATTTAGACACTTCCATGAATGAAAGAGATAGTTTGTTGAATGTGAATAGTGTATACCGTATTCTTAGCTAAGTTATTACGTTACATTACATTTCATTTGGAAAACATGAAGGCACTTGGGCCTATTGAGGTAATCCAAGTCATCAGCTACATTTTAATAATAATAAATTTTGTAAATGTCAATCTCAAACTAGCTAATTAATATACAACTATTTACTTCCACCAAAAAGCCTACAAAACTGAAACTAAGGATATACACGATATACAATCTACAAACTATCTCTTTCACTCATGAAAGTGTCTAAATTTTTCTTGAAATTAACTAAAGAGCTACTGTGTACCACATTTACCATATTTTATCAAACTAAGACTTTTGCACATGAATGGTTTCCACACACTTTTTTCATAAATTTGTCAACTAATTTGTAAACTGTGTGACAAATACGTTTGGACTAGGACTCTATCATAATTATGCAAGTTGTACCAAAAGCCCATTTTCTTTTATAAATAGCTTCTATTCAGTGCTGTACTGTACATTGAAGGGTTTTTATTTTTAATATTTGTTTAGTTATATGCACAAAGTCAATTTAAATTATATAAGAAATACTAAAAGTTTTCAGTTTCATAAATTTATTTATATATATATATATATATATATATATATATATATATATATATGGATTAACTGAATTGTTAAGCCTATTATCATAATAGAAGTTAAAAAAAAATTCATTGGAGTAACAATTGACACCAATTTACCATGTAAGAGTCACATAATTATCTCTGAAGAGATTTCCTGGAGGGATTTACAATAACGTTTAAACTTAAACATGTAGTTCTTTTTTTGTTCACAATGTAGAGACAGTGCCTGAAACAATATTTTCTATTAAAATGAGCCATAAGAATATTCACTGGAACTGAATTGTATGCTCAAATAAGAAGAATGGTTCAATCACTAATTATGGAGAGCTTTTTCTGCAAGTAGAGGTTGCAACCTCTCCTTCCTTCAAGCGAATACTGTAATGTTCTACATAATGATACAACTTAGATATTTTTTCTACCGTACCTCGCATAAGATTAACTACAGAGTCTTATGAGTTGCTGTTCACAACGAAATCTTTTAGTTGGAGACAACTCACCATAATAATGGAAAAAGTGGTATCTGGCAACTCAGTCTTCGTTAGAAAAAATACATTAATTATTTATTACATTTTCGCGTGCGTTTAATAACTATTTTCTTACATTGAGTAGTTAAATTCTTATAATAATTAATTCTCTTAAAAGGACAAAATTCATTTGTTTTAATTTAATATGCGTTTAGTTTCATTTAAAATAATACATGTTTGGCATTTTTCCTGATTTTCATACCTCGCATAAGATTAACTACAGAGTCTTATGAGTTGCTGTTCACAACGAATTCTTTTAGTTGGAGACAACTCACCATAATAATGGCAAAAAGTGGTATCTGGCAACTCAGTCTTCGTTAGAAAAATACATTAATTATTAATTACAGTTTCGCGTGCGTTTAATAATTAATTTCTTACAAGAACAAAGAAATAATGATGTCAATATTTATGGATTTGAGCAAGGTGTTTGATGTAATAGATCATAATATTCTACTTAATAAATTGTATTGTTATGGTTTTAGAGGGGCAATCAGTGATTGAATTAAAAGTTATTTGCCCGATAGATAATTTTGTTTGGTGATACATTCATAATTAGTTGGGTATCCCTTATAAAAATTCATTTTCTGTCTAACGAATTATTTATTGGGTAACTTTGTTAATTTTGTTATATTACTAAAATATATTGAAAGTTGCCTTTACTTTTAATCAAACCGGTAGGGAGTTAAACTTAAAAGTGGTTGAATTATGTGTGGCTAACTACGTTATTTGTTTCGAAAAGTTTAACTAAGTTTAATGAAGTTCAAGTTAATGTTATATTTGATTCTAATCGTTAAACACTATATACATCTATTGTAAAACCCTATATACATCTATACATCTATAGTGAAACACTATATATATATATAGCTATTTTTGTACGGATATGGGGAAGGAATTTATAGGCCGTGCTTTTCAGAACATTCGAAAAGTTTAACTAAGTTTAATGAAGTTCAAGTTAATGTTATATTTGATTCTAATCGTTAAACACTATATACATCTATTGTAAAACCCTATATACATCTATACATCTATAGTGAAACACTATATATATATATAGCTATTTTTGTACGGATATGGGGAAGGAATTTATAGGCCGTGCTTTTCAGAACATGTTGATAGAGTTTAATATCAGCTATTACACAACCAATTCTATACATAAGGCTTCTTTAGCTGAAAGCGTTCAGATATATATATATATATATATATATATATATATATATATATATATATATATGTATCATAAGCTGTTTAAAAGACTGTATATATATAATTATAGTAAACTTATGTCGAAATAAACTAGTTAACCATAAAATTAATTATTTTCTATTATTAAGTTTTCTATGTTGAATTATGTGTGGTTAACTACGTTATTTGTTTCAAAAAGTTTAACTTCAAGTTTAATGAAGTTCAAGTTAATGTTAAATTTGTTTCTAATCGTTAAACACTAAAATAAAATTAAATGTTATAATATGAAAAATAAATAATATATATATATATATATATATATATATATATATATATATATATATATATACCTAACATAAGATGTTTAAAAGAATGTGTATATATATATATATATATAAGCATAATAATATATATGTAGCAAGAGCAATCCGATCATTGCAAAAAAAAAAAAACTGGAAAGGTATGCAATTCCAGGTTTAATAATAATAAAGATTGAGTGTGTAAAAATTATTTATTTAATAAACAGAATTTAATTGGATTAACTACCGTCATATATATTGTGGTACACAATGGATGATTAATATATGGTTTTCTGGGACACATGGCGCTATCTGGCAACTGAATACATTGCGCTATCTGGCAACTCAGCCAGAATAGAGGTTTATAAAAGACCGAGAAGCTGATGAAAGAATCATTCAAGCTCGGCTCCCAGCCGAGCAAGGACCTCTGGTCCTTCTCTTTCAGGCCCTTTGGTAAAACCCCTTAGAGGCCTCTTAGGTTAGGAAAACGAAAATAACTTGGGGGAGAACTCCTCTCTCTCCTTCAGGTGTCTCTCTCTCTCCTTCAGGTGTCTCTCTCTTTCTCCTGCAGGTCTCTCTCTCTCCTTCAGGTGTACCCCTACCCCTTGGCTCAGCCAACTGGCTGATTCTGGCTGATTAGGAGCCTATAAAACAACGCCTACTCGGCTGAAGTCTTAATATGCACTTGGCTCCTGCCAGGTGAACACCTCTCCTCCTTCTTTCTGGTCCTTTGGGGGGAATAGCTTGGGGGAGAACTCCGCCTCCAAGTTGCATGCCCCTTGCAACCACGGTTGGCAACAAAGGCCAGTACTTTATTTTTTATTTTTTTCCTTTTTTTATATTTTTTTTAAATTTTTTTGCAACACCCCCACCCCCATTTGCAACAACCCCAACACCCCTTTGCAACACCCCACCCCCTTTGCAACATTACATAATAACTTGCAACATTCTTGCACTCTTCCCTTTTGCGGCTATACTACTGTGCGGTATTCAACAAGATTTACTTGGAGAGGTAGGATTGTTTGTTTTCTGGGGCTGTCCACCCTCCTTCGTAACATCTAAGGTCATATGACGGAGGGTGGAGAGGTAGAAGTTTATTGGAGGCCCAAGTATTGAAGTTTCCACCACAAAGTTCTGATATAAAGTTCTGTTGTTCTTAAGAACTGTGCTTCTTTGTTGATACGCTGCCTAGGCAAACTCTTTCGTCTTTGTCTCTCATCTGGTACTTTTCCTTCCTGCTGGAAGTTCGCTTTCATTCAGCCTGTCTCTCTTCTTACAATCTTCTTTCAGATCGTCAGTATGGGTTCCGCAAGCAATGCTCTACTGGCGATCTTCTTGCATATCTCTGACTTTTGGTCATCCTCCTTTCGGGATTTCTGTGAAACGTTTGCTATTGTGCTTGACATATTAAAAGCTTTTGATAGAGTCTGGCACAAATCTTTAATTTCCAAACTGCCCTCTTTCGGTTTCTATCCTTCTATCTGTGCCTTCATCTCTAATTTCCTTTCTGGTCGATCTATAGCTGCGGTTGTAGCTGGCCACTGTTCTTCTCCTAAAACTATCAACAGTGGTGTTCCTCAGGGTTCTGTCCTGTCACCCACTCTTTTCCTTTTATTTATCAATGATATTTTAATTCACACTTCCTGTCCTATTCACTCCTATGCCGATGATTCTACTCTTCACTTCTCCACACGCTCCCCAAAGTGTCCCTCTCAACAGTCACTCTATGATTCGCGTAGGATGGCTATGGAACACCTGATCTCTGATCTTTCTGCTATTTCTGATTGGGGGCAGAGAAAACCTTGTGGCTTTCAATGTCCCAAAAACTCAGTTCCTCCATCTGTCTACTCTCACAATCTTCCACACGACTATCCCCTTACATTCAACAACACACAACTCAATCCTTCCTCTTCTCTTAACATTCTTGGTGTTTCCTTTTCTCGTACTCTTTCCTGGAAAGATCACATATACTAGATTCTAAGAAGTTAGGTGTGCTGTATCGCCTCCGCAGTTTCTTCACCCCCACTCAGTCGCTGTCTCTGTACAGGGGTTTTGTTCACCCCTATATGGAGTATGCTTCTCATGTGTGGCGGGTGGCTCAACCCACACAACCGTACTTGAACGGGTGGAATCAAAGGCTTTTCGTCTCGTCAATTCCTCGCCTCTTTCTGACTCTCTTCAATTCCTCTCTCTTCGCCGCAATGTTGTCTCATTCTCTCTTTACTATCGCTATTAAAACGGATATTGCTTTTCTGAACTCTCTAACTGCATGCCTCCCAGAGGCGTCATTTGGGGGGGGGGCCGTGAGGGGCGGTCGCTCCCCGAAGCTCACCAGGGGTCATCCAAGGCCCTCCAAATGATAGTTTCTTAAAAAAAAACACCTAATATTTTGTGGATTACCAATATAATGAACTGCTTACAGTTTAAAAACTTTTTAGAATAATTTGAATAAAATAATGACAATGAATTATGACAAAAAAAAATTGAAAACTCTCTGTGAGTAACGTCTGACGTCACAGTAAACAAAAAACAAATGGGCGCAGGAGCATCGGAGCTTGTGATTGGCTGGTGTCAGTCCACCAGCCTCCAAGCGAGAGGATAGGGACAGGGGCCTGACAAGGGGGTTGGGGCAGAGACGGTTGACATTTAAACTGCTTCCGTCGTGAAGGAAAATCATATCTCATGTGACGTAATAGAAAACGTTTTGGTTCGTAGAACTCTAGCAGTTGTGGAGGGGTGTTTCAGGCTGTAAGTGCAGGTGGTTTGACCCAGCGTTTTACATGTAGGTTAAGTGCTTGTACTAGTGCTTGCATAATACCGAAAATTTTCAATACCGGTATTTGGAGGCAATTATGCTAATCCCGGTATTGATACCGGTATTATGAAAAAAATAATTTATTTTGATTTATTATGGTGCCACCCTACCAACCCTCCCACAAGTCTGAGGGACTTGCAGTACTCACCATATTTACTATAAATTAATGACCCAACTCCAAATAGATGGCATTCTATTCGAAAAAGTTTATACAGTAAATTACTAAATTGTAATAAAAATATTATTTGAATTTTTTTTTAGCATATTATTATACAACTACTCTACAATGTTGAAAATCCAAGTGACAAATGTAAGAAGAAAGAACGATGAATTGGGATTTGGGAACGCGATGATTTGAAATCGTGTGCATACGTTTTTGAACGTATCTAATACGTTTTAAAACGTTTGAAGCGAAAAAATTGACAAAATACGTTACAGTTTAAAGCATTACTTATTAAAGTCTCCTAGAACACGATAAATCTGGTTTATAAGAATTATTATGTAAATAATATATATATATATATATATATTATATATATATATATATATATATATATATATATTATATTTATGTCTGCAATAAAGAGTTTTTGTTTGTTTTGTTTGTTTGTTATAACCTCTTTTCATGATCCATACATAATATAAATTTATAAAAGTTAGTGCAATAATAGTTTTCTTTGATAGAAAGGAATAAAAAACGAAAAAAAAGAGGTTAACTGCAAAATACCCCGAAACTTTTTTTTCTCCGAATCCTCCAAAAACAGTTTATTTGCCTATCGGAGGACTAAATTGCCTAAATTTTACAATAGCAATTTTTGTCAATACCGAAAACCTATAATATCGGTATCGGTATTATTTGTACTTCTTCAATACCGGTATTAATACCGGTATTTCAATACCGGTTTTAACCCCTAGCTTGTACTGGTCATCAGTTATCAGTGAATTATCACCATTTAATCATTCTTGTTTATATTAATTTTATTATAAAGTACATTGTGAGTAGCATTTAATAAATTTTGACATGTGAGGGGGGCTCTCACTGCCTTCTTCGCCCCACCCCCTTCAAGCCAATTTGAAATGACGCCCCTGATGCCTTACTCCTTTAAGGAGAGCACGCAGCACCAGACTTTCTACATTGTCTCATTCCTTTTCCGTCCAACTCTCTAACGCGAGGGTTAATCGGTATTTTTAATCTCCCATCTACTCAACCGGACAATTCTGGAACACTCTTCCTCACTCCATCTTTCCTCCTGTCTATGACCTATTTTTCAAACGCAGAGTGTCTAGGCATCTCGAAAACCCCCGGCCTTGATTTTGGCTCTCTTCTTCTTGTATGAGGCGGGGTGCGCTTTTGCATGCATTTGCCTTTGGCCCCTCCTTCCTACATACAAAAATAATAAAAAAAAATTTTAAGTTATAGACCAGGCCTAAATTAGGTCCCTCTGCCTCTATAGTTTTAATCGTTAAACGTTAATTTTTATTAAATGTATCATTTTATAAAAGCGATGCAAACTACATTTTACAATCTCGCAGTTTCTGAATATATAATTTATATAATAATACAGGGTGATCGAAAAGTCTCTCCGCAGTAATAATAAGATATTTACTTTATTGAAGTTAGATATTTTAATGAAATCTTTAACAAAATATTGGCGAAGTTTAGGCTAGTCTAAGCTAAGTCTTGCTACGTTACTTACTCTAAACAGGTAAAAATGATATGTCATTACATTTATACAATTCTTATATCTTCTTATGTAAAATTTCACTAAGGTAAATATCTTATTACTACTGCGGAAAGACTTTTCGATGACCCTGTATTATAAATTTTAGGTTTAATATTTAAATGAAGGCTGTTCCCGTGATACCAAATTTATTTGGCAAAAGAATTTCTATTTTTCCATATTTAAGACCATTCCATCCCGTATACGAATGACTACTGAACATCTCTTGAAAGGGATTTAGAAATGAGAATTTTATATAAACTGAAATAATGAATGAGTTTATAAACTACTTAGTTAAAAAATAATTTTTACAGTACTTATTATTATTACGTCCAGTGGATAAAGTACCGGTAATAATTACTCGTGCTGTTCATATGAACTTCTCACTGATGTCTTTTCGTGTACTATTTTCAATTTTAAAAATATTTCAGGTAAAAATTAAGTTTCACAGTGGCCAGTTCTTTGAAACTTGTTACAGGTATCCAGCGTATCCTGACTGGACGAAATTGGTCACGTGGGAAACAACTAATCAATCCAAAACAACCATCTAACCAAGTGTACTCTGGTCTCCGTGAAACTTAATATTTGTCAAAATATTTTATGTTCCGATTTTATTAGATCATGTTATTAGCTGAAACTTTATCACATAATTAAAGATATCATTAATTATTATAGGTAATCATCAAAAAGAGTTTCACTGAAGGTAATCTGGAAATGGGGTCGTTTATAACCCAGATTACCTATCTACGGTTAAAACTGTCCATAGAAACCTTAATTAGTATTGAACCAACCTCCCATTCTGTAACAATTGGCCACTTAACACAGTATTAGAAGACTAACTTTTACTGCCTGATTGCCTTATTCTTTCACTGTTATCTGAGAAGATAAGAACAGAAATGGAGATACCGACATGATAATGAAAATAAATCCTACATTTACATGAATGATGTGCACATATTGTTTTACACGTAAGCCCATGTGGCTTAGTGTAAATCTTAAGGAATATCACACTCCGAGATATAAATATCTTATAAATATTAAATTAATTATTGCCTTGGTTTATGTGAAATGAATGCAAACATGGCATTTTTTGTTAATTTAGTCGCGAGTGATGTTAAACTTATTAAGATAATAGATACTCGTAAATCTTTTATAAATAAATTGGGAAGTGATGACTCCGAATGACGTGTCTAAAACTCCAATGTTACCCGTTAGGTGGCGCGTTAATAAGTGACGCCACAGAGTGAGCTGTTTACACGCATTAATAAATTCATGTTACTACCCACCGTCGGTGTCTAGTTAAGCAACCCATAAAATTGCCAGAATACCACACGAGTGACACGACAATACCGATGAGTTTGTGGCAATACACGTGTTGCAAAGAAGCATGATTCTGTTGCTCTGTTGGGAGTATGATAAATAACAATTTATACAGGAAATCGTAATACAGTATTTTGATTTTAGATTGCTCAATATTCTTTTCTTAATTTATTTCCACACTTATTTTATTATTTTCACACGCACACAAATATATATATATATATATATATTATATATATGAAAATTATTTCACGAAAGTGACACGTGAAAAATATTTATGATGAATAAAACCACGAAGGGAAAAGAAACACAAAGTGGTGCTCAAGCGCTTTCGTCTAATGACATCCTCAGGAACACTGAGGATGTCATTAGACGAAAGCGCTTGAGCACCACTTTGTGTTTCTTTTCCCTTCGTGATTTTATTCATCATATATATATATATATATATATATATATATATATATATATTAGTGATGTAGGTCACATCCGCATCCGCATCCGCGGAACATCCGCATATTTTCTAGCATCCGCATCCGAATCTGCATCCGCACTTTGGACTGCGGATGTCGTGCGGATGTGGACCGTTGAGATAAAACGTCATTAATAAGCGGAAATTATCAAATTCTACTATAATAATAGAACTAGTTCATTGTGCGCAAAAGTGATGCAAGCGACAAGACGAGAGGCTGTTCTTGTATGAAGTTACTCTCTTGCAACCTACTTAGATCCACGTTACAAAGCTAAGTTATTTTCACCTAGTACATTAGAACGAGTTAAATCATCACTTGGCAAAGCAGTTGAAGAGCTTCAATCTCTTGAATCTGTCGCTTCGCCACCCACCAAAAGAATAAAAGTTTCAGTGACAGAACCAACACCTTCAACAAGCAAATCTATCACAGAATCTCTCTCTCATTTCTTGAGTCAAGCAGCGATGACGAGACCTACGCGATGTCAAAAGATGTAGTAAAAATGATCGAGAGCTATCACCAAGAAAACGCCTGGCTGCATGTGACAATCCTATTAGTTGGTGAAAAATACGCAGAATATCTATCCATACTTGAGTAAACTTGCAAGGAAACATTTAGCCTGTCCTCCAACAAACGTACCAAGCGAGAGATTATTTAGCAGTGCTGGATTAATATATGATGAAAGAGAAACAGACTGGCAGCAGAAAAGGCAGAAAAATTAATGTTCCTTAAGCATAACCTTCCTATAATTAAGTTTGAATATTAAACGATGAACATCTTAGTTTACTTTATTTTAATTACTCATTTATAAATATGCCTCATAAAACTTTAAACTTAATATAAATAGTTATCAAGCTAATTAAAGATCTCTTTCTATAAGGGTGGAGGTTAGGGAAAGAGGTCGGGTAACACAATTATGGTTTCTAATTGTGGCTGAAACTCAACAAAATATAACGAATTTATTTGCAGACGAATTCACTAATTGATTTCTATATTAGCTAGATGCTTGCTATTATTTTATATGTTCAGGGGAAAGTACAGCAATTATTGTACAATTAATCAATTATACTACATTATAGCTACAGCTCTCTCTATATAATAGCTTATTATATACGTTAAACACAACAAATCTCGAATATATCCTAAAAAATAACGAAAATGTAGACATCCGCATCCGCATCCGCGGATGTTGAAATCAAACATCCTCATCCGCATCCGCATCCGCGGATGTGAAAAAAAGACATCCGCTACATCACTAATATATATATATATTATATATATATATATATATATATATTGCTTATACGTAATATATTTTTTGACACCAAATTCTGCTATTCGCAAACCCCAGCTCCGTTATTCGTAATGCCAGATAAGGGAAAAAATAATTCACAATTCCGTCTGCTACCAAACGCAGCGCAGCATGCCCGTATCGTAGGCCATTCATTATTCAAGAAAAGGCACGGTCTTTGGGGTGAGATGTGAGGAAGGAAGTCGTTGGTGAAAATGAGAGCAGTGGTGATGACGATTTCAGTGCGAGTCGGGGGTGGTTTGAGGAAATAAATGTACAATACGGGTATGTTTATTCTTTTATTGATGTTATTCATAACTTACTATACTAATACAGGTCTGTATTTGTGTTTTATACTTGTTTTTATGTATCGTATGGAAACGTATCCAAACATCTTACCTTCTGAAAAATGGCCACCGGAACGCATCCCCCCCCATAAAACATGTATTTATATGGGAAAAAATTATTCGTTATTCGCAATTTCGCTATTCGTAATGAGTCTGAGGAACACAACTCTTGCGAAAACCGGGGTATATATATATATATATATATATACACACACACACACACGTTGTAGCCATGTCCTATCGCCGCTTCCCGTCCATCAGCGAAGTTAAGTGACATTCGGTCAGGGCTGTAGTTGGATGGGTGACTGCCCTCTGCGTCCAGATGATGTAGCGACTCGTGGTTCGAATCCCACGTAAAGCTGCAGGACTTCCTCCGTCACATAACCTTTGCTGTTACGAAGGAAGTTAAACAACTTTGAAAACACACACACACACACGCCTATATATACTGTACATATGTATATATATTTTGTGACGCATGAAACTTCTACCAGGTTACCAGGTATATGTACTACAAATAATGAAACACACACACACACACACACAGACACACACTACATAATAGATGTTCGATCTATCAGTGCTTGCATCTTATGCAATTTGTTCATGAACTTCCTCTTTCATACGAATTTTGTGAATAATTTCAACTAATTTTTGAAACTTGTTATTTGAACAAACCTTAACTTAAATTCAGACATCCGTTAGGTGCATCGCATAAATTAGCTTTTAGTTACTTATGAGCATAATAAAATTTGGTAGAACAAAGCGTTTACATAAATAATTAAAATGATGCAACGAACGATAGTGGAAATTTCGCTGGACATTAAAAATACTTACAAGGCAGTGGTTTTGATTTCCAGTGGAGAAACTTCTGTAAGAGAAGCACCAGCTAGTGTCGTTAGTTCTTTAAACTCTCAGACTTGCTTATGCTTCAGCAAATACCAAAATTATAATTCTAACAGATCGAAATAAACAGGAGCGACGTACAAATCGTCGAATTTTGAGGAATTTTGAGGTACAGGGTGGCTTTGGTGTATATCCTTTGATAGACGCCAGCGTTCGTAGCTCAGTGAGTAACACCGTTTTCTTGTAAACGAAGTGAGGACTCGGAGGTCAGGTATTCAGCTCCCAATGGTGCTGGTTAGAGAGCTCTGTGCTGGTAATAAATAATAATAATAATTTAATCCAGGGATTAGCATAATGTGCCACATTGTTTGGCCTGACGGCTGTGCTACTTTCTGGCCCTCTTGACTGATTAATTATTATTCTTTATTCGACTTAGTCTGGGCTTCGAGTACCTCGTATATATATATATATATATATATATATATATATATATATATATATATATAGTGGACTAGTTTTAGCCGTTTAAGGTGATAATGATTTAATTGTATGCAACGATTGATTAGGCAATGACTGATTGCTTTATAATGATAGGCTGGGTTAATAATTTATGATGTAATACAGTATCACCGATTGGAATGAATGGTTATTTGATTAGATCCACCATACTATTGGAAGTGACCGAAATGGCAGCGAGGTCACCAGCTTGATTTACGCTCAAGCAAATTAATATTAAGGTTATGAAAGACACCTTACTTTTGTAGTTTATTATGAAAATAAATCCGTTATTTTATTCACTGTGATATAACAAAGAATTGACAGTAATTAATTGGTAGTTTTACGTTATGCTTATGGCATAATAAATGAAATGTTAATAGCTTAATTGACACGTAATAAATAATGTAATCTGATGGTATGTAAATGGCATGCGACATGTAACATTGAATAGGCCTAGTAATGATATAAAGAATGCACGTGCGTTTGGTACATTGAATGGAAACTTGACACTGATTAAGTAGGCTAAATGATTGCATGGATGCACATAGAATAATTGATGTGGCCTAATAATAATGATTGAAATGCTTGCACAAATATCATTTATATAAGAACATTATGTGATGTTAAATGATTACGTCAAGAGAATATTTGTTAACACAAATATAAATGACTTGAACATAATGACGGATGATACGCGGAATAACGGTATTGAAATGACACTTGAATTGGATGATAGGCCTACTGCGTTCTTTCACGAGAGTCAGTTGGAACGCGTAAATACACTTTGGGAGTATAGCCTACGTTCGGCGGTAGGCTAATGTAGGCTTCACAGAGTACTTAGAAATGATACTTATCTTATGGTGACGTAAACTTTGTTGAAGGCGGGTTGAAGACGAACCTATTACGCAGATTCTGTTGTCGTTGTCCGTTAAGCCTCTTGAGATGATGGATGTAGGCTTCGTGGAGGCCTGAGGTGATGTTACTTCTCGAGGTGCAGGCTGGCCTTGTGATATTGCAGGCGTAGGCCTGTGGTGCGGAAGATATCTCGAGGAACGTGGAGAAACTTGAAGGCCGACCCGGCAAACCGCAGGCCCGAAGTGATTCCGGTTGGGCCTCGAAAGATTGCTTCTGCAGGTGGTCTGTAGATCTTACGTGAAGACAAATTGTAGGCCCTGAAGAAAGTAGCGGCCGTGGCCCCCGGCCAGGGGGCCGGAAAGCGGTTGGTGGACGTTCGATGGTGAGCGTACGGGTGAGTGAGAGTGAGAATGAAAAATGGAAGCTCGCTTTTATACCCTGGTGACGTAGACTATACAAATCTTAAGACGCTTGGTCCGCGTGTCCTTTGTTTGATAAAAGCTTACATTGCGCCTCTTGGGAAGAAACAGACTTTCCATTGTTTGATTTTGCCCACGTGTGTTCCAAACTGTTTTATGGTAGCGTGGAAAGAAAGTATGTCTGTCGATTTGTTGGTCTATTTCTTGTCGATACGCTACAAGTAGTTCCCTCTCAGAGACGAAGGAACGATACTGAGAAGAAATACCATTCTGTTGGGAGACCTGATGAGGCCACTCCGAGATTTGACGCTTGGCCTGGTATGTCGTGGAATTCCTGACGCAGGAAGGAATGAAGGGTCGTCAGATGCTCGGAAGAGGAACGCTGGTGTATGGGGTGGGGGTTCCGCAGGGGGTGGGGTTGGGGTACGGCAGGAATGGGGGACAGTGAGGAGCGAACGGAGGAAACGAGAGGGGCGGGGGGACTGTGTTGGTGGTCGAATGCTGTGCCCGTAACTCGTCGCGTGGTTGTTCTCGTTGAGGTCGCTCCTGCCGCAGGGGTTGGACTTCGGCAGGAATGTGGAGCAATGAAGAGTGGACGAAGGAAACGAGAGGGGCCGGGGAACTGTCTGAGTTCGAATGCTGTGCCCGTAACTCGTCGTGTGATGTTGTCGTCGAGGTCGCTCCTGCCGAAGGGAGAAAAAGAAACGTCGTTCGAGTCCACGAGCAGCAGGAAGTAATCCACGGAATGATGCAAAGAGACAGTTGATGAAGGCAGGGGATCGCCAACCCTGTGCCTGAAGTGTTTGTTTTGCGTGGATGCATCTGCTCGTTGATTGAAGAATGCTTTCTTTTTAGGCCTTCCCGTAGGGAATGGGGAAGGGAAAACCCGTCGTGCTTACGGAAAAAAATTCGCTGATGCATGAGGCGCGTCACCAGATTTATCGCCAAATGATTTACCGTACAACGGCCGAGACGGGACCGTTGAATATTTTGGACGAGGTGGTGACGAAAGAATGCGCCGTTTGAAACGAATTTGGGACTGACTGCAGCGCTGGGGGGGTGGGGGTGAGTGTTGTCCTGAGGCGTTAGGTGGTGATTTCGTGAGTCCCTCCACGATCCGTTTGACGACGGAGCAGGACCCAATGCCAGTGGTGGCTTCTCCAAGGGGTCGCCGCGCCCCTGCCGTCAGGAGGCAGTGAGACTCGACTCAGGGGGACGCACTCGGGAATTTGAAAGTTGCGGTGATTGTGCGACGGCACATGACCGCGAGACAGTAAGGCATTAAAGTACCGCGCGGAACGAATATCACTGTTTGCAAGTAGGCCTAGATAATTTCACTGAATTTATGAAACCGTACGTACATAGAAATTATTTGATATGGCTGCAGAAAATCACATTGAATTTATGAATACCGTATTTACATAGAAATTATTTAATGTGGCTGCAAAAAAATGAAATGGTCAATAATAGCTAAGCACAAGGATCGCTGTGAATAAATAACGTAAATAAGTTCGAGTCACTCCGGGTTACACCAATTTATAGTGGAGCTAGTTTTAGCCGTTTAAGGTGATAATGATTTAATTGTATGCAACGATTGATTAAGGCAATGACTGATTGCTTTATAATGATAGGCTGGGTTAATAATTTATGATGTAATACAGTATCACCGATTGGAATGAATGGTTATTTGATTAGATCCACCATACTATTGGAAGTGACCGAAATGGCAGCGAGGGTCACCAGCTTGATTTACGCTCAAGCAAATTAATATTAAGGTTATGAAAGACACCTTACTTTTGTAGTTTATTATGAAAATAAATCCGTTATTTTATTCACTGTGATATAACAAAGAATTGACAGTAATTAATTGGTAGTTTTACGTTATGCTTATGGCATAGGCTTAGCTAATAATGAAATGTTAATAGCTTAATTGACACGTAATAAATAATGTACTCATCGATGGTATGTAAATGGCATGCGACATGTAACATTGAATAGGCCTAGTAATGATATAAAGAATGCACGTGCGTTTGGTACATTGAATGGAAACTTGACACTGATTAAGTAGGCTAAATGATTGCATGGATGCACATAGAATAATTGATGTGGCCTAATAATAATGGATTGAAATGCTTGCACAAAATCATTTATTATAAGAACATTATGTGATGTTAAATGATTACGTCAAGAGAATATTTGTTAACATAAAATATAATGACTTGAACATAATGACGGATGATACGCGGAATAACGGTATTGAAATGACACTTGAATTGGATGATAGGCCTACTGCGTTCTTTCACGAGAGTCAGTTGGAACGCGTAAATACACTTTGGGAGTATAGCCTACCGTTCGGCGGTAGGCTAATGTAGGCTTCACGAGTACTTAGAAAGGATGCTTATCTTATGGTGACGTAAACTTTGTTGAAGGCGGGTTGAAGACGAACCTATTACGCAGATTCTGTTGTCGTTGTCCGTTAAGCCTCTTGAGATGATGGATGTAGGCTTCGTGGAGGCCTGAGGTGATGTTACTTCTCGAGGTGCAGGCTGGCCTTGTGATATTGCAGGCGTAGGCCTGTGGTGCGGAAGATATCTCGAGGAACGTGGAGAAACTTGAAGGCCGACCCGGCAAACCGCAGGCCCGAAGTGATTCCGGTTGGGCCTCGAAAGATTGCTTCTGCAGGTGGTCTGTAGATCTTACGTGAAGACAAATTGTAGGCCCTGAAGAAAGTAGCGGCCGTGGCCCCCGGCCAGGGGGCCGGAAAGCGGTTGGTGGACGTTCGATGGTGAGCGTACGGGTGAGTGAGAGTGAGAATGAAAGCAAATGGAAGCTCGCTTTTATACCCTGGTGACGTAGGACTATACCAAATCTTAAGACGCTCGGTCCGCGTGTCCTTTGTTTGATAAAAGCTTACATTGCGCCTCTTTGGGAAGAACAGACTTTCCATTGTTTGATTGCCCACGTGTGTTCCAAACTGTTTTATGGTAGCGTGGAAAGAAAGTATGTCTGTCGATTTGTTGGTCTATTTCTTGTCGATACGCTACATATATATATATATATATATATATATATATGTGTGATGAATAAAACCACGAAGGGACCGGACCGGTGGTGGACCGGATGTCAGTTTTTCAACATCTGCGGATGCGGATGCGGATCTTTACTTTCAATATCCTTGGATGCGGATGCGAATATTTAGTTAATCTATCAATATAATATAGACTTCTGAATATATGACAGAATTTTTCAAATTTCGTGATATTACTATTATGGGAGGCAATGCATAAGAATTAAAATTAATATTAATGTTTTCATTATGATAAAAATAATAACTTTCTCAAGAGTTTCAGCCACAGAAAATTCAATGAAACAAGTTTCGTTTAATTTTCTGTGTTACCAGGTATTTATATTTTGAGGTTTATATATTTGTTTGTTCATTAATAATTAATACTTTACATGAAATGTGCATGACTGGGCCTTATAAGCTACTTTATAAGCTAATTTAATTGTAAATTGCATAATTTATTAGAGGTAATATCCGCAGTCAGAAGTGCGGATGCGGATGTTAAAAATGATGCGGATGCGGATATCCGGTCCACCACTAATATATATATATATATATATATATATATATATATGGAATATTATACCCCAAATGGACAGGAAATTCAGAGAAATTCCAGGCAAAAGATTTAGGGGGTTGTAATGACAGATGATGCGAAATTTGAAACAGAAAATAAGATAGTAGTAAACAGAGCAAAGAGAATAACGGGACAGATACTGAGAACCTTTAAACGAAGGGATAGGAATGTAATGATTCCTCTAATGAAAACCCTGATCATATCCAAATTGGAATACTGCTCGGTCCTAACATCCACATATAAAAAAGAAGACATTAGACAGCTGGAAGGGATCCAGAGAAGCTTCACAGCCAAGATCAATGGGTGCAAAGAACTAAATTACTGGGAAAGGTTACGCGAACTAGACCTATATTCACTGGAAAGGAGAACACACACACCATTATTTACACTTGGAAAAACTAATCCCTAATCTTACTCTGAACCCTATAACTCCCCAAACAACGGTGGAAAGTAGAAACGGTAGACTGTGTCGTATTCCCAAATTGAAGGCGAGACAGGGAACATCCTTAACCCTGAAAGAAAATAGTTTTGTAGTGAGAGGACCAAAACTGTTTAATCAGTTGCCCAAAGACCTAATAAACACGAAGGGAGTTGCAGTGGACATCGTCAAAAGAAGACTAGACACCTGGCTCAGAACAATCCCCGATGAGCCGGGCGTACCTGGCTATGTGAGGTGGAGAGCGCAAGAATCCAACTCACTACTTCACCAGGCCAACTCGAGAGGAGGGGCGAAAAGCTTGACCTTCGCGAAATGAGAAATCATCGCGCGAAACCTTTGTAATGTAAGGCGTATATATATATATATTATATATATGAAATGACAAACGCTTGAACTAACCTTCTTTAATTACACAGGCCTGCGATGGTTTTGTTGTCCGAAAGATTTTATCACTTGCATACTAATTTTTGCACGCTGATTCCGAAAATAATATTCATTTTTCGCCATCACGTACAGATTTTTCACAAAATGTCATATTCATATGACATATGTAAGTAATTTTCATTAAAATTTCCTCAATTAAATTCTGATTAAAAACTACTGCCTATAAATGCTTCCAGATCAGAAGTGACGTCATAGCGTCTTCTAGAACATTCGAGAAACGCACCGCTAGTATATAAGTGATTGACAAGCCACGAGATGAGTCAGACTGTCTAGTGCGTGCGAGGTTATAGTTCTTTATTATTCAAAGGTGCGCGGTGACTATATTTCTCTTTTGAAATTTGTTTATTTGTCGCTATGGCAACCAGAGGGTGTGTAAATAGCCCAAACACTTTCTGTTATATTTGTGGAAAATTTACTGCGTAAAAAGAATGGCGAGATATTACAGACTTCATCAAGAAAACATACTATGCGTACTTCGGAATGAAACTTGGGGGATCAAGACAAATCATGAATTCCACATAAAGTTTGCAATGTTTGTGCTGAACAGACATGGACAGTAAATATTTTAGATGTATTTAAATAATAAATACATTACTTGAAAATAAAAGTAATTAAATACTAAACAAAATTTAGGTTTTCAGAAAATATTTAAATACTAAATACATTACTCCTAAAATGTATTTAAATACATTTCAAATACAATTTAGATACTTTTCAAAACGCACATAAAATCACTAACATCAGCTTAGAGTCAAATAACATCGAGAAGTCGCAGAAGTAGACGCTGCAATTGTTTTGTGGCACAGAAGACATAAAATCTTCACTTTACTACCATCTTTGGAAGTTATTCGGAAATATTTTCCATCAAAAAGTGGGTGCGGGTGTGATTCACTATTTTTATTTTCACTTCCACCATCAACAACTATTTTACCACCTTCTTTTCCACCACTTCCACTTGCTGCAGCATTGTTACAAATGTTGTCCTCGTCTAATATGATCAATAGCCTAAGGCTAATTGCGCAGTTAGCTCTGAACTTTAAACATCCACATACGACGATGCCTCAGGATAGACTGCCGGCTGCTGCACTGCAGCTGTGAGTCTGTGACAATCGCCACTAGAGCAGGCTGGAAGTTCCATTTTTCAAGGTGCTTCCAGAAAGTTTCAGCCTGCTGAGCCTGGAACTTTCTGGAAGCACAAGCACCTTGAAAAATGTTTTACTGTGTTCTGTGGTACCAGTTAAATACTGGGTGGTTAGTACTGTACATCCTCGCAAAATTGACCAGTTCACAAAAAAGTATTTTAAAAATTTATTTAAAAACAGGTATTTACAAATACTAAATACTTTTTGAAAGTATTTATATAAGTAATTAAATATACTCTCCAAAAGGTATTTATAAATACATGTATTAAAAACGTACTTAAGTATTTTCAAATACATTACTGCCCATGCCTGGTGTTGAACAACTTAGACTGTGGAGTAAAGGTAAAAGGATTCTTTACCTTTTGGGATTCCAATGGTCTGGCGTGAGCTTAGAAATCACAGCAATGACTGCCATTTTTGTTCATGTAACGTGCAAGGCTACAATACTAAAAATAAAAAGGAAATTTCTTATCCAAATTTTCAGTCTGCTGTAAGACCTGTTGCTCATGGACCTGGTATACCTGTACCTACTACCTACCTACTTGATATAACTTCATTTGATTCGGTGTCTGATGACGATGGAAACGATGATATTGATTGTTTTCAAACCAAAACATCTGGTGAACCTCAATTGTTTACACAAAGTGAACTTAATGATTTGGTAAGAGATTTGTGTCTTCCGAAGGATTCTTCAGGGATTTTGGGATCCAGACTTTGTGCAAAGAACTTGCTTTCCCCCGGGACGTCATTTTACTGGTACAGAAATCGAGAAAAAGAATTCATCCAATATTTTTCTCAAGAAAATTCACTGGTATATTGCAATAATGTTTCGGAACTAATACTTAAGCTAGGCGCTGCAGTCTATGACTCAGATGAGTGGAGACTTTTCATTGATTCCTCCAAAAGAAGTCTAAAAGGCGTCCTCCTTCACAACGGTAACTTGTATGCATCCGTTCCTGTGGCTCATTCGGTTCACTTGAAAGAAACGTAAGAAAATCTTGAGCTTCTTCTAGCTAAGGTTAAATACAAAGAACACAGTTGGCTACTTTGTGCAGACTTAAAAGTGATTTGTATGTTGTTAGGTCAACAACTAGGTTATACGAAGTTTCCATGTTTTTTGTGTGAATGGGATAGCCGAGCAAGAACTCGGCACTGGATAAAAAAGGAATGGCCACGCAGAGTCAACCTGACACCTGGTTCTAAAAACATTCAACGAGAAAGTTTGGTTGACACGAAGAAAGTCCTTTTACCTCCGCTTCACATAAAATTGGGCTTGATGAAGCAATTTGTTAAGGCCTTGGACGAAGATGGAGATTGTTTTAAGTATCTGTGTGGTAAATTCTCAACTCTTTCGGAAGCGAAATTGAAAGAAGGAATTTTCGTTGGTCCCCAGATTAGAAAACTGACTTTGTTCATAGTTCTTTCAAAGTGTTCATCCAATCTTGAAAAAGAAGCGTGGATTGCTTTTGAGGATATTATCAGCAAAGTTTTGTGGAAGAACAAGGACCCAAATTACCAAAACATTGTGAACAACATGCTAAATAAGTTCAAAGAGTTGGGTTGTAATACGAGTTTAAAGTTACATTTCTTACATTCACACTTGGATTACTTCCCTGAGAACCTCGGAGCACTCAGCAAAGAACAAGGAGAACGGTTTCACCAAGACATCAAAGAAATGGAGAAGAAATATGAGGGAAGGTGGGACATCAGCATGATGGCTGATTACTGTTGGATGTTGAAACGTGATACTCCAGAATTATTACATAAAAGAAAAGGAACAGCACGTACATTCGAGACTAAATGTCTTAGATCTCACAAGAAAACTCAGGACAAATAAAGATGAATATGTAATTGACGTTAATAATCTTCTTTCTTTTTAAAGTTGTTTGTATTTGTAATTAGTATAACAAAGCGAAATAGGTACCTAATGTAAATTGAAATAAATAATATTTATTTATGTTGTTGTTTTTCCCTTCCAGTTTGCAGAAAATCCTTGCGTGATAGAAAAAATAGACACCTTATTCCAAATCAGCGTAGTTGAATTATATAAAATCAGTTATTAGTAAGAAAACAACTCTTACAAAGTTCTCATTCGCAGGCCTGTGTTACCAGACGTTTCGGGAGAACCAGTTCCCATCTTCAGTGGTAATCACAACTAAAAACAAAGCAGTTACAACACCACATTCAAAGGTTAAAAGAGAACCTAAAATATATACATAATTTATTTATATTGTAGAACATGTGTTATTTTTTATTTTATTGGGTTCAGAATCCCAGCTGAGCCGTGAACGGCCAAGCTCTGAAGGGCCAGTTTAACCTACAGCCCAAGTTAAGCTAGACTAAAAACTTACGGACTTGGAGGTCCTATTAGATCCTACCTCAGGGTTGCTGACTCGATGTGGGCCTACCTTAGGCCTCAGTTGCATAAAATTAAGATAAAAAACAAAAGGGGCACTATTTACGGTCTTCTTTCTAAACCTTGCAACAACAACACAACCTGCACCATTTTCACGATGCAACAATCTTGTATCTAAAAACCAAACTGAATTGCAAGAGAGCTCTCTATAAGACCACGCCCTGTAAGTGCCGCATTCAACAAACGAGTAGGCAGGACGCGCAGTGCCCCCAAAAAATGATGGCACAAGGGTGCCCAAACAATGATGCCACAAGAGCCCAAAAATGCTAGCTCTAAATTAAGTAAATTTTTCACTAACCTTACAATTATAAGATGGATATACACACACACACCTTAACTTAATATATACAAGCAATGCTGCATCAATCAGTTTAGTCATCATATCACCTTGGGACAACAATGGCTCTTCCTCTTCTAGATTTTCTAAGAACATGGTTTAAATTACTAAGAGATGATTTAAAACAATTAAAATAACTAAAAGTACATTAATTTACAATGTTTAATTCAGTGTCTGAACCATAATCATTCAAAGTTCATTACTATAAATGTAAAGCGACTCCATAAGTCTTAGATCAGTTTCACAAGTTAGCTTACAAAGGATTGAAAAATTATTGAGTGACACGGTGATTACAATGTAAACTTTGTTCTCGGATAGATGATTTAGTTGGTTTATTCAACGGCAAGGGGATTCTGCTACTAACTCCCAAATACTCATCGACCCTCGTTTTTAAATGGCGTAAAGTGGAGCTAATATATGTGGCATTACAGCCACAATAAAAAGCATATACAAGTTGAGACATCATATACATATATATATATATATATACTGTATATATTATTAGCTCCACTACTCCAATACTCCAGTATTAGCTCCACTACTTCTCATAATCTTGCTAACTGACATAGATGAGAACGTTACCAGAGTCAGCACAATAACATCCTTTGCCGATGACACAAAGATCAGTAGAAAAATAAGAAACCCAGAAGATATAGGATCTCTACAAACCGACATGAAAAGAATCTACAAGTGGACGGAAGAAAACAATATGAAATTTAACACAGAAATGTCAGCTGTTAAGGTACGGAAAAAGAGACCTAAAATCCATGGAATATTATACCCCAAATGGACAGGAAATTCAGAGAAATTCTAAAGCAAAAGATTTAGGGGTTGTAATGACTGATGATGCGAAATTTGAAACACAAAATAAAATAGCAGTAAACAGAGCAAAGAGAATAACTGGGCAGGTACTGAGAACCTTTAAACGAAGGGATGGGAATATAATGATTCCTCTACTGAAAACATTGATCATACCCAAATTGGAATACTGATCGGTCCTAACATGCCCATATAAAAAAGAAGACATTAGACAGCTAGAAGGGATTCAGAGAAGCTTCACAGCCAAGATCAAGGGGTGCAAAGAACTAAATTACTGGGAAAGGTTACGCGAACTAAACCTACTGTATACTCACTGGAAAGGAGAAGAGAGAAATACACCATTATTTATACTTGGAAAATAATGGAGAAACTAGTACCTAATCTTACTCTGAACCCTGTAACTCCCCAAACAACGGTGGAAAGTAGAAAAGGAAGACTGTGTCGTGTTCCCAAATTAAAGGCGATTCAGGGAACATCCTTAACCCTGAAAGAAAATAATTTTGTTCTGAGAGGACCAAAACTGTTTAATCAGCTGCCCAAAGACCTAAGGAACACAAATGGTGTTGTAGTAGACATCTTCAAAAGAAGATTAGACGCCTGTCTCAGAACAATCCCCAATGAGCCGAGCGTACCTGGCTATGTGAGGTGGAGAGTATAAGAAACCAACTCACTACTTCACCAGGCCACCTCTAGAGGAGGGGCGACAAGCTTGACCTTCGTGAAATGAGGAATCATCGCACGGAACCTTTGAAAGGTTGAAAGGTTGAAACGTATGAATGAGAAAGTTCGTTGGCAAACCAATAGGCCATATGACATAGTAAAAGTGAAAACTAAAACAAAAAAACAAAAATAGACTTTCTTATAATAACTGTGAAGAAAGTTTGCGTTTATTTCAAGAAAAATATAATACATACTGCCAAATGCAACCACTCTTCGACAGCGGAAACCTAAACGTTTGTAAACGGAGCCTGGTAAAAGATCGTCCAAGAAGCGGAAGGCCAGTAACGGCAACAGGAGACAACAACAAAGAAAATATCGTGACCAATTTTCAAGTCGATCCAACAACTTGAACGAGAAAAGTCGCAGAGGAATTGAGTGTTTCCAAATTTTCAGTAGCAAAAATATTGAAATCACAGGCAGTGGCGGACCTACATTTTTGGGACCCTGAAGCTTGAACTGTTATGGGGCCCCTTCGCAACCAGCAACAATAGGGCCCCAGAGAAAATTTTGAAATTTGACCAATTACAGGGGCATCTTGAGGCCATATGAAATGGGTATTAGAGCATATTCTAAGGTCAATATTAAGTACTTCAACCCATTGGCTTATGATTCTATCACTAAAATAGCCTTATTTTAATAACAAACACTTAAAAAACCCACCGATTTTGTTGAAAAATTCACTCATTAAAAAAAAAGTTGCTTCAGGGCCCCTCCTGGATTAGGGGCCCTGAAGCTTAAGCTTCATTAGTTTCATAGTAGATCCGCCACTGATCACAGGGGTACCACGATTACAAACCCATTTACTCTCAGCTCATACAGTATACGACGATGATTCTGAGAGACGGCTGCAGTTTGCTGAAACAATGAGACAAAAGTTGAACAGTGATCCAGATTTCCTTGGAAATATAAAATTTTCAGATGTGTGTGTCTTCGGTTTAACGGGTAAAGGAAACAAACACAACGTTCACTACTGAACGAAAAAAAATCCTAAAATACGACTGAGTAAACCCAATGAAACAGCTACACAAACAGTTTGGGGGTGCATTGAGAGACAAAGTTTTGCCACAGTTTACTGATGGCGTTGGTAGGAATTGCTTTATGAACATGATGCAGCGCCGCCACATTACTAATATACTAAATATACCGCTAGAGTAGCTGGATTCTTCATGTGTTGTAGTGGTTGGTGATTTTAACAGCAATATCATTAAACCTGGTTCGGATTTTGCTGAGCTTCTTATCATTTACTGTGAGGCATGCGACTACAAACTTGCCAGTAAATTGCTACTCATTTACATATGTTAGTGATGCCTGGGGAACTCACTCGTGGCTAGACCACTGTATAGCCTCCCACGATGGTTATCAGGACCGTTTCTAGTATTTTTGGGGCCCTAGACAAGATTTTTTTTTGGGGGGCCCCCAACCCCATTAGCTGATCATTTGCGGGATAAGCATCAAAACATCTGACTTATATACGTATAATGTGATATATATATATATATATATATACACACCAAAACTTGAATACTGCTCAGTTTTGACGTTCCTATATAAAAAGGAAGAAATTAATAAACTAGAAGAAATGCAGACATTTCACAGCCAAGATTGATGGCTGCAAAGAACTCAATTACTGGGAAAGACTACGTAAACTAAATCTGTACTCCCTGGAAAGAAGAAGGGAGAGGTATATCATAATCTACATATGGAAAATGATCGAAAAACTGGTACCAAACCTCAAACTAAACCCAATTACCATCCAAACAACGCTGGAAAATAGGAAAGGCAAAATGTGTAGTGTTCCCAAATTAAAGGCCCGACAAGGGACTTCCTCAACTTTGAAGGAAAATAGCTTGGTTGTCAGGGGACCAAGAATTTTCAACCAGCTTCCAAAGGACCTCAGAAACGTTACAGTGGTCAAAGTTGAAGTCTTCAAGAGAAGACTGGATGCCTGTCTCAGGACGGTACCAGATGAGCTGGGTATACCTGGCTATGTACGGTGGAGCGCAAAAGAGCAACTCGCTCCTCCACCAAGCCAGGACTAGAGGCGGGGCCACCAGCTTGACCTTCGTGTGAAGAAAGACTGACGCACGGAACCCTAACTAGGTTAACGAGGTATATGGAAAGCTCACGTGCCACGCACAACTTAGTCCTTAACTTTTCCATCCATGAGGCAGCGCGATCATGCTGGTTTTTTTGTATATATATATATATATATATATATGTGTGTAGAGAGAGAGAGAGAGAGAGAGAGAGAGAGAGAGAGAGAGAGAGAGAGAGGCATAATTAGGACAGAAAGCGAAATGGTTATTAACTTTTTTCATCTATTTTAAAGAATACGTCTATAACTAGCTTTGCACACAATAAGCCAAATTTGCATTGCCAAAATGAAAATTTTCATTGAAAGTTAGTGTTTCTTTTGTAATTTTTAAACATAATTAACACTGCACACTTTGAACAAAAACATTTTTACATTTTTAAAAACATTTCACTCAATAAATACAAAGACTGCTTCGAATTCAATCCCTATCGTATCCTTCAGAAATTTTGCCTCCTACTTTTTTTTGAAGCGGGGCCCTAGGCAGTCGCCTATTTCGCCTATTGGAGAAACGGCCCTGATGGTTATAATATAATCAATAGCATGTCCATACTTTATGATGTATTTGAATCTGATCATATCCCATTTGTAGTAGGGCTTGAATAAAATGGGGAAAAGTAAATGTCAATCCAGGGTGGGCGGAATACTGTGCTGATTTGTATGATGTAGCAAAAAATGTATTCATGGAATGGGTTGCTATGGGGAAACCTAGGCAGGGGGAACTCTTCCAACTGAAAAAGAGAACTCGCGCTAGATTCAAGGGTACTCTTAGATTTATAAGGAAAAATTAAGAGAATCTCTAGCCAGAAAATTAGGCAATTGCAATACTTCCAGTAGGGAATTCTGGAAGGAGATTAATAAAATTAACAATAGTAATCTTACCATGCCAAATGTAATAGAGGGTGTACATGGTGCAAGAAACATTGCAGAATTGTGGAAAAATCATTATGAAATCCTATTTAATTGTCTCTGGCGGGGATAACCTAAATATGTCTAAATGTGGAACGCTCTGAGGAGCTACTAATTAATGACTCAGAAATCTGGCAGGCTATTCATAAGTTAGATGATAACAAAAGTTGTGGCCTAGATGGCATGCAAGCAGAACACTTAAAATATTGTAGCTCTCGTATAATACCTATGCTTGCAATGTGTTTCACAAGCTGTATGATACATGGGTACTTGCCACAGTCCATTTTGTCAGTTGTATTGTTGCCAGTTGTTAAAAATAAGGGTGCTAGTATCTGTGACAAGAATAATTATAGGCCAATAGCAGTTGCCAGTATACTTTCTAAGGTGTCAGAATATGTCATTTATATTAGGATAAGTACTTACTTGCAGACTTATGACGATCAGTTTGGCTTTACAGTGAAACATGGTACTGACATGTGTATTTATATGCTAAAGGAAGCCGTCCTAAAGTACAAGATGTCAAGTAGCAATGTATATTCCTATTTTTGGATGCATCAAAAACATTTGATAGAGTTAACCATCACAAAATTTTCAAGAAACTCTTGTGTCGAGGGGTACTTAGGATACTTGTATTTTGGTATACAGAGCAGACCATGTTTGTAAGATGGAAAAGCACTGTATCACCAGGTTTTAAGGTAACTAATGGTGTTAGGCAAGGAGGTATATTATCACCCTATCTTTTCTGTATATACATGGATGACCTTACCAATGAACTAAAAACTGCACGTACTGGCTGTGTCATTGGAAAAGAAAAAATTAATCATTTAATGTATGCTGATGACCTTATTCTTCTGTCACCCTCTCCCCATGGGCTGAGAGTACTATTAGAGATATATAAACAATATGGTATAGAAAATGACATCACCCACAATGGGGCAAAGAGTTGTATTTTGATTTTTAGGTGTAATCTACTGAAACATGTATCATGTGAGTCTTTTGAAATGAATGGTCAGACAATACCTGTCAAAGACACATGTAAATACTTAGGTCATGTAATTACTCACGAGCTGAGATGAACTCGATATTGCGAGGCAACGTAAAAAGCTGTATGTAACATGCTAGTATGGAAATTTGGTATGTGTTCAGAAACATTTAAAACTTATCTTTTTAGAACTTACTGTACTGCATTGTATACATCCCATCTGTGGTGGAACTATACAAAAACTGCTATGAATAAACTCTCTGTTGCTTATAAATAATATTTTTCATATGCTATATAGGGAACCAAAATGGTGCAGTGCCAGTTTTATGTTTACTACGCGTAACCTACCTACCAGCCAAATGTTAATCCGGAAGAATATATATAATTTCATTACTAGGGTCCAAAACAGCTCTAATGTGTTATTGTGCAATGTCCTGTCTTCAGATACTGCGTACCTCTCACCTGTATGGCAGTCTTGGTTCAGACAACTGCTGGTTTACAATACCTTATTTTTTTAATATAGCAAAAATTATATATGCATATTAAGTTGTGTTATAATAAGATTGTATTATTACGTTCAGTGTATAATACGTAAGATTGTACTCGTAAGTTAGGTTAAGTGGTTATGGATTGTGAATGATCCGCAACAAAGATGTTTTAAAATATAGTTTCCACAAAATCATATCCGAACTCAGCTTCCCATAATTCATCAGCATTTTATTAAACTCTTTTTTTTATTTTCGTAATTTCTCTGATTTTTTCATTAAGCTACAATTATTTTCTTCTACGTATACAAACGATCTGTTTCAGATAATTAATCAAACAGTATGCCAGTATGCTAGGTTAAGTGGTCATATTGGCCTTATTTTTGTATTAAGTTCAGCGTATACGTAAGATTGTATGTGTATGTTAGTTTAAATGGCTATGGATTGTGAATGATCCGCAATAAAGATGTTTTGTTTGTTTGTTTTTTGTACAGGTGTCAGTGAGATTCTGGATACGAACCTTGAAAGAAGATTGCCAGCCAGATCACTTGATTTAATAAACTCTGCACTCCTAGTTTCATCTATCCAAATGTGAATGCCCTTGGCCGCAGAATAGATGAAAAACTAAAAACGACCCCACTCGATATGTTCAGAATAACAATGGAGTTTCACAGGGAGAATCCATAAATGTATCATAGCAGATGGAGAACTCTTTGAAGATTAAATTACAATTTAACAAAATATTTGTATTAATAAAATTCTTAGAGACTTTTTGTTTAATTTATTTCATCATTTGAACCTGTATAATGTTAACAAAATAGTTGTATGTATAAAATCCTTAGACTTTTCTCCCACCCTGTATTTTAATAAAGATAAGATAATAATGTCTAATAAGAATTAAATGTTTTGTTTATAAGAATTTCATAATGTTTTGTTTAATAAAGAAGAAAATAATGTTTAATAAGAAATTAATAATGGTTTGTTTGAAATTAAGAATATAAAGTGCTAGTTGGCAACACCTGAAATGGGTCTAGACTCTAGAGCAGTGATGCATAAACCCTGGCCCGCGGGCCAAATGTGGCCCCCACGGGTCTTTTCAGTGGCCCCACGGGTCTTTTCAATTCAATGAAAAAGTTAGCTACCCAAAGAAAAATCTGAAATATTACCCCTGGTTATAAAAAAAATAGAATATCTATATATCTGACCCCTACATATAAAACAGATGGTTGGTTTGGCCCTCACATCAAAAAAGTTTGTGCACCACTGCTCTAGAGAAACGATGAAATGCCCAACTCAGTCTTTGGACGGGGTTTGCCCGATAAGTTGTTTTTCGTGTTAGTATGTTATTGTTTATTTAAAACTAGTGTACCCGTGCCGTCAAGAATGACGGCAAAAAAAAAATGAACCACGAAAATGGAGACTGCTGCAGAAATAAGAAGACGATTGGCAAGAGAACGACAACGTAGGAGAAGAGCAAGCTTATTCTAAAAATTTATTCCAAAAGCTTTTAATTTATTTGGAATCCTATCAGTTTAATTAACACGTATCATAGTTGATACAAAACCTGTAAAAAAATTTCAAAATGTTATTAATAAAGTGTATGCTTATAGATATAACATAGCAGCTCAAACAATCTGTTTAAAAATGTGAACCTTATCATAAAAATGTGAACCTAGTACAGTTCCCGCCGCTTCGCTACGGTTAGACAGGCTAAACTACAAAAAAGAACCCAGCCGTGAAAATTTTGAGCTTCACATTGTGTCAACATTTCTGAATCTGGTATCTCCCAAAACCTCCTCACCCCCATTCATACAACCTGGGGCTAACACCCTCCCCCATTACCCCCACCCCTCCCCATTACCACACCCATCCCCGATTACCCCCACCTCCACCCTTCCCCCATTGCTAAACTACAGAAAAGAACACAGTGATGAAAATCTTGAGCTTCACATTGCCGCCCGTAATACAATTTCTGAATTTTTTTTTTCTCACAATTTCTGAAAGCGTGACACAATTCTGCAACAAACAGACAGACAAACAAACAAACAAACAAAACTGGGCTATTATTATAATGTAGATATTAATTGTGTCTCTCTCCGCGATTAAATATTAACGCTAATTCTACTCTCGCATTACCCCGTTCGTCTAAAGTATTTCGGCCTGAATAAAAAGTCAGTAAATAGGAAGTAAAAATGTGTAATTTATCCCCCAATCCCTTTGCTTTGTCCTAAAGTTAAATGGCGCCTCACCGGCCACGTCTGCCCGCGTCCATATGATACAGGGAGTAATGATACAGGAAAATTGAATAAAATAAAGTAAATAATGAATTGTAAATGAGGGGAATCGATACATTTTTGGTGGCTAAGCGGTGGTCCCTATTAAATTCAAAAGAAGGGCATTCCCATGTCCTCTGTACGCGCCTTATATTTTGGCCAAATACATTGCTACCCTTTTTTTTATCGTCTTTATAAAAGTAGTAGATATTCTGTTTCTGTAAATTAAACAGTAAAATGCATTGTGTACCTCAATTGCAAGCAAATTCCGATTCCCATTCCTTAAAAATTAATTGTATCTATAACACTAGGCAACAAAGATTTTGTTACAGAAGACCAAATAGGTGCTCCTAACTAATTTCGGTATGCTGATTTCAAATCTATAATTAGATTTTTTCTATCACGTCTAGATTTTGTGTAAAATGCAAATCACTTTTAGTAAAATTTTCTACCACGTCCAGATTTTGGTTTTAATCGGCTTAATGCCAGTAATATGAAACTTGCTTTTCAAGGTTAAAGCAATTTTTTTTGCCAACTATATACAAATTCGAACAATTTTGATAAATAAAATTTATCCCGAGTCGCTACGTGACAGTCAAGCAGAACGGTTGTTGAAGCTCTCTGCTGATGAGCAAGTGACAGGTTGTGGTGACTTGTGTGTTTTTATAGCATTTGTTTTGTACTACGGTGTGTATTTCTTTTTATTTTGCATATCGTAATAATTACTTTCTACGTTTTTTCAGATATTGTATGGTAATTCAAAATGGCATCAAATAGACGTGCTTGTGTAAATCACCCAGACAACTTCTGCTTTGTCTGTGGACAATATACACCTAAGCCACAACGTAGAAACATAACAACAAAGATTAAACTTGCCTACAAGTGTTATTTTGACTGTAAGTTAGGAGACCAACAGAGGGACTGGGCACCACATATTTGCTGTGCACAGTGCAATGCAATGTTAATAGCTTGGATGAATGGTAAAAGAAAAGCTATGCCATTCTCAGTCCCCATGGTTTGGCGTGAGCCGAAAAATCACTTCAGTGATTGTTATTTTTGTTTGACAAAGATTGCTGGTTTCACAAAGAAAAACAAATCAAAGATCACGTACCCAAACTGCGAATCAGCAATGAAACCAGTACCACATGATGAAACAAATCCACCACCAGTTCCACCAGCAACGATAACAGACAGCAGTTCATCTGAAAATTCTGCTAGTGATATAGAAACAGGGAAAGATGGCATATATGTTCCAGATGCAAATATTTCCCCACATTTGTTAAGTCAAGCGGAGTTAAATGACTTAGTGCGCGATTTGGAATTACCAAAAGAAAGGCAGAGTTGTTGGTTCAAGACTTCAAGAATTTAATCTTCTCCAACCAAACACCAAAGTTTCCCATTTCCGCCATCGCCATTTGCAGTTTTCATCATTTTACTTACAGGAAGAAACGTTTGTTTCTGCCACGATATCAGTGGTCTGATGCAAGGGATTGGCTGTCGCTATGATCCAAAAGAATGGAGACTGTTCATTGACTCTAGTAAAGCTAGCCTTAAAGCTATATTACTGCACAACGGCAATGAAAAACCTTCAATACCTGTAGCACATGCCACTGGCCTTAATGAGACTTATGAATCGATGAAACTGCTGCTAAGACTCATCAAATATAAGGACCACACATGGAATATTTGTGGCGACCTTAAAGTTGTATCATTACTTCTTGGGTTACAGTTGGGCTACACAAAGCATATGTGCTTTTTGTGTCTATGGAACAGCAGAGATGACAAGAACCACTACAAAAAACATGATTGGCCATCTAGAACTGAACATGTTGTTGGTAAATACAATGTGAAACACCCAGCACTTATTGACCCTCAGAAAGTACATCTTCCACCACTTCACATTAAACTTGGCCTTATGAAAAATTTCGTGAAGGGTATGGATCATCAAGGTAGTGGTTTCCAATATTTAAAGGATAAATTCAAAGGAATATTGACAGATGCTAAGCTAGAAGCTGGAGTTTTCACTGGACCACAGATCCGCAGTGTCATCCACGACTCATCGTTTCCATCTAACCTAAATGAGAATGAACTAGGTGCATGGACATCTTTCGTTGAAGTTGTCAAAAATTTTCTTGGAAACC